>VDFB02252616.1:167985801-168053844 GCA_007258455.2 Sequoia sempervirens
AGTATTTGGGACACATAGTTTCACATGCAGTAAAGGTGGGCCCTAACAAAATTAAGGCTATCATGGAATGGCCTATTCAAAAAACCATTAAGAAACTAAGAGGATTCTTGGGATTGACAGGGTACTATAGAAGATTTGTGAAGAATTATGGTAGTATAGCAGCACCTCTCACCACTCTATTGAAGAAGGATTATTTTCATTGGAACGAGTCTGCCAATATAGCATTTAAGAGATTGAAGGAGGCTATGTGTACAACTCCAGTACTTGCCACTCCTAACTTCACCAAGTAATTCATTGTGGAATGTGATGCTTTTGGAAATGGGATAGGAGCAGTGCTCATGCAACAAGGTTGACCAATTGCTTTTGAGAGTCATCAATTAAAAGGTAAAAATCAACTAAAACCTATTTATGAGAAGGAAATGCTAGCAATAATCCATGCAGTGAAACAATGGTGGCCTTATCTATTGGGTAGACATTTCAAGGTTAAGAAAAATCATGATAGCCTAAAATATTTTTTGGAACAATGACTATCTTTTGAAGAGCAACAAAAATGGGTCACTAAGATGTTAGGATATGACTTTGAGATTGTATATAAGAAAGGGAAAGAAAATATTGTCGCAGATGCACTGTCAAGGAAGGATGAGAAAGATGAAGCCTTATTGTGTGCCCTTTCAATTTTACAAGAAAATTGGGTGTAGGAAGCCAAAGCAGAGTGGAAAAATGGTGTTGTGACAAGTAATCTCATCAAACAATTAAAAAGTGATCCTAGTAGTTCAGATAAGTTTTGTTGGAAGGGAGATACTCTTTGGTATAAAGAGAATTTGTGTCTCTGCATGAATTCCAACCTTAAAATCAAGATTCTCATAGAGTTGCATGAGTCTCCAGTGGGTGGTCATTCAGGATTTTTGAAGACATATCATCGAGTCAAGCAAGATTTCTTTTGGGAAGGGCTAAAGGGTGATGTTCAAAAATTTGTGGCTGAATGTTTGGTGTGTCAAAGGCATAAAGGGGAGACAATTAAGACACCAGGTCTCTTGCAACCCTTATCTATTCCTAGCTAGCATTGGGAAGAGGTATCCATGGACTTCATCACAGGGCTTCCCAAATCTAAAGGTCATAATGTCATCATGGTGGTAGTTGATTGGCTCACTAAATATGCACATTTCATTGCATTAGCACATCCTTTTACAGCAAGTGCAGTGGCTAAAGCTTTTTTGGAGAATATCCAAAAGCTACATGGTACACCTAAAGTTATTGTTAGTGATCGTGATCCTATCTTCACTAGTCACTTTTGGAAAGATTTATTCTCATGTTTGGGTACTCAATTGGCTCATAGCTCTTCATACCACCCTCAATCAGATGGGAAAACTGAGGTTGTTAATAAGTGTTTGGAAGGATATCTATGTTGTTTCACTTCAGAGAAATAGTCTCAGTTGGTAGATTGGCTACCACTTGCAGAATGGTGGTATACCACTTCTTTTCATAGCTCATAAAAAATGTCTCCATTTTTGGCACTTTATGGATATCATCCTCCTTCCATCACATCATCAATTAAGGTTCCCCTAAGAGTTCAAGTAGTAGAATACCACTTGCTTCATCAACAACAAGTACTTTTAGGACTCAAGGAGAATTTACCCATGGCACAAAATCGAATGAAACAACAGGCTTACCAACATCGTAGTGAAAGAAGTTTTGAAGTTGGGGATTAGGTCTTCTTGAGATTGCAGCCTTATAAGAAAATCTCACTAAAGCAACAAAGAAAGAATAATAAGTTGTATCCAAAGTATTATGGTCCATACCAAATCATGCAGAAGATCAGTAGTGTTTCCTACAAGCTTGAGTTGCCACCACCAACAAAGATACATCTAGTTTTTCATGTTTCCTGTTTGAAGAAGGTCATTGGGCATAATATTTCCACTCAAAAAACACTACCTGAGCTAGATGAAGAAGGAAGAATAATTTTGGAACCAGAGTGCATTCATCAAACACACACAAAGAAGCTAAGGAATAGAACCCTCACTGAGTATCTCATCCAATGGAAGAGTTTACTAGTCGAAGATGCCACATGGGAGGATGAGGAGTTCATTCAAAAGTATCCAAACTTGATTAGCATTGAGGACAATTATTCTTTGAAGAAGGGGGGCATGCTACGCCCTTAATAATAGTGTACATCAGGTTATGAATAGTCAGCTTGTGGCTATCTTAACTCTCTATTAAGTCATATTATCCTTAGTATATTGTTATTTAGTTGTTTAGGTCAGCCTATGTCTTATATAGGTGTGTCTAAGTTAGCATAGGTGATATGCTTGGTATAAATAGGTATATATAGGAGGTTGTGAGTCTTATTTCATCATCAAGTTGTGAAGTGTGTTCTCATTAGAGATATTTGGAGGTTTTCCCCTCGAAGTGGCTTGTTATTCTCAGTTATTATCAATTATTTTTAGCATATTTCATATCATATTCTTATATTGTGCAAGTTATTTCATAACAAATGTGTTCCTTGACATAGGCTTACTTAGGGTAGTGGTTGCAAGATATGACCCTGTCACATAGGTAATCAGGGATAATGATGAAAAGGTTCTATTGAGTGTTAATAGAGAAGAGGTCCAGGAGATTTTTGACTTGATTGAACCAAGTGAAGACTTGGTTCCTATCAATCTTGAGGAAATGAAGTAGGAATATGCAAAGTTGAAGTTTGTTTTTAGAGCTAAGTTGTTTCCACCTCATCTGGCTAGGGCAGGAGGTTCATGATTTCATATCAGCCCTAGTGACCATAAACCTTTTAGATTAAACTGTTTTGCAAATAATTTCTTGGCCACTTTCTATTCATTGTGTCAAATTTTGGGTTTTAGTCTTGGTGCAGTGATTCCTATTGCATACATGTTCATAGGGGTGCAAATACAACACCCTAACTTCTCTGTGACATATGACTTTGCTTCCTTCTTAGCTTAGAGGATACATGAAGGGTTGCCAAAGTTGTAGAAAAATGATATCGACACTCAATTCTTTTGGTATTGTATACTAATGCATATGTTCTTGTTCAAGAATGCTAACTTTTTCTCTGAAAAGACGGAATTAAGGCAATTGGTTGATGGAGAAAGATTGCCAGTACAATTATGGGTCGCAGATTTATCCTGTAATAAGCAAAGTACCAGTTATGTGCAATTTGATAATTGATTTTTTTAGATTGAGGAATATTTTGATGGTGAATGTACCCAAGATCCCTGAGGAATTACATGATTTCCTCAGGCCAAAAGGGAGGAATCCATAATTGAAAGTTCTCTATTATTAGGGTGACATTATCCCATACCCAGTCACTACTGTTTTGAGAGTATACGGTTTACAAGGAACCCCCATATACTACCATACAATGTGCCACCAAGAGTGGGGTTTATAGAAGTTATGTGGAAAATAGGTTGTATCCATGAGGACAACCTCACAGGGAGGGGTAAGCGAATATTTTTCCTTAATTATACAGTGGTGTCTAATTTTCCCTTTTCAAAAGGAGGCTAGGTGCATTTTGATAAATTCTTTGATGAATACCATTTGAGGTGTGGTCCAAAGTGGCAACATGATCTTGAGGGTTTATTTTCCCTTTTTAGACAAAGAGTAAAGATAGGAAAATTTGTGCATGAGTTCAAATTTCCTGAGTATTTGATCAAAAATGAATTTGATCTAAATAGGTAGGAGTTGAACAAGGAGAAATGGATAGCTTATGATAAGCTATTAGATATTGTGCATAAGATGGATCTAAAGTATAATACATTGTTGGAGTTCAATCCATACCATAAGAAGATTGATTTTCTAATGGAGAACTTCAAGGAAATTATGGGCACATTGAGGACCGAAATGATAAATTTAGAACTGAGTCTGGGTGTACAGGATCTGTAAGGAAAGAAGAGGTGTAGAAACACTTTCCTAATGTCAAAACCACAGGGAAGAATGCAAACAGTACTTTTAATTTTTCTAATTACAATCCAATTAAGATACATAACATAACAAATACATAAAGACAAATGAACACTAGATTTACATGGGAAAACACTATCCGGAAAAAACCCACCACACCAAGCTGAATCTCTTTGTATTATTGTAACAAATAATTACATACAATGTAGAGATACAACTCTCTAGTATTAGTTCATAGTAGCTTCATTCACTATTCATCTATTATAGAAAATTCTCTAAAAAATTTGATTCTCATCTCATACAATCTCAACTTAGAATGCTCTGATTTTATCTTATCACATTTTGATTTTTGTCCTCTATTCATCCTTATCTGCCATTTCCCTGTCGTAGAAAGTTTCCATTCCATTGTAGATTGTTTTCTTGCATATAGTTTAGCTCCAATGTCACAACTGTTGCAAAAATCTAACTGCCAACCATTTGAATTTTGCTTCCTCTGATTGGTCCATGAGACACCACATTGGATGGTCAAATGGTCAAGGCATTCAAACATTGTTGGCATATCGGTGAGACACTAACAGTGTCTCTTCGATGCCACAAATTCTTCACTATTGATATCATCAAGAGTCCCAATAGTCGGCAAGATGTTATAACAAATGCACCAAGTCATACTAAAAACGTCGACGTCCATTTCATTCCTATCGACAAGAGTTTTCCTCATCGGAAAGACTCATACTGCATGCCACAAGTCATATCGATCTCAAAAAAGCCATCGGAAAGATTACCACAGATTGCCAAGACCTCATACCAAGTCTTCATGTTGTTTCGAGTGCATCGACTAGTCAGCGAGACTCATCTCTTTTTCCAGGACTTCATACCAAAACATTAGCATTTCCATTTCCACCTATCTATCGCTAAGACATTCAACTATTGCCAAGAGGTTTCACCAAGATCTCTTATGTTTCACCGAAGCACCTAATAGTTGGCAAGACATTCATCTTTGGCTAAGACTTCACTCTGAGCACAACCAAGTCTTACCAAGTTGATAAGACTTATGTCTTTTGCTGAGACCTTTCATTGAGTGCCCAAGTCTTATCAAGTCAGCAAGACATTTGACCTTCACCAAGACTTCATACTGATTGCCTTGAGCTACTCTGATGACTTCAATTGTATCCTTGTTGGTGTGACCTTCCATTGTCGCTAGGACATCATACCGAAATCCTTTAGTGTCACTGTGAAGGCTCCAAGAGTATCCCATCGGTGAGACCTTCCAATAGTCGCTGAGACTTCTCCTTGCAACCCTTGTGTTACCCCAATAGCCATATGCTATCGATGAGACTTTCACCAGTTGCTGGGACTTCTCCCCAAGACCCATGTGTTTCCTTGATGCACGATAAGAGCATACTATGGACCAGAGGTCTCTACTAGACAAAAGGTCACACCGAACACTTCTTGTCATAGCGATAACATCATTTAGCAAGACATGAACTCTTTCTTAGTGATATGAACATTTCAAATAGATTTAGAATAATTAGTTGGCCAGACATGAATAATGTCACAATGACTTTTCCTTCCAGGAGTTACATGTCAGTATGGATTGAGGAAAATATTCCAACAATCTCCCACTTGACAAAGAACTTACTAATAACTCCAGAGCATAATAAAACTACTAAAATTCATGGGCCAAGAGGCCCATCGAACTGGCACACCACCTGTATTTGTCTGTGCTCACAGGCTTCATGAATGCATCTGCAACATTTTCGAGAGTATCCACTTTCTCCAAAGAGACCTTCCCATCCTCCACCACATCTCGTACAAAGTGATACTATACATCTATATGTTTCATCCTGGCATGGAAAGTAGGATTCTTTGCCAAACATATAGCACTATGATTATCACAGTAAACCAATGTTAGAACACAAACCAATGTTAGAACACAAACATTTTAACCAAATTGTTGCCATGTATTTTACCTCTATAGTGGAAAAAGCGACTATAGCTTGCCACTTGCTCATCCAACTCACTACACCACCATTCATCATGAAAATATATCCACTGGTGGATCTTCTACTATCAATGTCCCCTGTCCAATTAGAATCCACATAGCTTTGAATATTGAGAGTCATATGTGATTCAACCAAGTTGCAATAGTAACACAAAGCATAGTCTAAAGTGCCCTTCAGATATCTAAACACTCCTTTCATCACATACCAATGTGTTCTTCTAGGATTAGCCATAAAAAGGCTAAGAACTCCCACTACTTGGGAAATGTTTGTCCTTGTATAGACCATAGCATACATGAGGCTACCAACTGCACTTGCATAAGGCACATTGGTCATGTCCTCCATCTCAGAAGGAGATTTTGGACAATCTTCAATAGATAGCTCCGTTCCCTACAAAACTGGAACAATTAGTTGCTTGCACTCAGTCATATAGAATCTCTCTAGAACAGTCATGATATACTTGCTCTGACTAAACCAAAGCTTTTTATTCTTTTTGTCCCTGGTTATTTCCATTCCCAGAATATACCTTACTGTAGCAAGATCTTTGATTTCAAACTTTGCAGACAACTAAGACTTAAGATCATAAATCATTGGCTTACTATTGCCTATGAGCAACATATCATCAACATAGAGAGCAATAATAAGGACTTGATCACTTTTAGCTTTGTAATACACATAGTGATGACATTTTGATCTTACAAATCCTAATGACAAAAAAAACGTGTCAAACTTTTGGTACCACATTCTAGGGGACTGTTTTAACCCATGCAGAGATTTCTTTAACTTGCAAACTAGTTTTTCTCTACCTTTTTCCACAAAGTGCTCTAGCTAGGACATATAAATTTCTTCTTCCAAATCATCTTGAAGAAATGATGTCTTCACATCCATCTGTTCAATTTCTAATTCATATGTTGCTGCAAGTGACAAAAGAAATCTAATAGATGTCAGCTAAGCTACAGGAGAAAATATTTCTCCATAAACAATTCCCTCTACCTGGGAATAACCCTTTGCAACCAGCCTTGCTTTATATTTTTATATACTACCATCTAGACCAATTTTCTTTTTAAATACCCATTTGCAACCCACAACTTTTCTCCCTTTAGGAAATGACACCAAACTCTAGGTATCATTATTTTCTAATGATGCCATTTCTTCATTCATGGCTTCCAACCAAGAGTTTGAATCAAACATTTTCAATGCCTCTTTAATAATCCTAGGTTCATTAGTACTAGAAATTAAAGCATAGGCACAAGTAGACTCAATCAAAGAAAACCCATACCTATTAGGTTGCTTTCTTTCAAGAGTTGACCTCCTCACAGGTGGAGGCTAAGGTGATTCTTCATCTTCAAAACTTTTAGAACTACTTGAGCTCTCCTTAGTATCAAGTACATTTTTATTTTTCTATTCCTCTTTATCTGGTGTCGGAGGAATTGTTGCTACATCCTTTTTAATTTTTTGATTCTTTCTTTGACTGCAGATCCAATGTAGAAGGCTTTAACTCATGAAGGATAACACTTATTATGTACAAAACTTTCTTAGTCTTAGGGTTCCAAAGCTTGTATCCTTTTATACCAACACTATAGCCAATAAAAATACACTTTACAACTTTGTTTTTCAACTTAGATCTTTTTTCAAATGGCACATATGCATATGCCTCGCAGCCAAAGACATGAATATGTCTTAAAGAGGGCTTCTTTCCAGACCATGCTTCCAAAGGTGTCTTCTCAACTAGAGTAGAGTTAGGAGAATGATTTACCAAGTAACATGTTGTAGAAACTACTTCAGCCAAGAGCTTCTCCTCCAAGCCAACACTGCTCAGCATACTTCGTGCTCTTTCCATTACTATCTTGTTGAACCTTTCAGCAACTCCATTTTGTTGTGGAGTGTAAGGTGTAGTATCATGTATTTTAATCCCATGGTCCTTATAGTACCTTTCAAATTCATCTGAACAAAACTCACCGCCATTGTCGGTCCTTACACATTTTATTTTTCTATTAGTCTGATTTTCAACAGGGTTTTTAAATTCCTTAAACTGACTAAACACTTCTGATTGGCTTTTCAGAAAATATACAAATGCTCTTCTTGAATAATCATCAATAAATGATACATAGTATCTTGATTTAGAAAAAGAAGGAACATTTACTAGACCAAAAACATCATAATGAATATAATCAAGCAAACCAGAAGATTTGTGAGGACTGGAATAAAATGAAACATAGTGTTGCTTTCCATATATGTAATGTTCACAAAATTCAAACTCAAGGTTGCAATCTTCAAGCCCTTCTACTAGGTTTTTATTTTTCAATATTTTTAAACCTTTCTCACCAATGTGGCCTAGCCTATGATGCCAGAGCATAGTCTTCTCTATTGTAAGTTTAACCTCCATGGAGTTTATACCATCAGGAATTATTTCCTTATTTTCTCCATGAGTAGCTTTTAGTGACTTTGCAGAGACACTATTGCATTGAGCAACATGGCATCCAACTTGTATAAGGTACCAATTTGAGCACCCCTAGCCAAAACCATAGATCCTCTAGTCATCTCTCAGCCATTTCTAGAGAACGTGACTGCACTCCAATATTATTAAGCTTACTTACAGAAACTAGGTTTCGAGCCAGACCTGGTATATGCATCACATCATTGATTCCCTTCACTCTTCCATCAGGGAATTGAATTCTGACTCTTCCACAACCAACAATTTCTAAAGATGAATCACTTTCCAATTACACCTTTCCACCATTTTATTCTTCATACTTTTTGAACCAGTCTCTATGAGATGTCATGTGGAAAGATGCTCCAGAATTAATCAGCCAAACATCATCTGATGCTCGTGTAGCCAAAGTTGAAATGAAGGTGTATGCATCACTCTAAAAAGAATCATTTCCAGAAGAGTTCTTCTTCTTCTTCTCCTCCTTGCAATCCTTTTAGACATGACTAGGTTGCCCACAATTCTAGCACTTCACCTTGGACTTCTTGCTAGGAGACTTTGATCTCCCTTTCGATTTCGATCTAGATTTCTTGTCCTTCTTCTTGACTTTCTCCTTCGATCTACCTCTAACATCCAAAGCCTCCTTTGCCATCTCAAAAGATTTTCTTCTCATTTCTTCTGATAATAGAGAAGCAACAACATCTTCCATCTTGAATGTGGATGTTGTACTCCTAATAGCCATCACTAAATGATCCCAAGAATTAGGCAAAGAACATAACAATAGCATGTAATGATCTTCATCTTCAATCTTCATACCAATAGATGTTAGCTAAGTAATCAGCATGTTGAAAGAATTCAAGTGATCAACAATAGATCCTCCTTCCTACATTCTCAAAGAGTACAACTTCTTCCTCAAGAACAGCTTGTTCACCAAGGACTTGCCCTGATAAATAGATGCTAGTCTTTTTCACAAGGAAGATGTAGTCTTTTCTTCATGCACATTCAGAACATAATCTGCTAAACAAAGCCTTATCATCCCTTTTGATTTTCTATCTGCTAGGTCCCAATCTTCTTACTTCATGGCCTGAGGTTTAATTTAGACACAACAAGCCACATATTACGATCCACTAACAGATCTTCCATCTTGAGTTTCCACAACTCAAAATTGCTACCATTGAATTTCTCTATTTCCATCTTTTTGGATCTGCTTTCCATTTTAATTTTTAATTAAATTATTAGACCTCTACCATAATCCCACTAAAAAATAATTGACACAAAAAACCCAACCCACTCACAAGGATAACAAAACTGGCCAGGCTCTGATACCACTTGTAAGGAAAGATGAGGTGTGGAAACACTTTTCTAATGTCAAAACCACAGGGAAGAATGCAGATAGTACTTTTAATTTTTCTAATTATAATCCAATTAAGATACATATGAAAGATTTACAGAAACATAACAAATACATAAAGACAAATGAACACCAGATTTATGTGGGAAAACCCTATGGGGAAAAAACCCACCACACCAAGCTAAATCTCTTTGTAATAAAGTAACAAACAATTACATACAATGCAAAGATACAACTCTTTGGTATTAGTTCATAGTAGCTTCATTCACTTTTCATCTAGTTACAGAAAATGCTCTCAAGAATCTAATTCTCATCTCATACAATTTTAACTCAGAATGCTCTACTTTTATCTTATCACATTCTGATTTTTGTCCTCTGTTCATCCTTATCCGCCATTTCCCCATCTTAGAAATTTTCCATCCCATTGCATATTTTTTTCTTACATATAGTTCAGCTCCAGCATCGCAGTTGTTGCAAAAATCTAACTGCCAACATTTGAATTTTACTTCCTCTGATTGGTCCACGAGATGCCACATTGGATGGTCAAATGGTCAAAGGAATTCAAACTTTGTTAGCATATTAGTGAAACACTAACAGTGTCTCCCCGATGCCACAAAGTCTTCACTATTGATATCATCAAAGGTCCCAATAGTTGGCAAGATTTTATAATGAATGCACCAAGTCATACCGAAACCATTGACTTCCATTTCATTCCTATCAGCAAGAGTTTTCCTCATTGAAAAGACTCATACCGAATGCCACAAGTCATATTTATCTCAAAAAATCCATTGGCAAGACTACCACAGATCACCAAGACCTCATACCGAGTCTTCATGTTGTTCCGAGTGCATCCACAAGTTGGTGAGACTCATCGCTTTTTCCAAGACTTCATACCAAGGTCCTAAGTCATACTAAAACATTAGCATTTCCATTAGCACCCATCTATCACTAGGACATTCAACTATCACTAGGAGGTTTCACCGAGATCTCTTATGTTT
Source organism: Sequoia sempervirens (assembly GCA_007258455.2). Classification (NCBI taxonomy): domain Eukaryota; kingdom Viridiplantae; phylum Streptophyta; class Pinopsida; order Cupressales; family Cupressaceae; genus Sequoia; species Sequoia sempervirens. The sequence continues at coordinate 167,996,488 of VDFB02252616.1, forward strand.
CACCGAAACACCTAATAGTTGGCAAGACATTCATCTTTCACCGAGACCTTTCACCAAGCGCCCATGTCTTACCAAGTTGGAAAGACATTTGACCTTCACCAAAACTTCATACTGATCACCTTGAGCTACTCCAATGATTTCAGTTGTATCACTGTCAGCGTGACCTTCCATTCTTGTTGGGACATCATATCAAAATCCTTTAGTGTCATTGCGAAGGCTCCAAGAGTATCCCGTCAGTGAGACCTTCCAACAATCGCTGAGACTTCTCCTTGCAACCCTTGTGTTAGTGCAGGTTTTTTATTTTCCTTATGTTAGGGGTATTTCTTTTTTCCTACACATATTATTTAAGCTTGCTTAGGTTTATTAGATGTCGTAATATGAAGACATGTGGCAAAATACAACAACTACATGTGTCACTCTCTCCCCACACATAGGTAGTTAAGTTACACATCCTCTTTTGGCTTGTTGTGCAACCTCTCATAACCACAACTTTGTTTTTACCTGATTAGTTTATGGGGTAGTTGGGTTTCTCACCCTCTTTTGGATTTATGTGCCACCTCTTTCCTGTCTTCACTTGAGGAGGTTATGCCACATGTCTTGCCATTTACCAAATAGGTGATAACCTCCCACCTTTTATGGGTAGTAGGAGTTAATGCACCTCTTGGATGTATTTGCCCTTATTTTTCTATATATTGAGTACTCTCCTCTCAGCTTCACTAGTTCAGCTAGTTCAGCTAGTTCGGTGATTGTTTCGTGGGAGTATTGAGAGTATTCTACAATTTCTCTTGCCTTGTCTCTATTTTTTCTCTCATTTCAAATTACTCTTCATTCTGCTATTTTGATCTTTGATTATCTGTTGAGTGAAGTTGCTTGTGATCTACGATCTACATCAGATCCTGGCTCGGTTCTTGCTTCTCGTAGAATCTAACATGGTATCGAAGCCGTGTTGTCTGGTATAGTTCATTTTATTATCTGATTTTTTTGAGAGATTTGAGATTAATATAAAGCTGATATTTTTCTCAAAAACCCAGTATGATTTTCTCTTGCATCTTTGAATGATCTGGAGAATCAAAACAGTTTAAAAAGAAAATAAGCATATATTTAATCTGGTTTACATATATATATTCCTATGAGATCTGGGTGATTTGCAACTTTTTGGTAATATTGAAGGCTTTTTCAGCAATTCCAGAGAGTCTAGAAGGTTTAAGAAAGTCAAAATTGACTTTTATTTCACCAAAATAAGAGATTGGAGGATACAGTACAAAAATCTAAGATTAAAAATTTGAATTTTTTATTGGAGCCATTTTCATTTTGGCTTCAAAAATCTAGCTTCCACTTGTTTTCAGGAAAAACAATTTCTGGGTTTTGTTCCCAGCATTGAAAAACTATCTAGGTAGTCATTACATTTTTCATAAAATTGATAAATTGTGCAGAAATCAACTCAGAAAAAAGGCGTGAGTCGTTTTTCATGGGCAAATTTTGCAGCTTTTTTCAAAATTGTATAACTTTTGCCTCGGGTGTCAGTTTTTCGCAAATGAGTACTTGACGGAAAGCTAGAATTGAGACCTTTCCATCCACGAAGGTTTGAGTAAAAATTTCTGCCTTCTTCAATCAGATATTTCAGGTTGAATCTGCTGTTTTTTTTTTTTTTTATCTTCAATAAGTCATTTCTTTTACTTTTGTAATCCATTTTTCAAAAAGATAAAGTGTTGGAAAGATATTGAAGAGTAAAACACAACTGCAAGGTTATTTTTCTAGACTTTATTTGAAGATTAATTTGTATCAAATATTGTAATTTTGGCTATTAAGAGCCTTTAAAGCTTTGTAATCTGGAAAATCCTTGTAAAAGCACTAATCATAAAGTGCCAACATTGTAATATCTGGGGGGTAATTTTTGATACTAGTGGAAAGGGAAAGTGTCTCTTGATGTCTCTATTGTGCATTCATTTAAAGTAAATTTTTTGTATCAATCTTGGGGGGATTATACAAATAATTTGTAATCATGAACTAAGATAAAGGTCCACAATTGAGGTTTAATCATGGATATTAGTAATGAATTTTACAAATCTGTTTTAAGGCTAAATTCAGAGAACTACTTTTCTTTGAAGAAAGGGATAAAGAATCAATGCCTTGAGCAAGATCTACTACCCTATCTCCTTGGAGTTGTTCCTGAGCCAAGTGACTATGATAAGAGGAATGCATGGTTTAACAACAATGACATGGTCTATGGACTAATATGTCTTACTATATCTGAGGATATTTTGCATCATATTGAGCATACTGAGTGCCCTTTCACTGCGTGGACCATCATCCAATAGTTGTATGGAGATATTGAATCTTCATCTGAAAGTGATGCTTCCTTGGATGACCAAGCAGCTACTGAGATTCATGATGCCTCTTCTCAAGTGGAAATATCTTTATTGAATGATCAGTTTATTGATACCCCTTCACCATCTATTGTTCCTACTTCAAATTCCAGTATTGCTTCTTCGAAAACTTCCAGTGATTCTTTGCAGCAGGACATTCATTTTCTTTCAGATTTAGCCTGGGATGATCTCTTGATAGGTATTTCAAACTTGTTTATGGAGACAGATATTGTAGATTTGGGAGACACTATTGATGATATTCATCTTCTCTACAATGAAGTCAACTTTTCTTCAAATGTTGTGAGAGGTCACTTTGACCCTCTTCTTCATTCTCTACATGATCATTCCTTATAGTTTGACATGAGTGTGGATACTTTGGATCATCATTTGGAGGAAACTTCTTTAGAGGAGATATTTGGGTCTTTGGATTATTCTCTACATCAGTCTTTAGGAGCTTCTGATTTGTCATCTTCAGCAGTGTGGCCTAGAATGCCTGATTTGATTATGGCAGCTTTCAACATCGACATGGGAATACTTGAGTCAACTTCAAAGACTTCATTCATCTTGCATGTTCTGCCTACATATTCCTTTCAAGAGTGGGGAGAATGTGTGCATACACCTTTGGTTGTGTTTCTTCTTAAAGGAAGGAATGTTGTTCGACAATCGTGGACCACCTTCTACATCCAGTTTTGAGCATCTACATTTGGATCTCTTTGGGGGGATTTTTTGTCCTTCCACTTTATCTTTTCTCTCTATTTACGGGGGGCTATTCTCTTGGGGGGGGCTTCTTCTTTTGGGGGGATCTCTATGTACATGGGTACCTAACATGGCCTCATTTGTCGGGACCCATCTTTTCACCCACCTAAGCTACGCTTAAGGGGGGGTGTTAGTATAGGTTTTTTATTTTCCTTATGTTAGGGGTATTTCTTTTTTCCTACACATATTATTTAAGCTTGCTTAGGTTTATTAGATGTGGTAATATGAGGAAATGTGGCAAAATAAAACAACTACATGTGTCTCTCTCTCCCCACACATGGATAGTTAAGTTACACATCCTCTTTTGGCTTGTTGTGCCAACTCTCATAACCACAACTTTGTTTTTACCTGATTAGTTTATGGGGTAGTTAGGTTTCTCAACCTCTTTTGGATTTATGTGCCACCTCTCTCCTGTCTTCAATTGAGGAGGTTATGCCACATGTCTTGTCATTTACCAAATAGGTGATAACCTCCCACCTTTTATGGGTAGTAGGAGTTAATGCACCTCTTGGATGTATTTGCCCTTATTTTTCTATATATTGAGCACTCTCCTCTCACCTTCACTACTTCAGAAGCTTCACTAGTTCAGCTAGTTCAGCTAGTTCGGTGATTGTTTTGTGGGAGTATTAAGAGTATTCTACAATTTCTCTTGCCTTGTCTCTATTTTTTCTCTCATTTCAGATTTCTCTTCATTCTGCTATTTTGATCTTCGATCATCTGTTGAGTGAAGTTGCATGTGATCTACGACTGACATCAGATCCTAGCTCGGTTCTTGCTTCTTGTAGAATCTAACACCTTGTGTTACCCCAATAGCCATATGTTATCCGTGAGACTTTCACCAGTCACTAGGACTTCTCCCCGAGACCCATGTGTTTCCTCGATGCCCAATAGGAGCATACTGTTGACCAAAGGTCTCCTCTTGACAAAAGGTCACACTGAACACTTCTTGTCACAACGATAACATCATTCGGAAAGACATCAACTTTGTCTTGGTGACATGAACATTTCAAACTAATTTAGAACAGTTAGTCATCCAACCATGAATAATGTCACATCAACTTTTCCTTCTAGGAGTTACATGTTAGTATGGAAAGAGGCAAATATTCCAATAGGAACAAGGTGCCAGGCCAATTGAAACAAGGCCAACATACTAACCTACAGAAAGGTGGCCTATTTGTAGGAGGAAAAATGATGATAGTAGTGATGAAGAGGAAGTGGATAGAAAAGGAACACAAATAATGAAGTTTCCTTCACAACAAGGTCCAAAATTCAAAGTGCCTAGGGCAATTAAAATCATTGATTTAGAATCATCACCAGAAGATAGTCCCTCATCATCACCATCTAAGCCAAGCCCTAAAAGACAAAGAATTGATCAACCACAGGAGGATCTGATGGATGAAATTATTGTTATTGATCAAGACATATAGGTTGGTATGCCTTCCCCTCCTAGGCCAGCTGAATTGGTTCTATCTAATTTAGATATGAAAGGAAAAAGTGTACAAGATGCAAGAATAAAAGCATGTAAGGAGTTTCTAGATGGCAATACATTTGTAAAAACTCTTGTATTCTTGCAAATGGTATGGAGGATGAAATTTGAATAATATCAAGAGAAATGTAAGAAGAGAAGAGAACTAAGGGCTGACAAGTCAGACTAGGATAATGATGAGGAGGTAAAACCTGAATTAATGGAGGAATTTAAGAACATCACTCCTTAAGAGGGAAGAAGACTAGTGAGTAAGGCTGGTGTGTCGATTCTACCTAAATGGAACATTGCAGACGCTATAGAATTTAATGATATTTTTAAGTCCTATCATCCTTTGCAAGACTCTCAAAAAGAAGTCAAGGCAACATTGCAAGATTCTTCCTTTAGTGAGGAATATGAAACTTTGGCAATTTGGGCATTGGCCCCTCAAGGAAGAAAGCCAAATGTTATAGATATTAATTCAAATTTTAGAAGATGATTAATAATAAAGAGAGCTTCAAAGACGTCAACTAGTGAGGCCACTAATTTGACTATGAATGTGGCCAAATTGGCCCAAAAGACTGCTGAAAGGGAGGAGACTAAAAAGAAGAGCCTAATGGAGAAGTATAACCTTTTGATTGAGGAATACAACAAGATGCAATGGAGGAATGTTGAGCTGCAGACTGAGGTGGAAAGGTTTAGGTATAAACAAATTGGGGAGACATCAAGTGCTCTAGGGACTAGTACAATACCTTCCACAGCAGGGCTAGTGCCTCCTACTTCTCCAATTGTTTCCACCCCAAGGTCTCCCATTCATAATATTTCTCTCACCCCTCCTTTAGAAAAAATTGATGAAGAAACAAAGTGCTCTGTTGATCCTACAAAGAAGCAACTCTTGAAAAGAATTGTTGAATTGCAGACATCATTGAAGGTAAGTGATGAGAGATCTCTTTCAAAGAAAAAGGAGATTGTTACTACTATCTTGAGGCATTTAAATGAAAAGGTTGATAGTAAATTTCTATCTATACATTCTTTACATTCTTTTCTATTAGATGTAATAAAGAAGATTGATAGGGATTAGGATGTAGTGATACCATTGATTGAAAATTTGATCCCTAGGGATAGTGATTGGATGTCATTTATAAGGCTTCAAGGTTTGATACAAATAATAGGCCCCAATTATTAAATCCTACTCAAGTGTTGGTAAAATAATTGTGAGGTTTTCATACCCTACTAGATGATTTGAGTAGGAATATCATGGAATTGGTGAATAATTTTAATGATTGGGGTAACACATTGTTACCAGATATAATTGATGAGTAGGGGAAAATTAGGTCACTCCAGTAGTGGTAGGATCAAGCAAGTGAAGTCATCAATGATCAAATTAAATTAATTTGTGATGAGTCAGATTACGACTTGTTGGTGAGCTGTATGGATAAAATCATTAGTACCTTCTCATTTTTGGAAGCTTTTGAAAGAGATGCAAATCGGGTAGCGGTAAAATACACACCTTATAATACCAAGGTGAATGAGGCGATTAATTTTGACTGGCCGATTGATGAAGAATATAGAAATGGGTAACTAAATATTTAACTGAGGAAGAGTAAAAGGAATGGGCTACTAATAGGTGGTAAATCAGATGTTGTGATTACAATGGTTTCCAATTTTTCTTTGATGGCATTCTCGGTGTAGGCTTCTTGTGGTTTTTTGTTGTTGCATCAACTTTTCTCATCTAAAATGATGAACAAGAATATTCTCCAAGGTGATGGTTGTAAAAAATTTTGGAATATCACCAGGTGTGCCAACTGGATGGTGACATGTGTACTTTCTGGCCCGATGCTTGTTTGCTCCTTCATTTTCTATAAGAAGCATTTAAAGGCTAGAAGTACAGGTTAGCAAGTTAGATAATGTTTGGTTGATTCTAGGTGAATTTGTAGAGAAAATTGTAAAGTCTAATGGTTTCGAGAGAAATACATTTTAGGTTTTGAGTTATTATGTAATCAGTTTTGAATTCATGGGGATTTAATGTTGTATAACAATACTAGCATTTGAGTTGAAATGATAAATTCAAACTCATGTATGTCCACTGTACATGCATAGCTAAATTTTGAATAAGATGACTAAGGGTTGTTTCATTCATCTGATTGTTGTGGTGTGTATAATCCATATTTTAGCTTTAGTTCAAGGAATTAATTAGAAGGCTTGAATGGGATTATAGGTGGATATGTTATATATAAGGATTTGATAAGTAGTATTTGCTGAGAATGTATACTAATGAAATTGTAATGCAATATTGTCAGGGATCTTATAAGTTATATGTTATGTATTAAATCTTTCATAAACCTTCAGATGCTTATGAATTTGACTCCTGCAATGGATATATGCCACTGATCTAAGTTTAACTTATTTGTGTAGTTCAATAATTATTTTCCTTTGCCTAGAGCTTGCTACAAATTACAAATTAATGACTATATTTTGCTATGGATTTTGTTCTAGTTATCTCATGCTCCACATAGTTGATATTATTAATGGATAGCTAATTTTATTCGATATTATCCTATTGTGTTGATCTATTCAATGGAATTATTTGTTATGTGTTAATGTTGTTTATGATATTGGTGCAAATGTTGTAAACACATTAAGGGATCAACCTCTCAAGTATTACAGAGCCCAAATTGTAGGAGGATTTTTAAAGTCCTCGTTAGTTGGTCCAGGTCCTTCGAGCTACCCTTGATTGGAATTGGCAATCCCATAGGTATATTAGAAGACCAACCTAGTTATAGTGTACAAAACAAACCAACACCCTCTACCTTTAACCCTAAACCCTAAACCATTAACCCTTGAACTCTAAACCCTTAAACCCTCTACCTGTTATCTCTCTTCTACTCTAAACTTTGAAGCTTTCCTTGTATTCTTTTATAATTTTTATTATTCTTATTTATTTTACACTTACATTTACAAATACACATACATATGCATTTACTATTTTCATTTATTTCTCATATAGTTTAATAGTTTGATCAATTTCATATTATGTGTTGATGACTTTAGAATTTCAATTACATTAATTTATGGATATGTTGTATCTATAACACTACAAAACCATATGCTCTTTGCATTTACACTTTCATTTAGAAATACAAATTTATATACATAGATATAGATTTCTTTAATGATATGATGCATTAATTGTTCTAGGAGAGCATCTAGTAATTGCATTTACATTTACATTTAAAAATTGATAGACATATACATACATACATGCATACATACATACATACATACATATATACATACATACATGTGTGTGTGTGTTCATGTGTATGTATATCATTTATATTCAGTGTTTAGAAACAACCCATTAGGTCTGGACATGGATAAAAATTCATAAAATTAGATCTCCCATACATGTTTTGTTGAAACCTAGGCTTGAACCTCTCATTTCACATGCTTTTCTTTACAAAACTCTTGAGGACAACAACTATACCTTCTTTATTTCTCATCCTACACCCTATTCATGCATCTTATAATTACATCAATATCCATGGGGCCTATCACACAAGCTACAATAATCACAAAAAGTGTAAGAGCCCCTTTATATCATGTCTAGACTACAAAACCCTCAAAAATAGGGTAACCAAGCTGTATGCAAAGAAATGAAGCTTTCTAACTAAAATCAATGACTTAAGCCCTCAAATTAGATTCAAATCAAAGCTGACACATTTCTTCATGACTTGGAATTGATTTAACATCAAAATATGGCTGCATGTGACTGTACAGTGTTGCATAATAGGAAAAATACAAATTTTTTGAAGAGAAACATAAATTTTCAAATGTCAAGATTTTATATTTTAAATCTTCAACCATCAACAACCATTGTAATGATCACTTTATGCCTTTTAAAGGAATTTACACATCAACCATTGAACAACCACCTCTAGAACTAACTTTTTAATCTTTTATGATCACATGAAACATAAAACACACTAATTTCAAAGTTGTTAACATCACTATTGAAATGTTTTAATTTTTTGACCTTTCAAGCATTAAAAAGTGCAACATCAAATTAATTATGTAATGGAATAAAAATTAAAAATATCATAAATTAATTATGTAACCACATAAGTAAAATATAATTCTATCAAGAAATTAATATCAAATAGATAATATAATCACATAACTCATATAATTCAATATCATTGATCTTCTTCTTCATCCAACTCTTTGTCTATATCATCTGATCTAAATTTGACATTGTAAGGATTGGTCATATCATCATCATCATCATTGTTATCAGTTTTGATAATTTCATCATCCACATGGATATCATCTTCATGAAAATTAACTCCTACATCATCATGATGTAGTTCCTCCTCTTCGACATCTTTGACAGGGATATCATCAACTAACTGTTGATCCTGATCATCATCTACATCATTTTCTAGTTTTTTAGTATCTTATTCTTCCACCACATTATATTTTACTAGCCTTCCTCTTGCATCATGTCTAACAACAAATGACCAACCTGGTTTACCTGGAACCTCTAAGTAAAATACCTACTCACATTGTCTTGGAAGAACATAGGGCTCATTTCCAACTTGTTCGATCAACCCTTAACCATGGTAAATTCATTATCATGTTCAATAATAGTTCTTTCAAAATCATTTTCATTCAATCATAGCCTATACCATAGGACAACAAACAAAATTAATTTGAAGGACTTAAAGTCACACTCAAGTATATCATCGAAAATTCCATAGTATCAATTTTCTGAGACTTCTAGATGTATGTCACTTCTAGATGAAACATTAAGAAAGTAAAAGATTGAAATTATACCAGAATCACAAGTTTTTTTCATGTCATCCAACATTTTGATTCAAAATTTACGACCATTGCACCAAATAGCCTTGTGGTGTTTCACCTGCAATATGTCAAACATGTAAAAATTATTTCAATATTGTCAGTTGATAAACATATTTATTCTTAGCCGAATGTATGCAAAGAAAATAATCTCAACATATATATACATCAATATAATTGAAAATAATTAAATATGTAGACATCTGAATTTGGACACTTAATTTATCCAAATTCATCCCCATTCATCTTATTTTCGTTAATTAAGTAATACTGCTATTATTTAATTAATATCCTTAATTCTGCCAAATCCCTAAGGTATTTATTAATTAAACACCTTAGCCTCTTTAATCCCCTTTTCATCAAATGAATTAAATAAATATTACATTTATTTAATTCCTCACATGTCATTTTCATCTAATCTTAATCCATTTCCTAATCTCTTCATTAAGGATGTGCACATGCCTAATCCTTGATTAGGATGTGTCACATCCTCCAACTTTTTCAAGTTGGCTTTTAATCCTAATTTACCCCTAATTATCCTCTAATTATTGATTAGTCAAACCTAATTAGTACCTTGGTCAACTCTTCCCTCCCAAGGAATTTTTAATTCCTTTTTATTTATCCTAGATTCCCCTCTTTTATATGTGAATTTTTAATTCACATTCTATCCTTCCAAGGCTTCTAGAACCTTGGAATTGTCATAATCTCCACATGTGACCAAGTCCCACCTTTTTGGAGCCCACCTTTTATCCTTTAGATTCTCCTAAGAATGTGAATTTTTAATTCACATTTATGTTTTCAACCACCTTTCCTTTTCCCATGTAGATTTTTGAGGAATTCCAAAATTCCTCAAATGTCCCTTTCACTCCCACTTGGGGACAAGAAATCCCTTTTTGTGGAAATCTTCTCACTCCCCAAGGTGCTTATCCTTCCTCCACCTCATGTACCTTTTTGACACCTCACTTACACATCATCTTCTCTTGGCCACTTCACCATCCACATGTCAAGATGTGAGGGCTTGTGGGTTCTCAACCCACCATAGCCCTTCATTTTGGCCTTGTTGGATGCATCTCAACTGTTGAATTCTCTAGAGAATTCAAATTATTCTATAAATACCCCCTCCTCAAGGGAATTTTCAACACTTTGGATTTTCATAACTACATGCTATCAATTTGCATTCTCAATCATCCACTATCATCTAGCCATTCATTCTAATCACTTTGCACATATGGTCTTGCATTTAGTCACTCAAGAAACCATCTAAGGAGCATACAAAATCATCCCAAGCAAGGGCCAATCAAGGAGACATTAACAACAAGAAAGGTGAAATCATTTGTATCTTGTTTTGTCCATTTTCCTTCTTGTTTTATCACTCTTTTGGCTAATCTTGATGTGTCCTTAGTCTTTTATCACTTGCATTTTAAAGTTATTTTTCACATTAGATTAGGATAAAATTCTTAGGATTACAAATAATATGGGTGATTAATATATTTATATGTACCTTTTTATCTCCTAAACCACATGCTAAATCAATTTCCCTTTGTGTAACATTGGAATCTCCATTATGATGAGCTTCTTTAACCAATGAAGCGACACCTTCCCATGTTAATGCACGACTAAATTGTTGACATCATTCAATCCATACTATCATCCAATCAAGATTGTTGGTGACATACAAATGTAGTGCATCCCTCTCTCAACCAACTGTATCAAAAAAAATAAAATTCACAAACGACATAATTATTTAAATACCATAGTATACAACCTTAATTTATAATTGATGTATATTGAAGATTAAAAATTAAATAAGTACAATATACATAAAAACCACATGTAAAATGTATTACAATTAATCTCCATGGCCATCTTATAATTACCTCTCACTTTCTTCAATCTAACTTTTCCCATTAGGTACTCCCCTTTGAATTTGTTAATGGAGTTGGGATCCCAAATGTGATCTACATGGATCTTTGCTGTAAACATAGGAAGCTATTCACTAATGTATACCATGGTCTGATATACCATATATCCCTCCACCAAAGAACCCTTAGGATGTGCTCTTTGTCTAACCAAAACCTTCAAAAATTTCAAGTGCTTCTCAACCATCCACGTTGACCTTGTGTGTGCAGGTCCACACAATTCAATCTCCTCAACTTGGTGTATTAGGTAGTGTTCTTGTGCATTGAAAAATGTCAAAGGTAGACACTTTTTCATTTCACACATTAGATGGGGAATTTTTCTCTTCCAATAATTTATATCTTCTTTATGGACTTAGATGACAACCATCTACAAGTGATTCAAAGTGCAAATATATTAGTGAGATTTAACAAAAATATATAGTATATTACATAATAAGTAAAACAAATAGAAATTATAAGATGTATACAATGAATTGAACAAATATTGCTACTTACCTCATATATTTTCCAAGATCATATATAACTTTCTTGACATTGTTGTCAAAGTTGTTTGGGAGACATAAAGGTAGAATGTACTGCAACAATTATAAAATGATCTTTTCATTATTTTTCCAAAAGTAGTAAACACAATACACTGAAAAGTACATGCATTATACAAGTGTATATAATATATACTAGAATAATTACCTTAATGAAGGTATGCCAATCATGCGTTTTCATCCCTGACCCAAATTCACCTTTCTTTGTTATTATATTGTTTATGTTCATAGAAAATCTTGTGGGAGTCTCCATCGCTATTTAATTGAATGGAATTTTTCATTGCATGATTGGCTTCCCAAATGTCACTACAAATTTTGATAGTTTTTATTTTTCATGCATTCCATCTAATATTTTCCATAACATTTATGTTATATTCTTTCTGATATGCATTGTATCAAACAAATGCGCAATTTGTAGCTGCTCATAGTAGGGAAACCTACTAAATTGTCTGGGATAACTTTTGAGTCCCTGTGGAAGTCGGACATTAATGCCTTGTCGACCTTCATGAAGCATATAAGTTAAACAAATTAACAATGACAAGCATTTTCAATTACAACATGAGTAAACACAATACAATATAAAAATATAAATTCAAAACATGATATATGATAGATAATTTTTTTTATCTAATGTATAACCTTGACGATAAATTCTATTATACTCTAACTTCCATAGGCGAGGTGTCATTCTTTGTGGTTTTGATGTAGTCTCCTCTTTCCCATTGAAAATATGTTTTTCAGTAGTTTGATACTTATGATTTCTATGGAGGAAGTGCCTATACTCATCAAACACTGGCTTTCCTAAACTTTTTGAATGATGAGATTTCATCTTTGGACCATAAATTGGACATGCAAATTTTCCCTTTGTTTGAAGACCTGCAAGATCATATATAATTGGATTAAATATGTCAATTTTTATAATTATATATAATGAATAGATTATTTTAAAAACATGCATGATATCTACTTCATCAAATTAAATATTGTTAAAGTGCAGTCAAATGTTATAACATACCACAAAAATGTGTTAGCTCTAGGGCATCATGAATTATCCATACAAACATTGCATACAATTGAAATTGTCTTTTTCCTATTGGTCTAGAGAAGTCATACATAGTGACACCATTCCATAACTTTAGTAACTTTTCGATAAGAGGATTGATATATACATTCATATCTTTAACTTGGTACTTACCTAGTTGAATGAACATAAACATTACATAACTATTATAACCATTTTACTGCAATATAAATAAATTAATGTATATGACTATTGAATGAAAAAATATAAGTCATTATGCAACAAATAATACAAATGAGATGCTACTACATTAAAGAAAATTGATGTAACAAATACCTGGAACAATCATTGACAATATTATGTGCTCCCTCTTTATTGACATCCATGGAGGAATGTTATTGTTGATAATAAAAATAGGCCACACCGAGTAAATATATCTCAACTCTCCAAATGACTCCCAATGAAAGCTTGAGATTATGAGGTTATTCTTTAAAGTGTGGCAATTTTTCCTCCATATCCCTAAATACAGAACCCTTCACAAGCATTCGAAGAATTTTATCTCCACTTCTATTTTGTGCATGGTAATCCATAAATTGTGCTAAGCTTTCACACCTAAATAATCGTTGCATACATGGAATAATGGGAATATAACAAGGAACCTTGCAAGACACCCTTTTTGTTAGTTGATCTATTTGATATCTACTGATATGACATTTTGGGCATTTTGTTTCAAATTCCTGTTGTTTATGATATATAATATGATCAGTGGGACATACATCTATTTCTTGATACTCCATTTTCATATCTTTCATAATGGTAGATAAATCTTAGTATGAGCGAGGTAAAATATTAGATGGCAATAACAAAAATTCACCAATCAATCTACAACAAAAAATAATGTGTTAATATAAAAAATATTAATGGTACATATTTCATTCTTTATTTACTAATGATGAACTAACAACAATTAAAATATGAAAAAATATGACATATATGGCATACCTTAACATCTGTGAGATTGTTATGTTTGATAAACCATTCATAACCTTCAAGCTCAACAACAATAATACAACATAGAGAAGAGTTGTTTGGGAGCCTTCATAAAGGGGCTTGTATGCCTTCTCAAGTATAGGTAAATCATAAACATCATCAAAGTCATCTCGATCATCATGATCAGCTCTACCACTAAATGTGGCATGGATCAATGTATTTGTACCATCATCTTCAACTATGTTTTCTAGTGCATGATCATATTCTTCCATAGGATCATTAACTTCAACTTCAATATTCATAGCTCCATGTTCATTCACTTACAAAACCACATTCTCTAGGCCATGATAATCCATATCAATTTCCCTAGGGCACCCCACCTTTATAATAATGATAGAAAAAAAAACCATGATCATGATAAAGTGATTATATATATATATATATAATGTTAAAACAATATAAACATTTACAAATTCAATCAATATAAACACATATAATGAACAACTTACCAATGGATGATAATCATGCCCCCCCTCCAATGTGAGCATGTTTTCTACAATGTTTCTTAGCTATTGTGATTAAAAGTCATCTCGTCTTTAAGCCCTTGCAATTATTGCAAGGAAAATAACATTTCCCATCACCCTTTCTTTTCAATCTAGCCCACAATTTATCAAGTGTCTCTTCATTTTGTTCTAGACTAATATTATCTGACATGATTTTTCTTTACCAAGGTTGACTATTTAGATCTTCAAAAAATATCACTCACACTCCAATAATTTTTATTCATAGACAGGTAACAAAATCTAATAATTATGATATTTTACACCAAAAATTTTTGGCATGCAACCACCCTTGCAAAAGAGAAGATAGTGTGAAGTTAATGACCCCAAAAAACACTTTAAAATGCTAATTTCAAAACTTATTAAATTCTGATTTTACTATGATTTCCAACCATTAAGACTCCTAAAATCAGAGTATTGAACTTGATCACAAACTTCCTACAACAATAGAAGTAGCGAGCTAGTAAGAGCAAGTGATCTATTCCTAAAGAGAAACAAGTTAGAATCATCATTGCTAATGTCAATATGGATTTATTCTTTTAGTTAAAGATGTAATGTGTCACTTCTTATGACGATCTTATCCCTAGGGCCCTCAACATTGAGAGAGCCCTAATCACCCAAGAAAGCACACACTAGTAGAATTTGGAAAATAAATGACTAATTAGGTGACTAAAATTTTTAGTCACAATAACTAAAAATGACTAAATTCTACTCATTTTTTGCAACTCAACTATAAATGAGTAAATAAATTACTAGTTTGGTCATTGATTAAAAATTATTTAGTCACACAAATAAAAATGACTAAATAGTTAGTCATTTATTTAGTCACAATATATTTGAATAAATAATTTAAGGAATCAAGAATATAGCCCGCCAAAATACTCTAAAACTTTAATAAACATACCCTAAAACTTTTTTCAAAATCTTATTTTCAGTCGTAGCCCACCAGAATGTAGTTTTCATTTTAATAAACAGACTCTAAAACCTTTGTCAAAACATTATTTTCAAACATAGACCACCAAAATGGAGAATTTTTTCCGTAAATAATGAAAAAGAATGGTGAGGAGATGTGTGTGAAAGGAGGCATAGGATTCATTGTTGCTTACCTCATTCCCGCTCTGCTCAACAAATCTTACATTATTCTCGCTACTATTTGTAATCTAGGTATTTACTTGACATATATTTACATAATCTCAAATTCCTTCAAAGGATTTTGAAGTATCAATGTATCCTATATAGGTTTTAGAATGATTTCTTTTAATTAAGAAAATAAATAAATGATGTATTTCCCTATAATTAGATAATGTGGAGATCTCCTAAATCTGCCCTGACACACTATCCTCTTTGGCACTGTATTCATTACTCCCACTGATACATTTTGACATTTTTTTCGACGAAGAGCCGTCGGAATTCCGACGACCTGCCATCGAAAAAAATGTCAAAATGTATCAGTGTCCAGCTACTAGGGTTTTTCATGTGACATCTTTAATATCTTCATGACTGTGGATTTTAAATAGATCTCAGTATTTACTTTAATCCTTTTCATGGTAACCCTTGAGTTCCATAATCCACCTTCAATATCTTCTAAGAATGGTGTCTTAAGCTAGACTGCATAGTATGCATATAAATCAAGTCCTTCATACCTACCATTGTTCCAAACCACCACTCACTTCCTTGCTTAAAATGTTTCTTCCATAAGCACAATAGCATGTTTTAAAATCATGGTTGCCAGTGATTAACTATTAAGGTCACCACTTTCATCATGAAGATACAATGAGATTGTTGTCTTCAAACTCAAGGCATTATGCAAGATAACATTGTGAATTTTTTGTTGTGTATGATTTGATTTTCTTGCACATTTATTGCTTTGCTAACTTCCTTTAAGATTGGGTATTGAACCCACAGCTGCAATCTCAAACATCTCACTCACTATCACTTGAAGTTTCCTTTCATGAGCATCCTTCTATAAAATCAAACTATGCCCTATAGATTGCTTACTTACTATAGGGGACTCATTGTTTCATGGTATTGTAGATCTTAAGATCCTTCAACCTTATTGACACTACTTCACAATCCACAATGTATTATTCACTATTCTCCCATCTTTGATGAGTCTCAAAACACTGCTCAAACATGCAATCCACTACCTCCATTATACATTAATGGCTAAGAAGAAACATTGAACCTATGATTACCACTGTTACTTTATTTGGACAATCATTCCCTAGTTGTATTTTCCTTGTCTAACACTACCAAAAGCATTTGAAAAAGCCTTAAGGTCAACAAGGGGGTAAGGAAACTCACTATTAAAATCTTCACTTTACTATGCAAGGTTTGAGCTTTATTATCTTGTCACTGCTCAGCCTCTTTTTGACTATCACATCTCAAGTGACTATCATTCTTCTTACCATAGATTACATTTACAAATGTCACTAAGCTACATAGTGTGCTTGTTATTGGCTACAATCTTTAGATTGCAAGATTTTGTTATTAGCTACATTGTCTCAATCTTTCTGGTATTGCAACCTCAATAATCCACTATAGTTATTGTTTATGTTTCTATGGAGGCCTAGGGTTTGTACCCTAATCATTCTCTTACCAATGCTTCTATTGGTATTAAAAAAAACCTTAAATCGTTGGTCAAAAAATTATTTGTCTTGACAAAGTTGTATGATCTTGGATTGTATCCTAGATTGTGTGGGAAGCTTGTGTTTGATCATTAAGGTATGTAAACTTGATCGGGGAAATGTATCCTATATATCATGGTTCTTGCTTTAATATTTTCCATAATGGTTATTAGCATATCACATTATTATAGTTTGCAGTAACCCAAGATTGCATTCAAGTATGTAAAAAACTTGTTTTTTAGTTTAAGCTATACACTTTTTAGTAACATTCATAAGGTTTAAAAAATATTGATCACTCTCTAGAATAGCCCATTAAACATGGGTTGTGCTTAAATGTACTACATAATTGATATAACACAACCACTCTGCATATCAACTAGAGTTATAGGCTCTTTATTGCAGTAAGAGGTAATCACTCTTCAATCATGCTATAATTACAGCCTAACCTATTAAACTTGAGACAATTTGAATGCACCCAATGATGATTGACACCTACATTATACAACCTGAATTAACTACATTATATGAGTGTCTCCATTTCTATCACAACATAGCCACATTAAACTGGGTCACACATGAATGCATCTTGTATTTTGTTATAGCACAACTATGCCACATGACCAATAGAGTTATGGATCACATAATTACAGTCAGAAGAATCTGTTTCTCAGTTGTGATCTTATGGTGATTCCACACAACAAAATTTGGACATGAAATTTTCAAAACCCTAAACCTCTAAAAATGAAATTTGATGAGATGTTCCTTTCAAATATTATTTTCAATCCTAGAACTACAAATCTGACTTCACAACTGAATTCTGCAAAAATACAATGACTACCCTCAACCTATTGATATCTTCTTGAATTTTTTCTAATTTTTCCCAAGAAAATCATCCTTAGTTCTCCACAAACTATCTCAAGTAGAGAAAAACACTATCATAATAAATCAATGAACTCATTTTCTTTATGTCAGCCACAATTTGACTTTTTTCTATTTTTCATGTTTGTCAAAATGTCAACGAAACCGTTAGTTAAAATTTTGATGAAACCCAGGTTTGTAAAAATTTTGACAAACGTTGGGGATAAAATTTCAAAAAATTGAAAATTACACATCAAATTTCACAAGCACTCAATGATACATCAAATTATACATATTTCATCGAATATTTTTATTGGATTTTGCAGTCAAATGAGTTAGTGGTCCAATGTAGCTTGGACTATTTCAGCATGTTTGGGTTCAAAACATGACCATGCCTAGCCTAAACCCACCAATCTAGATGTGTTGAAAATGATAGTTTGGTTGCATGAGGAGTAAAATGAAAGTTACACCATTTACAACTTTACACTACATGCATTTGACCCCTTTTCCATCAACTAAAAACTCGAAATTGTGGGAAAACACCTTAGAGATATAAAAAAATAAGAGAGGTTATTGTAAAGGGGCCCTACATGATGGATCATAGCCTCAGATAGATTTTTTCTAGGTGACATGGTTTTTGAGTAATAGCTCATCGAATATTGCTATCTTTTAGCACTTTGGACTCTTAAGTGATATCGCTTGTTCAATATAGCTCTAACTATTTTGGCATGTTTGGGTTAAAAACAAGATCATTACTAGCATAAAAACACCAATCTAGACATATTTGAACTGTTAGTTTGGTTGCATTAGGAGTAGAATGGAAGTTATACCCATTTGCACCTTTACATTGCATCAATTTGACCCTTTTTCCATTAACTGAAAACTTGACACCATGGGAAAATGCTTAGTAGAGATATCAAAAACTAAGCAAGGTTATTATAGAGGGTCCTTACATGATCTCATAGTCTTTAATGTATTGTTTCTAGATAACAATTTCCAAGTAATAGCTTGTCAAATATTTCTAACTTTTAGCAATTTGGACTCCTAAGGGATATCACTGGTCCAATGTAGCTCGAACTTTTTTAGCATGTTTGGGTTTCAAAAAATATTATTCCTAGCATAAAACCATCAATCCAGATGTGTTGGAACTATAAATTTGGTCACATGAGGATCAAAACAAATGTTGCATCCCTTTTTCACCTTTACACTACATCCATCTAACCCTTTTTCCATTAACTAAAAAGATGACAGCATGGGAAAATTCCTTAGAGATATCAAAACTAAGAGAGGTTATTATAGAGGGGCCCTACATGATCCCATAGCCTTAGAGGGATTGTTTCTAGGTGACACATTTTTTGAGTAATAGTTCATCAAAAATTGTTGCCTTTTGGCACTTTGGACTCTTAAGGGATATCGCTGATCCAATGTAGCTCAAACTATTTAGGAATGTGTGGGTTTGAAACAAGACCATGCGTAGCCTAAACATACCCATCTAGATGTTTTGGAACTATTTTAAGGGAAAACTAACCTCCTTTTCGTTGAAGATAAAATCTTCTTCTTATCTTTTGATTCCTTTTCTAAGTGGTTAATTTTAGTCTTTAGTTGTTTTTCTTTAATTTCAACGCCTAGGACTACACAAATTCTTGCCAAATACAAAGCCTCAATTGTGTTAGTTTGAATGACATATATATGAAAACAATTGTGATATAGAAAGTTTGGTGTGGGTCAAAGTTGATTGTCATCTATGACAATATCATATGAGTGTTATTGCTTTTGTGTGAAGTGTACATTATGACTAGTCTGAATCAAGCCCATACGTTATGCCTAGTTTTCTTATTCATGCATTCTGCATAGAAACACTCATTGTTGTGAATTACAATAATACAAATTATATGTGTAATGTCCAATAACATGCATTTCATGGAGATATATTTAGTTTGTTTAATGGTTGTATCACACTCATATGGTGTACATATATAGTATTTTTTCATGCATCATGGTTGAGTGATGTCTTAATTTTTTATCATGATTATTGCATAGATTTCACATGAACAATCTAATGAACATGTATCTTATTTAGTTGTAAGTAATTTGTTTCAAGGTTGCATCAAACCCCTATGGTGTATATAATTTTCTTGTTTATGTATCATGTTTGAAAGATAGTGATTCTTATTCATGATGATTTTATACCTTTTACATGTTATTAAACTTGAAGGTTTAATGGAATGAATGTTGTATTGAGTTGTAATGGTTTTGTTTAATGGTTGCATCACTCGTATGGTGTGTATAGAGTGTTCAACACCATTGAGTGTCATTGTTTTTTATCAAGATGATTATATTACTTTTAAATGAATACTATAATGACATATATTTCATTAAGTTGTATGGTATTTTTTGAAGTTTTTAATCAATCCAAAGAATCAATGCCATAAGACTGCCATAAGCTGCTCTTTTCAACTTTTTTGCCTTGTCTATGAGATGACAATTTTTTGAGGCATATTTTCAAATAATTCTTCTCAACAAATATTATACATTGCTTCTCATACCATTTTTCATTAATTTTAACTTCTCTTGAAAAGAAACAGTTACCCACTTTATTAAAAGAGTTTAAAAAATAAAATAATGTCAAATCTAAATTCATTCGAGAGAGCTTAAAATCACGTGTATTCTCAAATTGAGTTTTTAATAAAAATTCTTTGCTGGACAAGTATGAAAACTATGGTACACTAGAAAAGGTAGTGAATTTTTTGAAAAAACTCCTCAAAGAAATGTGGTCTCATGGAATGTAATGTATGTGAACCTTAATACGAATGAACTCTAACATAGATGGGTTACCAATTGTAATTCATAAGTTCTATTAAAATGCAATTTAATTAAGCTATAACATATTATTGATAATAACTTGAAACCATTCTAAAATAATTATACATTCCATTTTGAAGATTCAAAGTAGAAAGACATGTACACGAGGAAAAATTATGTCAAATATCAATCCTTATATATCAAAATTTAGAATAATTGTGTTTGTGCATATACAAATTTGGCATACCTGCCTACTCATAATAAGTTTTACAAAATGTTTTAAAAATTCTGGCATATATGACATCTCAAGATCTATCAAACCCTAAATACATATCAATCTATATCAAATCCTAATCTTGTATTGGACCATCAAAATTGAGTCTCCATGAAGAGCTTAGTGGCTCTAAAGCTTCTTGCACAATAACAATTCAAACCATAAATTAGATTAATTGTGTGAATGTTTGACAAGATAGACTAGTAAATAGAAACTTATATAAGTTCTAATTTATAAATTGTCAATTTAACATCAAAATCTCTATATTGAACTCTATTATATCCAAAATACAATTCTTGTTTACCTCAAGTCTTTCTCTCTTTTATGCATGGAATTCTACATACAATTGTCCCTTAGTATAATCAAAAGTCCTCATAAAAATAAATGGTCCCACATTGGACACATTGTTGAGTTAGGCAGAGGACTATAGTAGGTAAAATAAAAATGATATGAATTAACATATAATTTTTGAAAAAAAATCATATTTACTAAACATATATCTACTCCTATCTAAACATAAATATTTGTAACATACGATAAACACATACCTACTATGATACCTCTACACTAGCTGGACTCATGGTGGGTGAAACAACTAAGATGGATTCCTATATAAAAAATGACAAGAATGTAACTTAATTTAAATGCGCATGCACATAGAATCATAACATCAAGAACATTAAAAAAACATATACCTATTGTGAAGCTTCTTCCAATGGTTCAAGCTTAGTCAACATGGTTGTAAAAGTACCAAGTTGCTACATAAAAAGAAAATATTACATTAGACTATCAATCTATGTAGTATATGTATTTAAACATAATAGATTTCAAAAATTAACTGGGCAATTGCATAACCTCCCACACTAGGGACATCTTGTCCTCTTTCAGTAACTGTTAAATATTCTAACACGTAAACATACATTAGTACAAATATCTATTATAAAATATAAAATAAGTTAGATAAAACGCACTATGGAATTACTTTAAGTCTCATTGGTGCTCCCACATCATCTCTGGCACCCAATGTATCTCCTAGAAATGGTACACTCCATGCTTTGTCAAATCCTACATCTGATATATCATGGAACTCATAGTTAGATGTGTCTATGGTAGCCTCAATGGACTATTGAAGAGGACAAAAAAATATATTGTGGCATGCAACATAGTAATGGGGCACAAAAATATGTGCCAAAGAGGATGGTGTACCAGTTAGAGCTGATGCAACAAGTGCATCACCATCATACAGTTTTGCAACATAATGGTTTTGCATGATCAAATGATCATTTAATGCATGTAGGGAAAAAAATCTCTAACTCCCTACATCTAAAGTAATCTCAAGGTAAGGTATTAGAGTCAGGGAACAATAGGTAGAGCAATAAGAACTGGGGTGTCTCAGTGTGCTCTAGGTCTGTCTTGTGGCATCCCCTT
Organism: Sequoia sempervirens; assembly: GCA_007258455.2. Taxonomy (NCBI): domain Eukaryota; kingdom Viridiplantae; phylum Streptophyta; class Pinopsida; order Cupressales; family Cupressaceae; genus Sequoia; species Sequoia sempervirens. The sequence goes on from VDFB02252616.1 coordinate 168,018,950, forward strand.
ATCCACACCATGGAAATATCACATGTCAAAATAATTGACATTCTTCTCTAGGAAAAAATCAGCATATAATTTTTGAAGAAAATACTAAGGTATTTCAAGATTGTTGTTGGATGGTATATCAAAAACCATCCACCAACATCTCCAAAAATTAGCTAATATGCTCCCATGCATGTACCATTTAATTAAAAAATATGGCTTCTACACATTTATGGGATGTCCTTTTTTGGGATTGATGAATATGTTGGTGTTTCAAACTGATGGTCTAGCATCTCCTAAAGGGTAGATACTCCTTATACTCAAAGACCCTAGGTTAGTGGCCAAGAAATAGGAGATGACTAATTGGAAAGCCTCTCCTCTACACTTTAAGCTATATAGGGCCAAGGTGGGTATCCTATATATTAATGCAAATCATCACACTATAATGGTGGAAGGCCTTTCATGGGATAAATCATCTACACAACCATCAATACTAACAATGGCTTGTGGTAGTGTGGAAAGGGAAAACATGAAAGAAAATCTAAACTAAGAAAGTAGAAAATGTTTTTTAATTGAAAGTTTTTGATTTTTCCCTAGCTTCATACTTTGCAAATCTCATTGACTAGTGCCTAATCTACATAGAGTTAGAAATGAAATAAACTCCTACAAAAAACCAACCATGGCTTCTCATAACCCTACTACCTTGTAGCAAGAAACCAACAAAAGGACAATCAACATGTTAGTTATCCACACTATACTACACCACCCTCGTCATCTCTATGCAAGCAATTACACCACTCCTTGAATGATAGGAAAATATAAACATAACTCAAACAAAAAATGTGTTTGAAACATCAACATAACCCTTGATTATATTGATTCAAAAGATAATGCATACAATATTTGGAGAAGACAAAAATTTATATATATAATGAAGCAAAATACAATGTTGTATGGTGGTCATTTGTTGTTATTAGAGAGCATCGATCATTTAAATTCCCTATCTATGTCCAAAGGACTTACCCTATTCAACTTGAATCAAAGAAAATAATTATAGAAAGCATAGAGACATCTGGTAGATAAACACTACACCAGACCACTCAAGTTGGAGAGTAGAAGTCTGAACCTGGCACAAAACAAAAAAAATTGTCTTTATAGTGTAGGTATAAGTTAGAATTAAATTCAAAATTATAAACACTAACCAAACTAGGGTTACTGAAGGTTGAAATCCAATAAGATTACAAGCATCAAGAATTCCCACCAAAAAATGGAACAACAACTTGCCATAAAGGCATCTGACACCTTGATCACACTCTAGAATTGATGGAATTTTGAAAACAAGCATGGCACCCCCAATAAATTTGTGATAAAAATAGGAAGAACATACCTTGACAAAGACCCTAAGCACTATAATACTTTAGGAAATAAATGGTGCCACTCAACAATCACTTCAGCCTTGGAAGAAGTACAAGAATGCAATCTAATGCCATTTAGAATTAATTTGGTAGCTAAGAAACAAATGCACCAAATTACTATATGAAATCAATACCCATGGACAGGAGTAGGTAGCTATTGGGAAATGACATTTTGAATTGTGGCCATTAATACTTCTTAATCATTTCAAGATCCAAATTCTATCGCCAACTGCCCATAACTTTAAAACCTGACGATTAGATTTAAAACCTTTAAATCTAGGCCACTCAATCAACCATCACCAACATGACTCACAACAATGATGTGAGTCATCTAATCATGCAATGGGGGAATTCCACCTATCAACCTTCATCATCATCCACCATCGTCACCTAAAAAATTCATCAAAGGTCAACATGTATCCACCATGGATTAATCTACACCACTCTCCACTGACCCCACGAGACTTGATCGAGATCCACCAAAAACTCAATGAAAATGATGGGCACCATTGCATCTTCTTGATTGCAACCATTGATCATACACCATTACTCATGACCCTAATGCAATCATTCTTTTCGACCTATCATTGTGACATCATGTTCCACTATGTATGTTTCCTCTGTTGGTCCCACCAGAGACACACATCACTAGCCCATTAACCTCCAAGATTTTGGAAATCATTATTTTATTCATGTAGGGTTGGCAAGGAATGATTGAGATGCATTCAATGCATTCATTTTGTCATTCATTTTTTGATTGAGGGCCCACCTACACACTTAAAGAGTTAATATGCACATGTGTATAAGTCATTACTTAAAAGGGGGCTGCCTTAGGGCATAAGACAGGTATGAAAAATATTTAGGATGACAACTTAGGAAAATATCAAATATTTCAAATGGGGTGGTAACTAGAAAGACAAGTTAAATGGGTCGATGAACACATGACCACCTAGAAATAAGTTATAACATGGATTAACAACAACTACCGATAACAAAGAGATCACTAATTCACCCAAAAACCAAACCTCAAAACCACATGTCAGAGGTTGCAAAGTTAAGAAAACTAGCAACTTGTTGATAATAAAGAGATTGCCAAGTTGGGACATTACGAAACTCTATAACCCCTAGACATAGCTTAGAAAAACTTGGAAACATGCAATGAAGGAAAATGAAAGAATATTTAGAAAGGGATGTGGCTAGGAAAATGGTGAGCAAATGACATAAGGTCATGACTTAAAGGAACAAGGATAAGTAGGAATAAGATGCCAACATGATTTTAGAAAAAAAGTGCATGCCAAGGGTTTAAGCCTTTTATGCAATTTTTTGAACCCTAATAAGAAAAAATGGAGGAAACTTAGAGGCTCAAGAGGAAAAAATTAATGAAATGGCTATGGATTTTATAGGTTCCACTAGTGGCTCCTGTTGGGGATGTATGCTGGACAAAGCAGAGCGAGAATTCAGGTCTTTGGAGAAGTAGGCCAAGCAGCCATTGGGCAATAGAGTCAACCAAATATAGAACACCTCATTTGATAGCCCTAGGCTACCAAATGAAAAAGGGGAATTAACATTTACCATTGTCAAACACTGATCTATTAAGGGAGCTAGTCTCCTTTAGCCAATACTTTTTTTTTATCACCCCATAGCAACACAAGTAGCCTCTTTCCGGCAAAAAAAAAGTGATTACCCTTGAACAAGTGGGAACTTGCTCCATGTTTCACTTTGTTGTTACATGGTAACCACATGATATATGCTACCTCACTACCACCCATTGCAGTTTTTGATTCTATATTTGGTGAGAAAAAATTAGAATACTAATTAACACCATAAAAAATATTTTTGTCTTCACACCTATTGATCACTTCACATGAATCAAGGCGAAAAGAAAAAGCCTCAAACTCACATGGAACAGAAAAATGCGCCATCTCATCATGTTTAAAATTAGAGGCAAACTCATCATCAGACAAGTCAAGTTGAAAACTTTGCAGCATAGGCACACAAGGGACATGAGCAACCAAAAAATTACCTTGTTGTTGCTCATCAAAACTACAAGCGACATGCTTAAAGTTCTCGATGTTGATGCAGACCTTATCAACACATCCATTTAGATCATGAGAAATTTAATGTGAAGAGATATACTCTTTAGAATGTCTCCTTCACCCCTTTCACAATCTACTGAGGAAAATGTGTCACAAAAATTTGAACTATGACACACATCAAGGGAGCTTACCTCAGCAATAAAACTCTACCATGATAGATTTGAAGCCCACTGATCATGAGAAAAACTATGAGTTACACCCCTTGGAAAAAATTATCCATATGATCCATACAATCATACTCCTTAGGTTTTGACTCATCATAAATAACCTAATTAGTTGTAGCAACGTTTACTTCTTAATTTTCATTTTCATCTCTAGCTGCATCTATGCTATCCTCATGCAAAAATTCAATGGAAACTTTAAAACCAAAACTAGGGGAAAAAGAAGGTGTGGAATTTGAAAAAGACATAGTCACTTTTCCATTACTTACATTTCCATCATATGAATTCCCATCACAATCTTTAGTTTGACTTGACTCACCCAATGAATCATTGGCATGCATATCTTCTTCTTCCTTGCTGCTACAAAAACTAGTAGAGTCATATCCCATACTATCAAGGTAGAAATCACCATTAGACTCATCATTAGTGCTATCTTCTAGTTGAAAGGAACCACACAAACTATCACATTCATCTGATATATAGAGTAATATCTCTATATCAATTGTTTCAACATTAGCAAGAGGTACATTTGCACAAAATTATTTTGTAGGCTACTCAAAAGAAGAATCTTTACCACTGTAAGATGCATCATTGTTCTTTTCCATACCAACTAGACACCTACAATAAGTACCATCACACATTTTAGATAGAACATGATGTCCATGCATCTCTATCAACTTATCCATCAATGAAATCCAATCATCAATGTCTCCAACTCATGAAGGCTTCTATCTTTCTGGCATTACACACATACTAAGCTCAAGTATCTCATAAAATGAATCAATGCATGCTCATTCATCTAGCCTTTTTGATTTCAATATAGAAAACCGATATTCCATGAACTTGTCATGAAAATTAGATGGGAATTCATCCTCATATCTTTCAATTTTCAACCTCAGATTCATATTCTTCTTCATTTTCTTGGATGTAAAGAGAATTTCCATCAAATAGATGACTTCCATTCACCTCACCAAACTGATTAGTGAATATATCTTTAAACTCACACCATGAACAAATAGAATGCAAAGGAATATTAAAAAACTAGTCCTTAGAATCACCTTCTAATTTTCTTACAAGTAATTTCATGACAACATCCTCTTCCTCTATCTGACTTTCCACTAATAAGTCAATGAAATATTTCCAATGTCTTGATGTTGATTCTTCTAAACTACCTCTAAACTTAGGAAAATATTCCTTTATCTCTCTTGGAACAGAGTGTGGATAAACGTGAATTTTATTGAAATACATAGGGTTATATACCTCAAAAGAAAAAGGTTTTCTTTGAGGATATGAAGATGGTTCAATCATGGCAGAAGAGCTAGTAGAGCAAGAATCCATTTGATGATACAATTTAAATATTAATCCTCTAAAAGTGGATACAAAATATCCAACTTTTGTTTTCCCTTTTGAACAAGTACCTTAAAGCACTGAATAAGGGGAAATATTTTCCAAGGCTTGTAGACCTTCATATAAAATTTTTCCAGAGAAAAATACCTAAAAAATTGCTAGAACCAACTCTTCTGATGATGTGGAATATTTTGCAAATTTGACCTCTTTGAAAGAGGAAAAGATCTTCAAGCAGCAGAGAGCTCCTTCCAAGATCACAAGATTTCTATGTTCTCTCCACTAGAAGAGCACCAAAGTTCAAGACCACACCATACACATTGCAAAAACCTCACTTTTCAAGTATGCAAGTCCCTTTCCAAATCTCTATCTCCTCAATAAGGAAGAAGATATTTGTAGTTGCTCACCTAGAGATTCACACACTCATCTTTACCTTCCTCAGAGCATGTGGTTCACAAAGAGGTAGAGCATATATTAATTTTCTCACCAAAATATTTCTTAACTTCAATGACTCTTTTAAGGCTAGATGGTCTTCTATTATATCTTCTCAAGTTATCCCTAGTAGAGTTTCCAATCGGGTGACTCCAATGGGCCAATAAGACTCTATAATTATTAATCATTGGCTACAAATTTGGATGACTCTTTCGATAAGACTTTCTACAACCACAATACTAATTTTATCCCCACCAGAGTCACTAATTTGTTGATGTTTCTAGCTAATGGTCTAGCATCTCCTAAAGGGTAGCTACTCCTTATACTCAAAGACCCTAGGTCAATGGCCAACAAATGGGAGATGACTGATTGGCAAGCCTCTCCTCTGCACTTCAGGTTCTATAGGACCAAGGTGGGTATCCCTATACATTAATGCAAATCATCACACTACAATTCTAGAAGGCATTCAATGGGATAAATCATCTACAAAACCTTCACTACTAAAAATGGCTTGTATTAGTGTGGAAAGTGCAAACATGAAAGAAAATATAAACTAAGAAAGTAGGAAATGTTTTTGTATTGAAAGTTTTTTATTCTACCCTAGCTTCATGCTTTATGAATCTCTTTCACTAGTTCCTAATTCACATGAATTCAAAAATGAAATAAACTCTTACAATAGACCAATCACGGCTTCTCATAACCCTACTACCTTGTAGCAAGAAACTAGCAAAAGGACAATCAACATGTTACTTAGTTATCCACACTACACTACACTACCCTCATCATCTCTATGCAAGCAATTACACCACTCCTTGAATGCTAGGAAAACATAAACATAACTCAAAAAAAAAAAAATTCAAGCATCAACACAACCCTTGATTATATTTATTCAAAATATAATGCATATAATATTTGGAGAACATACAAACTAACATATATAATGAAGTAGAATTCAAATGTTGTATGGCAATCATTTGTTGTTATTACAGAGCATAGATCATTTACATTACCTATCTATGTCCAAAGGACTTACCCTATTCAACTTCACTCAAAGAAAAGAATTACAGAAAGCATAGAAACAAAATCTGGTAGGGAGACACTATACTAGACCACTCAGGTTGGAGAGTAGAAGTCTAAACGTAAAACAAAACAACAAAACTCAGGCCTTTATACTACATGCATAACTTAGAATTCAATTAAAAATTCTAAAAAATGACCAAACTAGGGTTACAAAAGGATGAACTCTGATAATATTACAAAAAACAAGAATTCCCCACCAAAAATGGAGCAACAACTAGCCATAAAGGCCTTTGACACCTCAATCACACTCCAACATTGATGGCATTCTAAAAATAGGCATGGAACCCCCATGAAATCCATGATTAGAACAAGAACATACCCTAAGAAAGACCCTAAGAATTGCAATACTTCATGAAATAAATGGCACTTCTCAACAATCACTTTGGCCTTAGAAGAAGAAAAACAATGCTATCTAACACCATTTGTAATCAATTTGGTAGTTGAGAAACAAATGCACCATTACTACTTAGTCAATACCCACAAACAAGAGCAACTAGCTATTGGGAAATCACATTTTGAATTATGGTCATTGATACATCTTAATCACACCATCTAATGCCAATCGCTCACTACCCATAACTTTAAAACCCAACCATCAGATTTAAAACCTTAAATCTAGGTCACTTAATCAACCATCACCATCATGACTCACAACAATAATGTGATTCATCAAATCATGCAATCAAGAAATGTTGCCTACTAGCCTTTGTTATCATCAACCATCATTGATAGGGATAGGGTTAGATGGAAAACTCTCACCATTCCATGCTCTGAGTCCTTGCCTTGAGAACTCCTAAGGGATCTTTTGCACCCTAACCTATAAGCCCTATTCCTGACAATAGAACTCCTGGTCTGACTGGCCAACCCTGCTATCAATTACAATGCTTTAACCAAGCATTTCTTGGTGTTCTTCCTCTCTCACTCTCCTTAGCCCTTAATCCTTTTAAATACTAGATCACTCTAATGCCTCCTAACTTGCTAGCAGGGGTGTGCATAGGTTTCCAAGGCTTCATAACTGCCTAGGAAGGGTTCTTGTCCAAGCACAAATATTCTTTCTTCTATCGCTGCCACCAAACCCTAGGTTAGGGTCTTAGGAGGGCTAGTAGCCCATGAGCCCTATTAGGTCTCTTAGCCTGGGGTTTTGGGTTATTGCTCCTTCCTGCTCGGTGAACACCATAAACTCAAAGAAAGAACCCTAGCTCAATTTTGGAGTACTTCAAGATTTTTGTGGTTTTAGACCTTCTCAGGCCGTACACAGAGTTAACCCTAATTTTAAGAAATTTAGGGCTTTTTTAAGCCTTTTCTTGGACACACAGAGGATTGTCTTCTTCCTTTAGCCACCAAATGAATTGGTGATGACTCCTGCCTCTTGTCATACCTTTGTAAGGTCCCCTTAAACACTTTGCATTTAATGAGTATTCATCACCCCTACATTAGGACTGTGCAACACACTGTCTTTCCCTAACTGGGCATAGTCTACTCGCTTAGGAAAAGTATTTTTGCATGTTGACCAAGCTTCTACTAATTCCTACCCCTAAAATATTTACACTAATGAAGTTTAGCCACCTTCCAAAAGTCTCCATACTTCTTGGTATAGTGGGAGTGTGGGCTAAATCTCCATTTTCAACACATTTACCAGTCAAAACAGCAACAACAAAACACACAGAAATTTATAAATTGAAAGAACTATCTAATGTGCCAAAATGGTGCTTAAAGAGCTTCCTCTACATGCTATCCAATTCACAAATCACCCTGTTCAATACATCTAACTACTGTCACGCCAATAAGAATAGGAAAATAGATTTCTCCACAACAAAATAAATGTTTCTTGATTATCCTCATGAAGACTGCCAACAACAAAAAAATCCAACCTCCTTGAAAGGTCGAGAGCTTCTTTTACAATCCTTGGAAAACAGTTAGGTTTTCTCTTTTGAGCCTAGGAATGACCAAACATTGAGTGTTGGAAAACACAATGTGTTTTGCAACCTCAATCTCAAGCTTAGAAAACAACCATCAAAATATTGTAAAACTTATTCAACTTATACGTAAGAACCAAAAGGTCCTCAACCACAAACTAGATGGTATTTAAGACCTTACCAAAAAAACAAAAAGGATTTTAAAACAAAAACCCTCAAAATAAGCTTGCACTTAGGCACTTTGGTAGGTGCTCCTACACCATTCTCCCCCTTTGCGCACAAAGGTCAAGGAACTTGAGGTGATATCAGTGATAGATCAATGCCCAACTTCTTAAAATCAGCTTCCTCAACCCAAGTAGCCTCAGACTCATGTTTGTTCCTTCACTTGACAAGGTGCTCCATGTACACTTTGTTTTTGGTAGCCTTCTTCACCCTGGACTCCAAGATCTTCTCTGCTTGAGGCTTCTCTTGATTAGGAAGGGGTATATTACTGATATCCTTAAATATTTCATGATTTTTCTAAACCTCATCACTAACAGTTCCCTTATACTTGATTAAATCAGCAACGTTGAACATTGGAGATATGCCCAAATCTGATGGTAATTCCACCTTGTAGGCATTCTTGCCATATTTGGACAACACCTTGCATGGTCCCACTCTTTTCATCTTCATTTTGGTTGACATTCACTTCTGCAACCTAGATTTGTTAAGATGGACCATGACATAGTCACCTATTTGAAATTGCACATCCTTCCTTGATAAATCAACTTTATCCTTTAACTTTTGTGTTGTTGTTGTGATTGTCTTCTTAACCTGCTCATGAATCTCCTTCATTGTCTGAGTGAAATCTTCTGCATGTCCACTCCTATTCTCCATGGTTTCTAGATCTCTGAGCTCACATATGCCTCTTGGGTTCATCCCATACACCACTTCAAATGGACTTTTCCCTATAGTTATGTTTACATTGTCATTATAAGAATATTCAGCCTGAGAAATCACCATATCCCAGGTCTGTCCATATTCCTTTATCAAGCACCTCAGAAGATTACCTAGCACTCTATTAACCACCTCTATTTGACCATCAGTCTAAGGATGGTATGCTAATCTGAATGACAGATTGGTACCCAATCTTCCCCATAAAGTCTTCCAAAAATGGCACATGAACTTCACATCCCTGTCTAATACAATGCTCAATGGAAATCCATGGATTCTTACTATCTCCCTCAAGAAAAGATGAGCTATGTAACTGGCATCATGTGTAGTCTTGCAAGGGATAAAGTGACTCATCTTGCTAAATCTGTCCACAACTACATAAATACTATCAAACCCTTCCTTAGTCTTGGGGAGTCCTACCAAAAAATCCATACTAACACACTCCCATGGTCTATTGGGAATGGGTAAAGGTTGATACAAACCTGCATTGTTGGCTCCCCTTTTAGCTTTCATGCAAACTGCACACTACTCCACATATTTCCTAAAATCTCTTTCCAACTTAGGCCAGTAATAGAGTCTTTGTACCAGCTCTAAAGTTTTATTTATTCCAAAATGCCCACTAAGACTGCCATTATGTTTCTCTTGGATCAGATTTTCCCTCATTGATCCTCTTGGGACACATAGCAGATTACCCTTAAATAACAGTCCATTTTTGCAATGTATACTCAGCATACTGACTATGAAAATGATTTTCAAAATCAGAGCATACCTTGTAGGCTTCTGAAAAGTCTTCATCCTCACCATAGAGGTCTTTGAAACTCTCTAATCCAATGCTCTTCAGCTGTATTTCTTGCACTATCAACATTCTCCTACTTAATGCATCTGCCACCTTATTCATTTGTCCCTTCTTGTGCTTGATTGTAAAAGTGAAAGCTTGGATGTATTCCATCCATTTCAAATGTCTATTACTCAACTTCTCTTGGGTGTTGATGTAACTGAGTGCCTGGTTATCTATGAAGACCACAAACTCTTTGGGCAATAAATAATGCCTCCACTTCCTAAGGGACTGTACTAAAGCATATAATTCCAGATCATAGGTGGAGTATTTTTGCTTGGATTCATTGAGTTCTTCACTGAAAAAGGCTACAGGCCTACCTTCTTGACTAAGGACTCCTCCAACTACTACTCCAATTGCATCACACTCAACTGTGAATAACTTATCAAAACTAGGCAATAACATAATAGGTTGAGTTGCCACTTCTTGTTTTAGTTTTCCAAACCCTTTATTAGCTTCTTGTGTCCATTTAAACTTTGTTTTTAGACCCCCCTTAATAGTATCTAGAACTGGTGCACATATACCACTAAAAATCTTGATAAACTTCCTATAAAACTGAGCTAAACCATGGAAACTTCTTATCTTTGTTGCTGTGGTTGGTGTAGGCCAGTTTACGATGGCTTCCACCTTGCTGGGATCCATCTTCAACATTCCTTGGGACACTACAAAACCTAGATGCACAAGTTCTTGTTTGAAGAACTCACACTTCTCAAGGTTAATTGCCAACTGTTCCTCTTGCAGCCTTTTAAGAACCATTTCCACATGTTTCAAATGTTCTTCTGCTATCTTACTAAAAATCAGTATGTCATCCAAATAGACTACCACAAAAATCCCTATGAAATCCTTAAGCACCTCATTCATTAGTCTCATGAATGTGCTAGGGGCATTTGAGAGGCCAAATGGCATCACTTTCCACTCATATAAGCCATCATTTGTCTTAAAAGTTGTCTTCCATTCATCACCCTCCTTGATTCTGATTTGATGATAACTGCTCTTAGGATCCAATTTGGTGAAGAATTTTGCACCTCCAAGACAATCCATCAAGTCTTCAATTCTAGGAATAGGAAACCTATACCTAATTGTGATTCTATTAATTGCTCTAGAATCAGTGCATAACCTCCACTTACCACCTTTTTTTGTTGCCAAGACCACTAGGACTGCACATGGGCTGATACTCTTTTGAATTAGACCTTGATTCAACAATTCTTCCACTTGCCTAGCCACCTCTTGGTTCTGCTCAAGATTAAGCTTGTATGCTGCTTTATTAGGCAATGAGGCTCTAGTTATGAAGTCAATTTGATGACTTATTGCTCTCTTTGGTGGTAGAGTTGCAGGTGTTCCATCACTCACTATGCTCTTGTATTTATCAAGTAACTTTTGGACTGCTTCTAGTAAGATTGTCCTTTCAGCCTTCTCTTCCGCTTTGGACTGCACAAGAACCATATAACCTTCACCTCCTTGATGTAGATTGCTGATAAACTCTTTACCACTGCTCAACATGATGTTTGGTACCTTGGACTGTCCTTCATCTTCCTCTGTCAATGACTGCAGCTTGAAGGTTCTTCCATCCTTCTTGAATTCAATGGTGTTCTCCTTCCCATGATATATAGCACCTCTGTCATATTTCCATGGCTTGCCAAGTAGAATATGGCATCCATCCATGGGTAGTACATCACAAACCAACTTAGCTTTATAGCCTCCAATTGAGAATTCCACTATGACCTGCTCATTCACCAAAACACTCTGCCCTTTATTCAGCCATGTGACCTTGTAGGGATTGGTATGAGGTACCTTCTACAATTTCAGCTAGTTACTGCCTCCTCTGAGATTATATTATCTGTAGAACTAGAATCCACAATGATCTTGCATACTTTACCAAGTATTTTGCACCTTGCTCTAAACAAAGCTCTCCTTTGCTTGGGTTCTTCTTTGACCGGTTGTCTGATCAACACTCTATTAAACATTAGATTTTCTCCTATTTCTGATTCTATATGACTGATCTCAGGTGATTTTACACTCATGGTGTCCTCTTGTGCATAGGCCACTCTCTTTTCATCGCTTGATGAAGAAGCTTTCTCTGGGCATCTATAAGTAGGGTGACCTAGTTAATTGCAGTGATAACATTTCATGGTGGCAAAGTAAGAGTTACTTCTACTTGCTCCTCTTCTGCTATTTGAACCTCCTTGAGGTCCTCTTCCTCTATTAAATCCTCCTCTTGAAGATGTCTCACTTCCATGCTCAATTAGTTTTGATTCACCTTGGTTTCTTTGGTCACCACCTCTTCCTTGGTAACCTCCACACTGTCCTCTTTGATCTTTGCCTTTGCCTCTGATTTTAGAGGACTAATCATGCTTTCTTTTGTTCCTCTCTTCAATCTTTATTGCTAGCTAATAACATTGGTGGACTGTTTTAGGATTTAGTAAGGCCATTTCCTCTTGAATATTCCACTTCAAACCATTAAGGTACCTAGCCACTTTCAGGCTCTCGTCCTCTAACACATTTGATCTCAAGCAAAGCTTCTGAAACTCTTCAGTATAGGTGTTGACATCTTGATCTTTCTTCCTTAGACTCTGCCTCTTCTTGTGATGTTGGATCTCATAATCATCTGGCATATATGCTTCCTTTACCTTAGCAACCATTCCTTTCTAGGTTGATATGGGCTGCTCACCTTCTTTCTCCCTCTTAGTCTGAATAAATTTCCACCATGTCAGGGTTGATCCTCTCAACCTTGATTTTGCAACCTTCACCTTCTATTCCTTAATTACTCCATCACATTCAAACTTAATCTCCATGCCTTCTATCTAATCCATGACCAAATCAGGATCCATCTTTCCACAGAACAATGGTATTCCCTCAAGTCCTTTTCCACTCAGGGCTTTCAATGCCTTAAAGAAAGGCTCCTCCTCCAAAATAGGGTCAAGTTCAGGGACCTTGTCCTCCTCTGTAACCTCTTCTTCCTTTGGCATTGTTCCTTCTGGCCTTGCATTATTCAATGCCTTCTCTAGTTGCTCAATTCTTTCTTTTAAGGACTTTTTGTCCTCTTCTTGTTCTTCAACCCTCTTGGCTAACTGTGCATTTGTCACCATGGCGAGGGTTTCACTTGACTCAACTTCTGACATATAAGCTACTTTCCCAAATCTTTCACTACTCTAATACCAATCTAATAGGGATAGGGTTGGATGGAAAACTCTCACTGTTCCATACTTTGAGTCCTTGCCTTGATTACTCCTGAGGGATATTTTTCACCCTGGCCTATAAGACCTATTCCTGACAATAGAACTCCTGGTCTGACTGGCCAACCCTGCTATCAATTACAATGCTTTAACCAAGCATTTCCTGGTGTTCTTCCTCTCTCACTCTACATAGCCCTTCATCCTTTTAAAGACTAGATGACTCTAATGTCTCTTAACTTGCTTGTAGGGGTGTGCATAGGTTTCCAAGGCTTCAAAACTGCCTAGGAAGGGTTCTTGTCCAGGCACAAATCTTCTTTCTTCTATCGCTGCCACCAAACCCTAGGTTAGGGTCTTAGGAGGCTAGTATCCCATGAGCCCTATTAGGTCTCTTAGCCCAGGGTTTTGGGTTATTGCCCCTTCCTGCTCAGTGAACACCATAAACTCAAAGAAAGAACCCTGACTCAATTTTGGAGAACTTAAAAAAAAAATTGGTTTCAAACCTTCTCAGGCCGTACACAGGGTTAACCCTGATTTTAAGAAATTTAGGGCTTTTTTAAGCCTTTTCTTGGACACACAAAGGACTATCTTCTTCCTTCAGCCACCAAATGAATTGGTGATGACTCCTACCTCTTGTCAGACCTTTTTAAGGTCCCCTGCAATCTTTACATACTTTGCATTTAATGAGTATTCATCACCCCTGCGTTAGGACTTTGCAACACATTGTCTTTCCCTAACTAGGCATAGTCTGCTTGCCTAGGAAAAGTCATTCTGCATGCTGACCAAGCGTCTACTAATTCCTACCCCTAAAATATTTACACTAATGGAGTTTAGCCACCTTCCCAAAGTCTCCATACTTCTTGGTATGGTGGGAGTGCAGGCTAAATCTCCATTTTCAACACATTTACCAGTCAAAACAACAACAACAAAGCACACAAAAATTTATAAATTGAATGAAATTGATGGAAAGAACTATCTACTGTGCCAAAAAAATGCTTAAAGAGCTTCCTCTACATGCTATCCAATTCACAAATCACCCTGTTCAATACATCTAACTATTGTCATGCCAATAAGAATAGGAAAACAGATTTCTCCACAACAAAATCACAGTTTCTTGATTATCCTCATGAAGACTGCCAACAACAAAAACATACAACCTCCTTGAAAGGTTGAGAGCTTCTTTTACAATCCTTGGAAAATAGTTAGGGTTTCTCTTTTGAGCCTAGGAATGGCCAAACATTGAGTGTTGGAAAACACAATGTGTTTTGTAACCTCAATCTCAAGCTTAGAAAACAACCATCAAAAGATTGTAAAACTTATTCACCTTCTACCTAAGAACCAAAAGGTCCTCAACCACAAACTATATGGTATTTAAGACCTTACCAAAACAACAAAAAGGATTTTAAAACAAAAACCCTAAAAATAAGCTTGCACTTAGGCACTTTGGCAAGTGCTCCTACACCATTCATCACCTACAAACTTCATCAATGGTCAACATGCATCCACTATGGATTAATCTCCACCACTCTCCACTAACCCAATGAGACTTGATTAGTATCTACCAACAACTCAGTATAATTGATAGGCACTGTTAGATCTTCTCGATCACAACCATTAATCATACACCATTACTCACGACCCTGATGCAATCATTCTTTGTCACTTTTTAATGTGACATCATGTTCCACCAAGTACATTTTTTGCCTCCGTAGGTCCCACCAGAGACATACATCACCAACCCACTAACCCTGCAATATTTTGGAAAGAATTATTTTATTCATGTGAGGTTGGTGGGGAATGGCTAAGATGCATTCAATGCATTCACTTTATCATCTATTGTTCTATCGAGGCTCCACCTAAACACTTAAAGAGTTAATACACATATGCTTATAAATCATGACTTAAAATGGTGCTACCTTAGGGAATGAGGGATGAAAAATATTTAGGCCCACGACTTAGGAAAAGTTCAAATATTTCAAATGTGGTGGTGACCAGAGAGACAAGGTAAAGAGGCCAATGAACGCATGACCATCTAGATATAAGTTATAAATTGGATGACTATTAACCAGCAATAGCAAAGAGATTGCTAAGTCACCCAAAACCCAAACCTCATAACTACATGTCAGAGGTTGCAAAGGTAGCGCTGCTCATGACTTGCCAATAACAAAGAGATCACCAAGTCGGGAGGTTATGCAACTCTAGAACCCTGCGACATAGGTTAGAAAGACTTGGAAACCCACAACCAAGGAAAATGACATAAGGTTGTGACTCAAAGGAACAAGGCTAAGGAAACACAAGATATCAACATGATTTTAGAACAAAAGTGCATGCCACGTGTTTAGGGTTTTATGATATAAGGGTTTAAGCCTTTTATGCAATCTTTGAACCCTAATCAAACAAAATAGACAAAACTCAGAGGCTCAAGACATAGAAATTATTGAAATGGCCATGGATTTTATAAGTTCCTCTAGAATAACTAGGCTAATAAGGTGTTTTCAATATCACATTCCCTCACTTCATCATATGATAATGTGTTGGCATAAAATCTCCTTTTAGACTCTTGCCAATATGTAAACCTATTGTGCTGATTTTCCAAAGTTTTAACATTTGAAATGATTATTCCTAAAGTGTTTTAAATATCTGATAGCTTGGGAAGTGTATCATAAATTTGACATATGTTTCTCAATTGGTCTAAATTTCTATGAATAGATCCATCTATAGTTGGCATGTTTTGGTTTGGAAACATGAATTGTGACGAAGGAGGATTTGGAGGGTTTTCATCATGAGAAAGTTAGGGTTTTCCAATTGAGCAGGGTTAGGATCAACCATTCTTAAGCCTATTAATTAATAAAAAATTTAAAAATCAACAATGATTTTAATGCAATAAAAAACTAATTAAGAAACCTATTTTTGACTAAAACTCACAAAAAATGATACAAAACTAATCTAAATTGAAGAAAAACATTAAAATTTATAAATAGCTTTGAAATTTGATTAATTTGAGCAAAAAATTGACTCCCAAATGGATATCCAAGTCGCTCAATGCAAAACCTATGCACAGATAATTAGCAGACTATAGAAAAATGAGCTCTCAGGTTTTCTTTTTTGATTTTATGGAACAAGAAGTGGATATTCCTTTCAAAATGGATATCTATTATGAAACATATATATGTTTCCTTTATGTATTTTTTTTTAATAATTGGTATTTTTTATATGTAATGTAATCATATATTATTTTATATTATAATATAAAATTATATTGCATAATATATTATATATATTATAATATATAGATTATAATATAATATTATATTATATAATTGTAATTTATTAAAATTTCACTCCTTGCAATTTCACATACATAATTATTGTATCAACTTTAGTGTCCACTCCCTTAGAACTTGTGTAGGCTCATTTTACCTCCTACATCAGCCTTTTTCCCTTCTCAGGATGCTCAAGACTCCTTTTAAGGGACTACCCTTTGTAAGGAAGCTAAAGTAGTGGAACAAATTCCTACATTAATCTTGAGAGGAGAATAATGTAAAACTTTACATGGGGAAAACCCTTTTGGGAGAAAAACACCAGACTCCAAAATCCACCCAATATATTATTCAATAAAGCACAAAAATTACAACATACTTGTAGAGAAAGCTTCTCACAAGAGTATGACCACTCAAAGATCAAGAGACCACATGATTGCTATCAAAATATTAGAATACATCACTCTACTATAGTTGTAATACAACATCCTCATAAAATAGAGTTATATTCGAGGCCAAGACAGGCCAACAAAATATCTACTATTAGATCTAAAACCTAATAATGAATGGCCTAGATTTACAATATATCATTATTTAATGTATGTCAATCATTCTAGACATTTCCTAAAAAGGTTAACACGCTCACATTTCACTCTATGCTACCATTATATAACCTATTGGTGTAACTAGAAAATATGTATATATATATATAAATATATATACATCCTATCAACAATAAATTGTATATAATTGCAAAGGGGTATGTGCAGGATCATGATGGGCCAAAAAGTGGCAATATTATGGGTATTTGTAGGGTATGTGGCTAACGACTTTGTGTTTATGTGGCTAACGAATTTGCGTTTACCCAAAATTGATGAAACAAAAAGGGTTCTTAGAGGATATTCTCAGCTTTCCACCAATATAAATTATGCTTTAATTTGAATTTAATAAATAATTATTATTTATTTTCTATTAGAATTACGACTAAAGTCCTAATTGATAGGCAGATTGAAAAACATATATAACTTTCAAATGGTATCACATTTTGTCAATCCAAAACATGTGTCACATTCTATGCTTCACATAATATAGGATTAAAAAAATAAAAAATAAATTTCATGAAGTTTTGACTAAGTTAAGGTGGTCAAACATACGGGTTTTTATATTTTTTAAAAGTTGTAATAAAAACATCATAATTAATTATTTACTTGGAAAAAAATTACAAAAAAAATGCATCACATCTAGAAATGAGTCATCTACTTATATATAAAAGCTTATAAAAAAGTATTATCATTTTATTATGGTTAGGGTGGTTAGACAGACACGTACTTCTTATTTTTCCCCTAAAATTTAAGTATTACTGCATTGAAATTTCAAATTTTCACCAAATAGATTTTATTTATTTTTAAATAAACCTAGTAGTTTAGAAACTAGATTCAATTTTCTACAAATTCTATTCTTACATATTTTTGAAATAATATAGATAACTTATTCAAATTTTTATTTCAAGTTGCCTAACACTGATTTTTCTGAATTTTTTGCCACTTAAAGGCCTATTTTTTCCATGATGATCCTGCACATACCCAAAGTTAAGACACATTTTCCCTTCAAATCTCTCATGTTTTGAACACGTTGCAAGATCAACATGAAGGTGTAGACATCGTCACTTTAATTGTTAGGGGCCAAAGGGCCCATAATCTTTGAACACCATCTAAACTTCTCTATGATCACATGAATAGTTAAATAATCAATATCATTCATCAAAGTCTCTACCTTAACTAGCTTCACTCTACCATGTTTTACCATATCTCTTACAAAATGATACTGTACACCAATGTGCTTGTTCCTAGCTTGAAATGTCAAGTTCTTGGCCAGAGACATATTGCATTCTAACTATCATAATAAATTGTCACTACAACTTATTTTATTATAATATCTAAACACAGTTTCTTAAGTCAAGTGGCTTCTTTACAAGCATTAGTGGGTTTCATATACTTTTCTTTAGTAGTGGACAAAGCAACCATAGCCTATCACATACTCATCCAACTAATTCCACCACCAAATTAAAAAATGCATAAGCACCGGTGGATTTTCTACTATCAACATCACCTACCCAATCTGAATCCACATAACCATGAATATCAAAGGAAATCTCATCTTTAGTCATATTACTATGATAGGATAAGGAATAATTTGAGGTATCGCACAAATAACTGAAGACTCTTTTAATTGCATTCGAATGAATTCTACCAAGATTAGAAATATATCTGGAAAGAACTCCCACTGCTTGGGAAATGTTTGGTCTAGTATAGACCATATCATACATCAAACTTCCAACTACGCTCTGGTAAGTCACTCTACTCATGTCTTCCATCTCTAATGGGGATGTTGGACAATCTGAAATAGATACCTTTGTTCCAACTAAAACAAGAACACACAATAGTCTACAATCTTGCATATCTGGTGTAGGAGCACCTTGACAACATCATGTTCCATTTGAGAAAATCTTGAAGTTTTACTCAATTTTATTGTCTCCATATTGTAAGTTGTTCTTATAAGTCATTTTTCTTATGATTAGGTCACTAGAAGGTTTAAGGTTTAATTCCTATGTCCATTTTTTGAAAAGTTGTCATTATTTGGAAAAAATTGCAACATTTGAGAATATGAAGGATCTCAGAAGTTTAATATTAGTTATAGGTAGTTTGAAGACTATTTAGAGGTCTTTGGGGTTTGTGGTGAGTTTAATGATGAGTTCCTTTGAAAAAGAGGGCCAATTGGACCCCTTTTCATCCTAAAAGGTCAGCTTGATTTTTGATGGTCTAAAGAGACCTAAGGTGGATTTAAGATATGCTTTGAGCCAGGTTAATGGGTACTTGATTTGGTGATTTTTTGATAAGTTTTCTTGAGAAAGTTGAATGTTGTGTGGGGAAATGTTGTCTCATTGACCTATTAGGAAGACCTAGTGAAAAGTTGGAAAAATAAGAAAAAAGTTAATTTTTCAAGTGAAGAGTGATTAGAACCCCCTTTTGAATGGTGAAAATGATCTATCATCCTACACTGCATTGCATCAATATCAAACCTCTATAAAATTTAATTGAAATACTTACTTTGGCCAAGCTATAGCTTTCTATTCACTCTATCTCTTTCAATTTCCATCCCAAGAATGTGTTTAGTTGCACCAAGATCTTTTATTTCAAATTTAGCAACAAGTTGAGATTTTAGTTTTGAAATCATACCTTTCTCTCTTCCAATTAATAACATATCATCAATATATAATACAATAAATAGGAAACAATCACCATTAGTTTTATTATAAACACAATGATCTGATTTAGAACACTCAAATCCCAAACTCAACACATATGTATCAAATTCTTGGTACCACATCCTAGGACTCTATTTTATGCCATACAAATATTTCTTCAATTTTCAAACTTACTTTTACCTTTCATGATGTAGTGCTTTGGTTGTGTCATATAAATATGCTTCTCCAAATCACCATGAAGGAAATCAGTTTTCACATCCATTTTCTCAACCTCTAAATCAAAGGAAACAACAATAGCAAGAAAAAATCTAATGGATATCATTTTTGCAATAGGAGAAAATATCTCACCATAATCAACACCCTCAACTTGAGAATAACCTTTTGCAACCAACCTTTCTTTTTATTTCTCAATACTTTCATTTGAACCAATCTTTTTCTTGAACACCATTTGCAACCAATAGGTTTTCATCCCTTAGGCAATGATAGTAAAAGATCCTATGTATCTTATTTTTCAAATATGTCATTTATTCATCCATAGCAATCTTCCAAGATTCTATGTCATTCATACCTAGTACCTATTCTACAAATCCGAGTTCATCCATGTTAGTATTCAAAGAAAAAATACATCTACAATCATCAAGTTATACTTTCAAGTGGTTGTCTATTCCTTGTAGACATATGAAAAGTTGACTTTGAGGTTCTCCCTCCTCTTTTGAGGATCCAAAGCTAGATGAGCTCTCCTCAGCTAAATGAGATCTCCTCAACTTCTTGTCTATCCTTGGGCCTTGATTCAACTTTCTCAAGTGTAGGAGGAAATTGAATCACATCTTCCAGTTTACTTTTTTCTAGCTCCAATATAACTGAAGAAGGCTTAGTTTCTCTAAAAATACACTCCTACTATGTATTACCTTTTTTGCAGCATGATCCCAAATCTTGTATTCTTTCAAACCATAACTATATCCAATGAAGATAAATTTCACAAAATTGTTCCCCAACTTTGTTCACTTCTCCTTTGGCACATGTGCATATGCCTTACAACCAAAAACTCTAAGATTTATTCATGAAGGTTTGCTACCCAATCATGCCTCTATAGGAATATTATCAATAAGAGCTAATGTAGGAGACATGTTAATTAAGCAACAAGTAGTGGCAATAGCTTTATCCCAAAACCTTTGTTATATGCTAGCACCACACAACATACTAATAGCCTTCTCCATCAGTATCCTATTCATTATTTCTACAACTTCATTCTATTGTGGAGAATATGGAGTTGTCTTCTATCTATGAATATACAATATTTATAGAATCTATCAAAATCATTAAAGAAAAATTCACCACCATTATTAGTCCTTAAACATTTTATTTTCTTTCCAGCTTGTAACTCAACCATTGCTTTAAATTCTTTAAATCAACTAAAAACTTCATATTTAATCTTTAGGAAATATACCCATGTCCTACTAGAATCATCAATAAATGAAACATAATATGTGGATTTACTAATCAAAGGAACATCTATAGGATTGAACACATCAAAATGAATAAGATCCAATGCACCATAAAATTTATGAGAACTTGAGTAAAATTGAATTGGGTTTTGTTTTCCATAAATGAAATGATCACAAGAATCAAATTCAAGATTACAATCAGACAAGCCTTCAGCAAGGTTTTTATTTTTCAAGGTCCTTAGACCCTTTTCTCCAATTTGGCCAATTCTCTAGTGCCATAACATAGTTTTCTCTATAGGTAACTTTGAATCAGAAGAAAGAGCACCCTTGGGAACCCAAAATCCATGACCATCTATTGAAGGTGAAACCCTCACTTCTTCCACAAAATTACTTTTCATAGAAGTACTATTGCACTCAACAATGCATGCATCTAGCTATACAATATGCCATATTTGACACCTCTAGCAATCACCATAGCACCTCTAACCATCTTACATCCTACATCAGAAAATATTACCTACACACTTGCATCTATTAATTTTCTCACGGATAACATATTTTGTGCTAATCCAAGGATATGCAACACACCATTAATCCTTTTTATTCTACCATTAAGAAATTTGATTTTAACTTTAGCATGACCAACAATGTCTGAATGAAAATAATCATCCAAGTACACCTTACCGGCATCAAATTCTTCATATTCAAAAAACCAATCTCTATTAAAGGTCATATGGAAAGATGCACCTGAGTCAATTAACCATGCATCATTACCTACATGAGTTTCCAAAGCCACAATGAATGTGTCACCATCTTCCTTTTAGAATCAAAATCAGAATCAACTTTCTTCTTTTTCTTCTTCTTTTCTTCTTTGCATCCATTATAAACATGCCCAAGCTTTCCACTATTCCAACAAATAACTTTGGACTTTCTAGGATATTTAGATCTCCCCCTAGACTTGGATTTGTCACACTTCTCATTCTTCATACCTTTTTTTGTAGGTCTTCCATGAACATTTAGGGCCTCCTTGGTAGTGATGGATACATTTCTTCTCATCTCTTCAAAAATAAATGAGCCCACCACATCTTCTATCTTCAATATAATAGAAGTACTCTAAATAGCCATAACAAGGGAATCCCACAAATCAAGCAAAGAACAATCCAAGACCTGACACTTTTCCTCCTCATCCATTTTGACACCAAGTGATTCCAATGTATCGACCAACATATTGAATGCTTCCAGTTGGCCTGTGATTCATCCACCCTCTTCCATTCTTAAGGAATACAACTTCTTGAACAAGAAAATCTTGTTCACTAAACATTTGGCCTGATACATCTCACCAAGCTTTTTCCATAGTTTTTGTGTAGAGGTATCTTCAATTCAATGGTTTTTCAAAACACATATTCTCTTTGTAATCATTGAATGTTTAGTTTCAAGAGTATAACCAAATGTGATATCCAATAACAAACCCTTAGACAACATGAAAACTCAAATGTTGCAAAGTAGATAAAGGAAATATAAAACTAAATTTCTTGAATCATGATAATCACATGGACCAAAAAAGAACTAAAAAAATTTCTTTTATGAGTAGAAAACCCTCATATGGATAAAAAACCACTTAGGAAAATTTCCTAACTGGATTAATTAAATCCCACTAATTACATATCCTCACTGGCTACTTTTTATGCCTCACTGGAAAACCTCATTGGCTACACGATATCTCACTAGTTACAATGCCTCACCGACAAAGCCTCATTAGAAAAATATAATGACCGATCTCCAATGAAAAACCACTATTTCAAGGGGTTACCCTATTACAATACAATCCATTGCTCACATGATTTGTCTCTACAACATCAAACTTACAAACACCATCACATTAAAGTCCAAGTCTCAAAGCTTCCTCTCCTCTTATATGTTTCACATCATAATCACACACCCTTTTGTAGACATAAAAAAGGACATCTTCACATGAATCTTCTTAACACATCAATTAGTACAAAGTTCTTCAACACCTTGACTCACAACAATGTTTTATCCATCATAATGATGTTGTACTCTATTCACAAAATACGTCACTACTTAATCACTGTTTCTTAGGATGATAAAGAGAATAAATGATAGTGACACTATTTTACAAGGACAAACTCCACTCAAATAAACAACTCACCTTTCATTTTCTCACTCAAAATATATCACACTATTCTAGAATCTAACTCAAAAGTATTTGCACTCATTCTAAAAAGCATAGGACTATGCAAAGAAGAGATGATATTTGAACAACATAGAGATGACACTTGAACAACATCTATTTTAAAGACTCGTCCTTTATACCCTTAACATACATAAAGACTATTGTAAATCCTTTTATTTGAGTCATATTCCACCATAATAGGAATAAAATCAATTGACATTGGTTGCTGCACCTTTTTACACATTCTTCCCACTCACATTTTCACATTAGAGAAACACAATACCATTGTCTTTTTACTCCTAAGTTCCACCTTCCATCATTACTATAGAACCAAGATCCTAATACCTGAAAGAGACAACAAACAAACATATAATTAGATCCAAATGCGAGTTAGAACCTAAGTTCCCCATGAAATTCATTCACAAAGCTTAAATTAGGAAATGAAATGAAGAACTTAAGAAGAAAGCAATAAGATAGATTGAATCCTAATTAAACAAGAAAACTCTTGATCCCATGGGGGAATTGGTGCCAATTTGATGTAAAAATTGGCCCTTTCCCAACTCCAATGATGCAATGTTGATAAATGATGAAGAGTGATCCAATTTGTTGAAGATTGAAGTGTGCTCCAAGATGAAAATATGCATAACCTAGCTATGAACTTGATAAAATGGATGAAAATGTTAAAGCTTGAGTATGGATTTGAGTATAGTAAGTTTACTCAAATTTTGGATGTTGAAAAGAGGGAAGAGACCTGTTATTTATAGAATGATAAGATGGAGAAATTCCCAAAATGGGGCATTGTGGGACTAACATTCAACCAAAGGCAAGGTGCCACTTGTCAATAGATGGATTGATATAGGATGTGCACATTTTGATGAATGTGCCCATAAATGCAATTAGGTGATATTTAAAATTAGTGAAATGAAATGTAAGAGGGAAAATGTATGTCTTAAATGCCACTTGGATCAAGGAAAAAGGACTTATTAGGTGAATTAAATGTCTTGTTTGGAAGGACAAAGTCCACTTGGATTTTGAATTCAAATTTGAGAGAATATTCCTCCATTATGCCATGTTGAGAGAAAATAGAGATTTAATAAATGAATTAAATGTATTTTCATGTGCAAGTGGAAAAAGATAGAGGATGGCACATGGATTAGAATTAAATTAATCAAAGGTTAATTAATTTAATGAGAGATTAGATGATGTGACAAATTTGACTTGTATTTATGGGTTGATTTAAATCAAAGATGAGAAGAAATGATTTTAGACTTAGTTAAATAAATATTTTGATTTATTTAACTAAAGGGGATTATTGGTTAGATTAAATTAAATAGGGTTTTAATTTATTTAATTTAATAGGTAGACTTTAGAGATTTAATTAAATAAAATAGATTTATTTAATTAAATAGAGATAAAGAATTAATTAGACTAGGTACATTTATTTAATTAACAAGAGAGACTGGCTTAATTAGATAAAATGATTTATTTAATGAAGAGAGGAAAATTTATGATTTTAATCAAATAAGGGTATTCGATTAAATGGTTAGACTAAAGGATCATTTAGGATGAAATGGTGTTAGTAATTAGGATCAAGTATGTTGGCATGTTTTCTATGTCTAAAATTACTTTGAAGGATAGTTACAAACCATGTAAGTAAACCAAAAACCCCAACACCACTATTCATCTTCAAGAAGTAAAAAAAATGGAGACAGTTTCAAAGAAAATGTACATCTTGCATCTTGTAGAGACCGTTGTATTTTCAAGAATTGAAATATCAAACATTATAGTCCTTTCTAAGAACTAACCACCCTTTCAAACTATGAAATAGTAAATACCTTTTATCAAAAACCCGCAGAATCCTTCAAAAATCTGATCATTGGTTGCTTAGAAATATGTCATAGATAGACTTAAGCAACATTTTTAAAGACATGATAATAAATTTTCTTTCAAATATTAAAAATTATGAAATCTTGTATTACAAACCATGATGTGCCCTAAAACCTAGATCTTTAGGGTTTTAGTAAATACCTTTGAAACATAAAGAGTGCTTAAATCAAACCTTAATTTGAGATTTCCACCAATTACATATGATTTCTATAGGCCTCAATGCCACCTTTGTGAAATAAACTAGGCCCCAATGTCACCTTTGTGAAATAAACAATGTCAGCTTCCAAACATAACAAGAAAAAACACTCTTTGGAGGTATCAAGCAATGCACCTTTCCTTGCATCAACATAACCTTTGATCTTGTCTCCATGATATTTTACCTCAAATGACCTTTGACATCAATGAAAAATAATTCCAATACCAACAAACTCCCCCTTTGGCATTGATGTCAACAATATCCCCTTGAGATGATGAAGCAAACTCCATAACCTTTTTGATCTTATGTCAATTTATGCCCCTTTGACAACAATTACAAAAGGTGGTGACCACTAAGAGAACTTGAAGATTACATCATCACTACAAACTCTATCACTAAGAAGACTGATTATAGACACAAGATTTTTATTCATGCAACTAGAACTTCCAGGACTCATAATACTCATGTAATTGATATTATACTCCATATTCTCTAGCAAATCTGCTATGACACTAGCACTTCCTTTGCAAGAGAGGTTTGTTTATCACCAAGCACAATTCCAACAAACCTTTGAGATTCAAGATAAACTCCACACTATTCCAACAAACTGTATTCATCAACTAAAAAAGATGATACTATAGTTTAGCAGATCACTTTCTCTTTGTACAAAAAACATCACTGTGCATTTACTCCTTCAATAAAAGTCACACTACTTCTTGAATGGAAACCATTGTTTCTTGAAATAAAAATCACTTTTATAGTATGCTTAAAATTTTCAAGATTATTGATGTACATTATACAATCATTTCAAAGTTTCACTACCAAAAAAATATGAACATTGTCATAAGCAAGCAAGGTCACTCAAGAAATCCACTTACACTGTCAAGGAAAGTACATAGTATTCATCATTGTCAAGGAAAGCACACTGTCATCACTATCACCTTGTAAGTATATTATCCACTAAAATCACAATTGAGAACAAAAATTACTAAGAAGCAAACCACTCAAATTGTCAATAGACTGTCTTATAGAATTTTCCATATTTTGTCCACTATTGGAATAAGAACATTGTCAATCTTTCGCTCAACTCCACCATAAGACCTATGATATACATAAGCCACATCTACTTGCTGATGTTTTTCATCCTCCTCAAGAACTTTATCCTCATCAATGTATTTATTCTTCTCTTTAGAACAAACTTTAATATATGATTCCTTCTCTTCTGTTTATCCTATAAGAATGCTAGAATACCATTAATCTTATTTTTAGTTGTTTCTTGGGATTTATCTTCAACACCTAGCTCATAAGACTTTATATTTCAAATAGTAGAAGATCACCAAACCATGGAATTGATTGTAAATCTTTCACAAAATCCCTTACATCATTTAGACCCTACCTCACAATAAGTGTCTAATTAAAATTCACCAATTGTATCAACAATTCCTCAACCCTTTCTTTCATCTTTTGATAGATCTTGGATATATTTTCCCTCGCTCCTTTCATATTTTGGTAAAAATTTGGAATCTCCATCCATATTGCTTTCAAATTTCAGTAAATCTTCAAAGTTTCCATCTCTATTACATTCATATTTTGGTAAATCTTTAGAGTCTTCAACTAGATTCCTTTCAAATTATCGTATGTCTTGAATTTCTTCACCTTTGTTATTTTCATATTCTAATAACACCTGTATAGCATCACCTATATTAGGTTATTTCATAGGCCTCATGCAAATTTTCCCCTGTGCTAAAATTTCTTCCTCTTTTTTTCTCTCCATATAATTCTTACGTCCTTCAATCTTGGCTAATACTATGACCCTATCTAGAAAATCATATGTTGGGAATTGTTTTGGAAAAAGCTTATGATATTTTCCAAACCATTCCTTGGATTTATCCTTCTTACCTAAGACATTTTAAATAATACCCTAACAAAGGTAAAGTCAAAAATCTTTAGGTTTTGATCAACCAAGTGTTGATACTACTTTAGATCCTCTTCTAGATTGTCCCGCAAAATATATGCATCTACTAATAGTAACTTAACATTATATGCTTCCTTATCTAGCTGCTTATTTAGTGCTCTTTGTAAATATTCCTCCAACATTTCTACCATGCCACTATCTTCACCTTGTTTGTGTATTACCATTGTTATCCCTTGAAGAGCTCTAGGATTGAATTCATCCACTCTAAGGTAGAATTGAAACCCCTCTTTAGCTTCATCAAGCCTACTAACAAAGTCTTGGATCTAAGCCTTGACCAACCTCCACTCCAACTCATAGGGATGCTTGTACATCAGAGTGTCTACAATTTCAATGGTATTGTCAAATTCACTGTCCAAACTCAAAAACACTATGCACAAGCTAAATACAACTTCGCTATCACTATAGCAGCAAAGATGACTTGATAGAATGTCATGTAGCACTATCAATGTACTTGATCACAATAATTGCATAAGTAATCATCATGCTAAACACCAATGTGAGTGAATAAAAGAATGTCAAAAATCACAATGCCTCAAGAGTGCATCAATAAGTGAGCCAACCATACAGTACTGTCTCAACTTGAAAGGATTATTAAGTTCTCATTTATCATTGTTCATTATCACTATCCCTACACTATGTGTTTGCATGTTACTATTATGGATTGAAACACACTATGCTAGTTTAAATAGACACATTATCATTGTCCACACTCAGTACCAAGAATGAACTAGCCAAACTCTACCATCTTGAAAACTAAGTATCAATAACAAACTATCGCTTTGAATCAACATCATGAGTAACACTTAATGAAATCAATAAAGCATTTCCATATCAAGATAAAATGCTTTAACAAGTAGCATTTAAGACCAAAAACAGATATAAGAAGACTATAAAAATAGTAGGATCTATCATCCACTGATCATTATGCAATAGTAGTAGATGAAAGCATGAATATGCATTGTGTTCTCACTATTAACTGCTCTATCAACCTATGTGGACAAACTATGAGTGACGATCACTATAATTTTTTCAAGGAAACTACTACATGACGTAAAATTCTATCAACACTGAATAAGATATAGACTATCACTTGGCATAAACATCACAAGCACAACCATGACATTTTCTTGAATAAGTATGAGCTTTATAAAGACTTTAAAGTTCAATCAAGGACTATTAGCAAATTCAAAACTAAAAACATGAAAATACTATAGATATACAACCTCTTTGTTGTAATCTAAGGGGGTTTGTGTGAAAAACAAACATTAGCTCCCCCTAGCTTCATGATTCTATTATGCACTTACAGATGTCACTTGTGTAGCTTAGACTCATCCTTCTCCTTTTTTTGATTTCTTCTCCAAACCTTTTGAATGCTTGTCTTCTTGGGATGTTTCCTTCTCCAAAATTTCTCTTCTGGTTTCTTAAACCTAGTTCTATATTTCTTTGCAACAAGACCATGATTATGACATTTATAACATGTTACATTCATACTCTCAGAGAATGCATATTGACTCCTTTTAGACCTTCTTCTACAATAGCTTTCTTTATGCATGCCCATAACCATTACATAAATAACAATAACCATAAAATTGAGAATAGTTGTACCTTATTGAATGGTATTTCCTGATAGGTGGAGATCTTGAGAATCTACTTGTCCTTCTACCTTCAATAATACATTTATCTTTTGTCTTATCTTTAGGAGCAGCAACATGATGACCCAAATCTATCTTCTTCCTTGGTGTATTTCTGACTTTGGAGTACTATCCTTCTTCATAACCTAAACTAGTAGTGTCCTTATGATAATTTTTCTTGCTTAACATGTCATTTAAGCATTCAATACTCTTTTCAAATTGTATATTCTTGTGCAACTTGGAAGATACCTTTTCCAATTCCTTTCTTAAAGAGACTATTTCTAACTCTAGTTTTAGGAATTCATTAGATTTGAATTCAAGATCAGATTTTGTAAAATAAACTACCCTTTTTACTTCTTCTATCTTTTTCTTTAGGATAATAATAAGTTTTATAGACTCTTCAAGATCTAAAGAAACTTTTTCAAGATCTAAAAGTACCTTGTTCTTGGAGTCTTTTTCATGTAGAAGTTTGTCTTCTAATCTTTGGTTCTCCTTTCTAAGTTTCTCAATCTCATTAAGGGCATAAATAAGTTCACCTTCAAAATAAATTTCACATTCATATTCAACACACTCTTGTTCAAAATCACTCACTACATGATCTCATTCTTTGTCTACACTCTTCACTACAAAATCATCCTTTGTACTAGGTTTAAGTGGTGTTTGTTGTTCAACATTATGCTAGGTATTTCTTTTTTCCATAATGAGTACTCCACTCCAGGAACCCCTTAAATTGGTTAGAATTATGTAAGGGTATGGATCTAACACCACTTGTTGGAGTACAATAAACACTAAGAGGGGGTGAATTAGTGTTTCAATAATCAAGTTCAATTCAATGGTTTTTCAAAACACATAATCTCTTTGTAATCATTGAATTTTCAATTTCAAGAGTGTAACCAAATGTGATAGCCAATAGTAAACGCATAGACAACATGAAAACTCAAATGTTACAATGTAGATAAAGGAAGTAGCAAAACTAAATTGATTAAATCATGATAATCACATGGACCACAAAAGAACCAAAACACAATGTTTTTATGAGTGGAAAACCCTCATGGGGATGAAAAATCACTTGAGAAAATTACCTCACTGGCTTCATTAAATCCCACTAATTATAGAGCCTCACTGGTAAAGTCTCACTAGCTACACAATATATCATCGACTACAATGCCTTACTGATAGAGCCTCACTACTAAATATAAGATGCCTCACTAGAAAATACAACTACCTCACTAGAAAAATCTCCTTGGTCTTAATGACCAATCTCCAATGAAAAAACACTTATTTAGTGGGTTACCTTGTTACAATACAATCCATTGCTCAAATAAATTATCTCTACAACATCAAACTTACAAACACCATCACACAAAAATCCAAGTCCCAAATTTTCCTCTCCTATTATTTGTTTCACATCATAATCACACACCCTTTTGTAGACATAAACAAAGACACCTTCATAGGACTCTTCTTAACACATCAAATAATACAAAGTTCCTCAACACCTTGGCTCACAATAATGTTTTATCCATCATAATGTTGTACTTTGTTTACAAAATACTTCATTGCTTAATCATTATTTCTTAGGATGAAAATAGAATTTAAATGATAATGACACTCATTTACAAGGACAAACTCCACTAAAATAAATAACTCACCATTTATTTTCTTGTTCAAAACATATCACATTATTCTAGACTCTAACTCAAAAGTATTTTAACTCATTCTAAAAAATATAGGACTGTGTAGAGAAGAGATGACATTTTAACAACATAGAGATAACACTTGAACAACATATGTTTTAAAGACTCATCCTTTATACCTGTGACATACACAAAGACTAGTGAAAATCATTTTCTTTGAGTCACATTCCACCATAATATTAATAAACTCAATTGACACTAGTTACTAGTTACTACACCTTTTTACTCGTTCTTCCCACTCACATTTTCACATTAGAAAAACACAATACCATTGTATTTGTCCATGTTACATCTACAACTCTCTATAGTTCAAAAAATCAAACTAAAATGTTACTCCCAAGTTCCATCTTCCATCATTGCTTCAAAGGATAGTTACAAATCATGTAACTAAACCAAAAACCCCAACCTCACTCTTCATCCTCAAGAAGTAAAAAAAGAAGAGACGGTTTCAAATAACATATACATCTCACATCTTGTAGAGACTGTTGCATTTTCAAGAACTAAAATATCAAATGTTATATTCCTTTCTATGAAGTAACCACCCTTTCAAACTATGAAAGAGTAAATACTTTTTATCAAAAACCCACATAGACCTTCAAAAATTTAATCATTGGTTTCTTAAAATAAGTCATAGATAGAGACTTAAGAAATGTTTTTAAATACATGATAATAAATCAGCTTTCAAATATAAAAAATATGAATACTTTTATTATAAACCATCATGTTCCCTAAACCATATATGTTTAGGGTTTTAGTAAATACCTTTGAAACAAAAGAGTGCTTGAATCAAACCTAAATATGAGATTTCCACCAATTACATATGATGTATATAGGACTCAATTCCACCTCTATGAAATAAACTAGGCCTCAATGTCACCTTTGTGAAATAAACAATGTCAACTTCCAAACATAACAAATAAACAAACACTCTTTGGAGGTACCAAGAAATGCACCTTTCCTTGCATCAACATAACCTTTGATCTTGTCTCCATGATCTTTGACGTCACACATTGACCTTTGAAATCAATGAAAAATAATGCCAATGTCAACAAGAAGCCTGAGTAGGATCTAGATCTATCAATAACACATTCTCATCAACAACATCCGACATATCTTGATCTATAAATAGATCCTCCATATTTAGCTTCCACATCTCAAAATTATATCCAAAAAATTTCTCCATCTCTATTCTCTCTAATGAACTTTCCATCTAAAATTTTCTGCAAAAAGATCACAAAGTGTCTTCTACACAAGCTTCCACTCAAAATTGGATTATTTCAAAAAACCCAACAACCCACAATTGAAACCAAAGGGGATCAAGCTCTAATACCACTTGTAAGGAAGCTAAGGTAGCAGAACAACTTCCTACACTAATTTTGAGAGGATAATAATTCAAAACTTTACAAATCTTTAATAGTTACAAAAACTTTTAAAAAATAAACATACATATCATGCATATCATGACATGGGGATTTACGTGGGGGAAACCCTTTCAGGAGAAAAACCCCACACTCCAAAATCCACCCAATATATTATTCAATAAATCAAAAAATTTACAATGTACTTGTAGAAATAAGCTTCTCATAGGAGTATCACCACTCAGAGATCAAGACACAACACAACTGCTATTAGACTCTCAAAATGAATTGGTTTACTACAGTTGTAATACAATGCGCTCATAAAATAGAGTTACATTCTAGGGCAAGAAAAGCCAAAAAATATCTTCCATTAGATCTAAAACCTAATAATGAATGGTCTAGATTGAAAATATATGATTATTTAATGTATTTCAACCATTGTAGAAGTTTCTTGAAAAATTTAACATGCTCACATTTCACTTTGTGTTGCCATTGTATACACCTATTGGTGTAACTAGGAAATATATATATTAATATATATACATCCTATCAACAATAAATTGTATATAATTGCAAGGTTGAGACACATTTTCTCAACACCCTCCTGCATTAGCTTCACATCAAACCTTATGCTTTTCCAATTCTTTTCATGTTGTAGCATGATGTGTTTGGACACTAGTGCATCGTGTGGATTTCCATGTGCCACTCTTGCATCCTATGCCATTTTGTCATTCAAAATGATATTTTTGAGCATATTTTTCACTTTTCGTCTAATTTCTTGATGATAATGGCCTAAGATGCCTTGTAATGGCTCAAGAAGCTTCTTTTCCTTCCTCTTCTCCCTTTAAATTTTATCTTTGCAATTCATTTGTGCTTCTAGCTTCTCTTTGGCTTCTTGGATTCTCTCTTTTCCCTCTTTACTCTCTTTCTTGCATAGATCTCTTGCTTGTTATAGTAGCTTCAATCACTATCAAGCTCTTACAATGATCTTTGTAACACTCTTCGCTCTCACAACTATTTCTCTCTCTCTCTCTCTCTCTCTCTCTCTCTTTGGCTTCCTTAAACCTTGTAGCTAACATCTCCTTTATATTGTGCTTGCTAGCATCATGGGGCTTCACATATCTCCTATCAATTTCACTCAATCTCATGATAAGGGTTCTCCTCCTTGAGAAAGAATTACTTTTATCACTCCATATTCACTTTGTTCACTTTCTCTATCTATCTAGTTGTCTGTGGAGGTGGGAACACCAAAACAAGGTTTTGACTAAGGAAAACCCCTGGACAACCCCAAAATTTTCTCTCGATCATACACATGCAGGTATTGAAGATATTCATGTATTGGAGGCTTCATTACTTTGGTTTTTGTGAGAAGTTTCTATCTCTTATTCTCTTACTTATCATTTATACTTCACTTTATGTGAGTTTTGTTACATTCTTTGACTTTCCCGCATTCTACAAATTCTCAGTAATTTGATTGTTAGAAGTCACTCTGTTCTTTTCTAGGATATTCTCATTTTATGGTCCATATTAGATGCCAACACGCCTCTTAGACTCTAGCACATCATGTTGTAGTTTGAATTCCATGCTACCATCCTTTGGTCAAGAGCTTGTTAGTTTGTTAAAAAAACCTTTATGATTTACTCATTTTGATTCTATAACTCTCACTTTGTTCCTTGAGGTAGTTTAGGGCAGTTCACCCCTTGGGAATCTCTTGAGAATAAATAGACTTATGAGTAGCAAATCTCACTTCTCTACATTTTGGTGAACCCGACATGAATCATATTTTTTTTCAAGAAAACTAAGACTTTATTTACCCCAACTTGGTGGGGTCATAACTTCTAACTCAATGCTAAGAACTCGAAACCGTTTACACCATTGCAAAGGTCTCCAAGAGAAATAATGTAGTCCCTAAAGTATTGTGCCTTTCATAGCTATATTTTAGGGACCGATGCAAGTTTTGACCCAAAATTCTACTCCAAATACCTCAAAAAATGCAAATTACTAGAACCTAGAAATTACAAAAAAAAATCCAAAAATCTAGATTTTTTAGTTTTTCTCAATTCTTTCACCCCTAGCCTACTTCAGATCAGCTAACTTTTTTGTTCATTATTTATCATGTTTAACTTCCTATAGCCAAAATTAATTTAATATCTTCTTTTATGATTTCAGTATCTAATTATATTCAAAATGTTAATGGTGTTCCATTTCATGCATGTGATAGGGACTTAGGTTTTCACATGTCACTTTGTATCTTTGTTCCTTCTCATGAGTTTCCTCTTTCTTTGAAGGATATCTTGTTGCAAGAAGATTAAATAATGATACCTTTCTTAACATTACTCTACCTTCTCTTCATTATAATGCACTCTCTTCTAGAGATGATGCATTAGTGAATGATGAATCTCTTCCCTATTCTAATGCACTCTCCTCTATATATGATGCATTAGTGAATGATAAATCTCCTTCCACATTTGATCCTCCCTAGACTAATGTTGAGAATATTTCTTTGAAAAATTATTCCACTAGTTGTGATGATTCTATAAATGTAATCTATGTCTATGTTGCCTTTCAAAGGCCTAAGAGGTCGCTTATTTATCTAACTCTAACTAGTCCTCCTAAAAGGACTTGTTTA
>VDFB02252616.1:168680818-168755786 GCA_007258455.2 Sequoia sempervirens
AATTGCAAAACATGATGCTTACTCCATCAACTTGCACCAATAATTCCAAAACCTAACCAACTACTTTTTTTATCACTCCCTTTGACATCAATGACAACCAAATTTCCAATAGATATTTTTCAAAACCATGAATTTAAGTGTGTTTATATGTCAAATAAAGCACAAATTGTATGGTAAAACAAAGTATGTAGTTCTAGAATGATGGGGTCCACATGTCTTTTTACCATTTTTTGGAATTCCAACAAGCACAGGTGCATTATAATGTACTCATGTTTATACCTTTTTTTAGTATTCCAATAGGGATAGAGAGATAGAAAGGGGGAAATATAGAGGGGAGAGTGAGAGGGAGAGAATGATAAATATGGAGATAGAGGGAGAGAAATAGATAGAGAGATATGTATAGAGGTATAGGGAGAGATAAAGATAGAGAAAGATGGGGAGGTAGGAATAGGGAGAGGAGATAGAAAGGTAGAGAGAGAGAGGAATAGAAAGAGATATATAGATGGAGAGAGGTAAAGATAGAGAGAGATATAGAGGATGAGATAGAGTGATAGAGAGATAGAGATATGTGTAGATAAATAGAGAGATAGGTAGAGATAAAGAAGGGGGTAGAGAGGGAGGGATAGAGATATAAAGGTAGATAAAGTGAGAGAGACAGGTAGAAAGCTAAAGGGAGAGAGAAATACATAGAGAGAGACAAAGGTATGTAGAGGAAGATGGAGAGGGAGAGATATAGAGATATATAGAGGGAAAAGGGTATGTGCAGGATCATGATGGGCCAAAAAGTGGCGATATGTAAGTGATATGATGGCCCATGTGGCTAACGAATTTTTATTTTACCCAAAATTGATGAAACGAAAAGGGTTTTTAAAGGAGATTCTTAGATTTCCACCAATAAAAATTATGCTTTACTTTGAATTTAATAAATTATTATTATTCATTTTCTATTTGAATTATGACCAAAGTCCTAATTGATAGGATGATTGAAAACCATCTATAGCTCTCAAACGATATCACATTTTTTGAATCTGAAACATGTATCACATTCTATGCTTTGCAAAATATAGGATTAAAAAAAGAAAAATGAATTTCATGAAGTAAGGTGGTTAGACATACGAGTTTTTTATATTTTTAAAAAATTGTAATAAAAAATTCATAATTATTTACTTGGAAAAAAATTATAAAAGAATATGCATCACATGGGACATGAGTCCTCTACTTATATATAAAATCTTATAAAATAATATTATCATTTTATTGTGGTTAGGGTGGTCAGACAAACACCTACTTATTTTTTCCCTAAAATTTGGCACTAATGTATTTAAATTTCAAATTTTCACCAAATAGATTTTTTTTAAAAAAAACCTAGTAGTTTAGAAACTACATTCAATTTTCTATATATTCTATTCTTGCATATTTTTGAAATAATATAGATAACTTATTCAAATTTTTACATCAAGTTGCATAACTTTGATTTTCTAAATTTTCATCGCCACATAAGGGCCTATTTTTTCCATGATGATCTTGCACACACCCAAAGATAGAGTGATAGAGAGATATGGTAAGAGAGAGGGAGAGGGAGAGATAGAGAAATGAGGGATATAGAGAGAAAGTGGTAGAGAAAGGGAAATAGATAGGTAGATATTGAGAGTAAGGATATGGGAGAGAGGGGGAGATAACAAGAGATATTAGATATAGAGAGGGGTGGGGAGAGAAAGGGTGAGATGAGAGAATTAGAGATGGAAAAATGGACATGGAGAGAAGGAGAAATAGAGAGGGAGAGAGTGAAATATGGGAGAGAGAGATAGAGAGGGGGAGATAGAGAGGTATGGAGGGGGGGAGGGGGAGAGATAGGTAGAGAGATAGGTCTAGTGAGGGAGAGAGAGGGAGAGGGGGATAAATATCTCAATATATAGAGAGGGAGATGGAGAGGGAGAGAGGGAGAGATATAGATAGATATTTAGAGGGATAGAGAGAGAGGATGCGATAGAGAGAAGCACATATAGAAAAATATATATTGAGAGAGGAAGAGATAGCGAGAGGGAGATATATGGAAATATAGGAAGAGAAAGAGAGAGAGGTAGAGATAGAGATGGGGGATAGAGAGAGAGGGAGGGAAAATTAGAGAGATAGATCTAGATATGGAGAGAGAGATACAAGGAGGGAGAGATAGCTTAATATATAGAGAGGAAAAGGAGAGAAGGAGAGAGATTTAGATAGAAGGAGTGATCTGATTACAGATCTATGACTTATTGCATTTGAATGCTTAACATTTATTAATTACAATCCAAAATTTATTTGAATGTAAATCAACACACAAACTTAATGAAATTTGTGGAATAACAAAGTGGGAAAATAAAAAATGAGAGAAAGAGAGAGAGAGTGCAAACAAAATTGATAATAGAGTTTGCCGTTAAAAAATGACTGTCTCCGGGCCCTTCTCAAATGAGTGGACTGATTTGATTAATTCTCTAGAATATTCAGATACAAATCTCTGGCATGTATCCTCCTTGGTAAAAATAAATTTTGAAAATCTCCTCCAAAGTGTGCAGGAACACTCTCCTAAAAAGCACAAGATTTGAGCAAAATTTCAGCAAGGAATTACGAAAAAACCACCACCTCTCAAAATTCTATCTTCCAAGTTCAATAACTTGGTTACAAAAATGCATCACCAATTTTCCTCCAAAATCCCCTTACAAAATAATTAGCTAAAAAAACACTTATCCAAACTCTCACCCATTTACCCCTTTTTATACACCAATTTTACCCAATTTGGTGTAAAACAACTTGATTTACAATATTCCCAAATTTACACATGTAAATCCAAAAGAAATCCCCTGCTACATAATAAAATCTCTTCAAGATAAATAACAAAGGGCCCTTATAATTTTGGGCTTACCAAGGAAAATAATAATCCCCCTATAATTTTGTTTGATAACTCTTATAGGATTACATTTTTTTTTTTTAAGGAGATCTTTTAAATTTTATCCCCTTGAAAATAATCCCATAGGAGTTTATTCCATTTGAATAGGGGTAATAATAATAAAAAAAGGTTTAAAATCCCTTAAAATAGGGAATCCTTGAAAATAGGTTTTTAAAAATAACATATAAAGTTTTAAAACAAAACTCATGGCTTTAATATGGGGTGGCTTTAATATGGGATTTAAGATAGGTGGAGATCCTTTAATATAGGAGAGGCCCATGTTTTTTAAAAGAATGTGGCATTTTTTAAATTATTTTTTATTTGTTTTATATATATATATATATATATTTATAAAAATAATATGCCACCTTTTTCCAATAATGGCCTACCACGTGGAGGGGTGAGATGATGCCATATCAAAATTTCATTCACTAGTCAAAGACTTCAGAGTGATGTGGCACTGACTGGACTGCCATGTGTCCACACATGATTGGTTGACTTTGGGTGCTCGTAACTTAGGAAAATGAACTCCAATTTTGATGAAACAAATGTCATCAGAAA
The DNA here is from genome assembly GCA_007258455.2 of Sequoia sempervirens. Classification (NCBI taxonomy): domain Eukaryota; kingdom Viridiplantae; phylum Streptophyta; class Pinopsida; order Cupressales; family Cupressaceae; genus Sequoia; species Sequoia sempervirens. Next base: position 168,684,303 of record VDFB02252616.1, read on the forward strand.
GCTTGAGACGAGCTCTTTGCAATAAGACCAATATTGACCACTTTTGAAGACTTTGAATTTTGACCTTTTTCACTAACCCAAGCCCTAAGTTGACCAAGGTTTGACTAAGCATAACTCGGGCTCCATAACTCTATTTGACTCTATTCAAATTGCATTGGAGTCAAAATTTTGAACACTTTTTGATGACACCGATTCTAGAGAAAAATGAGAAACTTCAATTTTTAGTGAAGATCCTCCGAATTAGGGAGATATTGATAGATAGAGAGGGATAGGGATAGATGGAGACATAGATATATATAGAGGTAGAGAAATATATGGATAGAGAGAGATAGAATAGAAATAGAGAGTGAGAGAGGGAGAGAGATATGGAGATAGGGACGAATATATAGATGGAGAGAGGGAGAGAGAAATAGGGGAGATAGGGAAATATGGGAAGAAAGTAAGAGAATAGAGATAGAGAGGGGGAGATGGATTTGGAGAGAGATGGGGGAGAGATGGGTTTAGAAAGGGAGAGAGAGAGAGGGAGGGAGGGAGGGATATATAGATAGATATATTTATAGGTATAGGGTATGTGAAAGATCATGATGGAACAAAAAGTGGCAATATGATGGGTATGTGGCTAACAACTATTTTTTTACCCAAAATTGATGAAACGAAAAGGGTTTTTAAAGGATATTCTCAGCTTTCCATTGATATAAAGTATGCTTTACTTTGAATTTAATAAGTAATTATTATTAATTTTCTATTCAAATTATGACTAAAGTCCTAATTGATAGGCTGATTGAAAAACATCTATAGCTTTCAAACGACATCACATTTTATGAATCCAAAATATGTGTCACATTCTATGCTTTGAATACTATAGGATTAAAAAAAGAAAAATGAATTTCATGAAGTTTTGACCAAGTTAAGGTGGTCAAACATATGAGTTTTTATATTTTTCAAAAAGCAATAAAAAATCATAATTACAATTATTTACTTGAAAAAAATTACAAAAAATATGCATCACATCGAGGCATGAGTCCTCTACTTATATCTAAAATATTATAAAAAATATTATCATTTTATCGTGGTTAGGGTGGTCAGACAAACACCTACTTCTTATTTTTTCCCTCAAATTTAAGTACCACTGCATTGAAAATTCAAATTTTAACCAAATAGATATATTTTTTTTTAAACAAACCTATTAGTTTAGAAACTACATTCAATTTTCTCTAGATTATATTCTTACATATTTTTGAAATAATATAGATAACTTATTCAAATTTTTACATCAAGTTGCCTAACTCTATTTTTTATGATTTTTTTGCCACTTAAGGGCCTGTTTTTCCATGATGATCCTACACATACCCTATAGGGAGAGAGATATGGGATAGAGAGTATAGATAGAAAAATAAATATGGAGAGAGGAAGAGATAAGGAAATATAGGAATAGAAATTATCTAGAAAGAGATAAATATAGAGAGGGAGGGAGGGAGGGAGAGGTAGAGATATAGATCTAGAGAGAGGAGTGGGGGAGAATGTATGTATGTATCTATGAATATGTATATGTGTATGTGTATGTGTGTGTGTGTGTATAAAGGGTGATATTGAGAGATAGAGAGGGAGATGGATATAAACATGGGAAATAGAGGTAGATATAAAGAACACAATTATTGAGAGGGAGAAAGTGGGGAGAGAGAGATATAGATCAATACAAAGAGAGGGAGAGGGAGAGGGGGATATATATATATATATATAGGGATATATACATACATACATATATATATAGAGAGAGAGAGAGATCTAGGTGAGATAGAGAGAAGTATAAATAGAAAAATAGAGATGGGGAGAGGGAAATAAAAAGAGGGAGAGATGGGGAAATATGGGAAGATAAAGAGAGAACTCAAGGTAGAGATACATTGGGAGAGATAGAGAGGGGGAGGGAGGGGGAGAGTGGGAGAGATAGGTAGAGAGATTGATTTAGAGAGGGAGAGAGATGAGAGGAGTGAAAGAGGTGGAGATAGATCAATATATAGAGAGAGGGAGAGGGAGGGAGGGAGACATATAAATAGAGGTAGATATAGAGACAGATATAGGGATACATATAGAGAGACAGGGATTTAAAGGTAGATAAATATATGGATAGAGAGAGGAGGGAGAAAGTGAGGGAGAGAGGGAGAGATATAGATAGAGGTAGATATATAAATAGATAGAGAGGGATAGGGAGAGTGATAGAGAGATGGGGAGATAAAGGTAAGTTAAGCTATGGATAGAGAGAGAGAGGGGGAGAGAGAAAAATAAATATGAAGATAAGAAGTGATATATAGAGAGGGAGAGATATAGGGCTATAAAGAGATGGAGAGATAAGGAGATAGATATAAAGCAAGGGAGATATAGAAGAATAATAATGGAGAGAGATAGATAATAAAATAGAGATATATAGAGCCCTACAAAGAGGAAGAGAGGGAGAGGTATCTAGAGATAGAGAGGGAAAGCGATAAATATAGATAGAGATATGGAGGTAGGAATGAGAGAGGGAGAGATAGAAAGGGATAGATAAAGAAATATAGAGGGATAGGGATATATATATAGAGGAAAATATAAGGAGAGAGAGGGATTAGTAGATAAAGAGGGAGATATAGATAAATATAGAGGGATAGGGAGAGAGAGAGAGAGGTAGAGAGAGAGATATGGATAATTAGATATAGATAGAGATGGATAGGTAGAGATAGGGAGATAAAGATAGAGAGAGGTGGAGAGGTAAAGAAAGGGAGAGATATATCCCTATTTTTATCTCTTCCTCTCTCCATCTCTTTTTATATCTATATCTCGACACTCTTCCCTTCTTAATTTTCTTATCTCTCCTACTTATAGGTTTCATTTTTGCTTCACACAAATATGAGCACACTATAATGAACTATTATTTTTAAATGCTTTGGATAAATTACAAAATCTTAGGGTTGGAATTACATGTCAATATCCAAATACATCTTTTTTGTAAATTATAAAAAGATGACTTAATCTCGAGCATGCTCTCCATTAGGTTTGCATGTCTTTCAATGTTGCATCAAAAAAATACCACAATAACATCAATTTCTCTCAGATTACCTTTCTAACCATGTAATTTTTCTATATTTTGATTATTTTAAGGTTTTGATTTTTTCTTTTTTTGCTAATGACATCCTTCTTTCTTCCAAACTTATGTATAGTACTTTTTGTTTTATTTTTTTATCCATTCATCAAATTTGAAACAATTTTTTTTACATTCTAGAATCTATTCTATACACATTCAAATAAATAGTTTTCAATTATTTTTAATAAAGATTAAATGGGAGCATGCTCAACTTTTTATTTTTCAAGATATGTTTGGTTTGAAAATTAGTAAAAAATCCTATATTCATTAAAGAACTAGTAGAAAAATCAAGCATAAACTACATGGTGTTAGCTAATTTCTCACCAAAGCAATTTTTGAAATACTAAAAGAAGGTTAACATTTTAGGGGGAGCACACTAGATGCTATGTTATGTTTTTTTGAAAAAAATAGGAGCAATATGTGTGCTCCTCTTATTTGAACTCCTTAATCTCCACCATTTTCAAAATAAATTAACTTAGTTTAGAAAGTAGATTTGGATCACTATGACTCTTGTTCTTGTTGCATCTTCAAATTTTGAGTGTAACTATCTTCAATTTCTCATCCAAGGTTAGTTTTACCTAATATTTTTTTAAAAGGTGTCTATTTAAGACACCATTTTGGTCCCTCATTTTCATGCACTTACCCAATTTGTGAAGAATATAAGGGGTTTCTTTTCATATGTAGAAGGGAATTAGAATGCTTGAAGGTCACTGGGAAGGATTAATGATGGGTATGGAGAGAATCACAACTTGGAGTATTGAAAGAATGTACTTTGGATATGGAGGATTCAATCATGAAATACTTGAGGAAGGTACTACAAGGCTCTTTCTATATATTCTTCAATATGGTGGCTATAAAATGTTATTTAAATTGTATTATATTTAAGAAAATGTAGCACATATATATTGAGAGTGTGGAATGATATGATTGATATGCATTCAAATGAGCTAACATGCTTTATTTATATTTTAGGGTTAGGTTACCACTACAAAACATACTGGAAAGCTTCTAGGTTTAGGTTTTAATATATAGTTAAAATATCTATATTTCAAATTAAACTTTGACAAAAGCATTTGAATTGCACACATGTCCAAGTAACTAATGTTTTGGCACACGAGTGTTTTTTTTGAAATTTTGTCAAAAAGTCCAAGATAGGTTTTGGAGGTTGAAAAATAATCAATTCTAGTGGGGAATCAATCCATTGATAGGGAAAAATTGAAAAGTGGCCTAAATGAATCCTATAGCATAATTGGGGGAATAGTTACTAAAGTAAGGGTGGAAACTTAAGATGAATATTATAAATTAAAGAATTTTTAACCTTATAGAAAGATCAACCTATAATGGTCTAAAAATGATTTTGACATCTCTAAAAGGGACATAATATATAAAATTTTATAATAGATAACCTATAGTTAACTTGTGGACTACTTAAGGTAAATTTATTTGAAGAATTCCTTAGTGGCATTGTCCTTGACTTTGAGACATTCACTTGGTGAGATTTAATGTGAGTGTCTTAACCATAGTGGCATGCATTAAATTTAAGTGTATGCTTGAGTTGAGTAGCCAAATTTTAAAAATGGAGGTTATTTTCTAAGTATGGAGAAACCCAAGTGTGAACTCTTTGGCAATTGTTCGTCGATCTAATTATAGAATTTAACTACTACAACATTCCAACACTTGATCCAATTGGAAATAAGTCACAAATGTGGCTCAAGGCTCCACATCCACATGAAGAGGTAGATGGTTTCCCTAAGAGATTAAGATAAAACATTATGTTAGGAAGTTTTGAGGTCCATTATCCTAAACATGATGCAATGTGATGGGATATTAATAGAAATGATGATCTTTAATTGTGCTTTGATTAAGCACCCACCATAAGATATGATTTAAAACATGTATTGCTTAGAAATTATGACATAATATAATTGTTTAAGGATCTTTTTAGAATCTATGTATAGGTTAGATCATATAAACCAAAGATCCAACATGGAATACACACATTGATAAATCTAGGTGTGACAAGTCCTAATGATTTCAAAAGTAAAATCAAGTCTCTCACTCACTGATGCACCATCTCATTATCACGACACCCTATTTGTCCTATAGTGACTCCACCATGTTAAAGTTGTTGCAAAAAAATCAATTAAAAAAGGTAGGTTTTCATCCAATCATCTCCATAATATCATTATTTTCAAGCCATTGATAGGAACTTTAAATTTGATAATATTAATAGATCAACCATTAATGTTCAGTATAATACACACAACATGGTGATTTGGATCTTCCGTTGAAGCAATAATAAAATAATTACAATATAGGGAAAGAAAAATGCATGGACATAATTGTGACCATTCTCAAGGAAAGTGGTAAACCAAAAGAAATGAGTCCATATCATCCTCAAAATGTATGAAGAAAATAATCAACAATCACATCCTAAATGTAGATAACATAAAAAAAATGTTAGGTTTCTAATATGTTCAACTAATAGAAAACTTGTAAGAATTTTATATAAGGCCGTGAACATTCCATGAAATCACAAGTCACTCTCATGTGAAGGTATCTTCTATGGAGAGGTTAGGTTGGCTACCATTGCTTTTTGTAAATGCATTACAAAAGTTGATGGTAGTCTAGGAAGAGATAAGCAACATGTGAAAATTGAGGAACATTTGCTCCTCAAATCTCCCCTTGGTGAATAATTGCCTGTAAGAAATGGGATAAGTGATTAATTGAAGGGTCATGATGAAAAAGCACTACCCTTTGCCTAGCAATAATTGAGTGTTCTTGTTAAGAGTGGACTATTTAGAAATAATAAATGAGTTAGAATTAAACGGATGTAGTGTTGGGTTTTGGTTGAAGGAGATCACTTGCTAGATTTGATGGTTTTTGAAGGTGAAAATTTCTTCCCTCCTATAGTATTTTTATCCTCATCCTTAGGGGTCAACAATGGAATGATGATAGTCCATACTTGTGCAATTAGGGGATTGACACCTAAAGAAAGAATTAAGAATATTTATTCACCTTTTGTAAAAGGAGAAGGGACCCAACCTAAATCTCCACAAGCTCCTTAGGGTTATTGATGAGCTCCATTTCAACACAAACCCTTTGGTGGGGAAAAGTAGAACATATTATTTTTGGATCATGAAAAATGAAATGCATGTGAATGGATAATTTACTCTAATAAAGCCCAAAAATGAGTTGGGGACCTCAAAAGTTTGACTCACATGTAGACCTTAAGTAAGGCTTGCTCTAAGACCTTAAGTTGCAAGTATAACAATTTTTTTCACATGAACTAGCTACTAGAGCAATTAAAAATATGTGAATTTTTTGGGTGTCTTGGAAAGAAAATTAAAAAAAATCCCTAGTAAGGTTCCAAACCCAATAAACTTGGTGCTATGACATTCCCAAATATCTTTAACCTAGGTAGTCAAAGATTACTCTAAGGAGATGACTTACATAACAAGTAATTAAGATAAAATTCTCACCACTAGAAAATAGAATCTACATCTACAAAAAGGAAAACATATGAAGGAGATTCAATATCATTCCCTTGTCATATGCCTTCGAAATAAATTTTCATACCCTCTTTGATGCCATCATTTTTATTTTTCCATATAAAAATTATAAAATAAAACAAAAAATATACTAATAACCTTAATACACCCTAAAAACAAAATTAAAAATAAAATCAATAAAAAAACATATACAATATTCCATTAAACAATCTAAAAAACCCAAACAATAAATCTTAAATCACATCCAAATCAAACTATTTAGTATATCATTCTCAAACCAAGTAAAAACCTATAGATTATTCCATTAAACAATCTAAAAATCCTAAACAATAAACCCTAAATCGCATCCAAACCAAACCATTTAGTATACATCATTCTTAAACTAATTGTATATCACTAATTGTATATCATAGATCTTAGAAATGACTTCCAGTCTTTATTCGTTATAAAATGATTATCACAATCAGACCCAGATGAATTCACACTGGGATTGGACCTTCCGTTGAATGTCTTTTCCATTGGCCCTTGGGAGTTTTTAATCATAAAATTAAGAAAAATGTTATTGCAAAACAGAATGGTTCTACTCTTTTAGGTCTTGGATATCCTATATATAGGAAGGCTAGTTAGGCCCCTATGCAGTATTTCGTTTCTTTGTGCTTTTTTAGGTCTCTATTTTAGAGATTGGAAAAACATGGAAGTAATGCCTGTTCTACTTACAGCACTTCTGACTATTGGACTGTGGGATCAGACCAATGGAGCCTCCAATGGGATCGGGAAGACCCCTCCAATGGGGTATGTTTTTGCATTGCCAATACCAAAACAAATTGTTAAAAAAAATGGGTGTTTTGTTTTTAAGTGTTTTGAAATTCACCAATGGTTAGAACTCCACTGTTGGTTCAAGTGATGGAAAATTGTGTGGTTCATGTCAACTCTACAAACTTTTCCTCATTCTATGGATACGATTATAAGCTACTCTGAAGTTATTTGAAATTGGCTTACTCTAGATCAGTATCATACTTGGGAAACAAGTGGTTTTAGTTTATTTTTCTCAAATGAGATTAAAAGAAAAACTAATTGAACAGTATTCATGCTCATCCTTTCATTTATTTGAGTCTTTCTTGCATTCAGATGGAACAGCTGGAATCATTTTGCTTGTTCAATTGATGAAAGTATCATTCGTGGAACAGGTAACTTACAATTTGTTCTTCTGCTCAATAGCTCCTGTCTACGAGGTGTAGTTATATGTCTAGTTAATTTGCAGCACTCAAGGCAGAGGTGTTGATGATCTATGAAGGAGTAGCATGATTTTGTGCTCGTAGTTACTAAGACAGTACATGATTTTAAATTGCAGAAACTATGGGTCTGTTGAGTAGTCAGATTGTTTCATCCAAGTTTATGGTTTTCAAATTTTAGTGATGATTTGAAATGGAACTTCAAAATTGACCCCTTTTTTTATTTGCATAATGCAGCTGATGCACTGATTTCCACTGGACTATCCAAGGTCGGATATGAATATGTAAATATAGGTAAGGCATATAGCGTTCCTTTAAAAATATTCCCTGTTAATTCAATAGCTTAAGCCTTATATTAATGTTAACCCGTTTCGTCCATGAAATACCAGATGATTGTTGGGGTGAGCAAAACAGAGATGCTCAGGTATGCTATAGATAAATCAATAAATAATATGAGAATCAGATCCACACGTATTTTTTCACTTATTTAATATAGCAATACAAAGATTTGTTGAAGAACTGTACTCAGAACAACTTTCATATCTGTGATTTAGTCATATCTATCCTATAAGTAGTTTAGTCAATTATGAATTTCTGCTGTTAAGTTTTTGCTGAAGATGTTTGAATATTATTGATAATGAAAGCAAGCTTTCTGAGGAACTCAGAATGTTCTTATATGTTGGCAGGGCAATCTGGTTGCTCGAGCTTCAACATTTCCTTCAGGCATCAAGGCTTTGGCAGATTATGTTCACTCGAAGCGTCTCAAACTTGGAATATATTCTGATGCTGGGTGAGTATACAATTATCAACCAGAGAATCTAGCCTTAGATAGGTCTCAGTGAAACTGTATATATATATATATATATATATATATATATATATATATATATATATATATATATATATATATATATACCCTTTCTCCTATCATGATTTTTGTGTTTTGCTTGTTTCACCAGATCTTACACATGCAGTGAAACCATGCCAGGTTCCCTTGGACATGAGGAACAGGATGCCAAAACATTTGCTTCATGGGTAACTTGTTTTTAATACTAGTATTAAAGTCTGAATGGTAATTTGATGAATGGGCAGGGGGTGGACTATTTGAAATATGATAACTGCAACAATACTGGAACAAAACCTCAACAAAGGTACATAATATTTGCTCCATAGTTGGACAACAATTTCTATATATGTAGGTTTACTCTTTGTTTGGGTCATTGAATTGAATTTGTATACAAATCTACAGGTACCCGGCAATGAGTGCAGCACTGATGAAATCTGGCCGTTCTATATTCTATTCAATGTGTGAATGGTAAGAAATCTTTGCAAACAGGAATCTCTATAACTATGGGATAATCAAGGATCCTCACAATCCCAGTTTAACATAACTTAAAAAATGATACTAATTGTTTCTATTAGATGAGCAGGGGTGATCAAAATCCTGCCACATGGGCACCTGCCATTGCAAATAGCTGGAGAACTACAGGAGACATAGAAGACAAATGGGGCAGGTAATACACAGGATAACAGGATATATTCATGGGAAAATGTGTTCTTTTCAAATAAAAAAATGTTAGCAATGACAGATAACACGATCAGTGGGCATCTTATGCAGGTCCTGGTGGATGGAATGGTTAGTTTCTCGCTCCATTTATTAACTATTAAGCTTCTGTTAATTTCTGTTTCAAATTCAAACTGCATGTCAAATGAATTTTGTATCTGTATTGGCCAAACCAGATCCTGACATGTTGGAGGTTGGAAATGGGGGGATGACGACGGATGAATACAGGTCACATTTCAGCATATGGGCTTTAATAAAGGTGGGTAACGTAGGCCTAAAAATAATTACAGGGCATTATGTTGTCTTCTTGTTAAGGAGTCATGATTATGGAGTTTTAGGGTTCTATGAAAATTTTGGCATGATTGGGCCAGGACATGCATACCTTGTCAAAAACCCCTGCTTGGGTTTTCGTTTGAAAACCCACATCCATGAATAAGTTGTTCTCATAGTCCATTTTCTTGGCCTGTACACCTGCAAACCTAGGGAGTTTTAGTCTGTCTTATGCATACTTTCATATACTCAAAACACTGGACCACTGGAAATGGATGCCTTTTTGACCCAGTTTGGTGTTTAGGTAAAGTCAACAGCCATGCCTAGAAAGTCTGGCGCCATAACTCTAATATCTTCAGCGCTTGATTATATTTGTTTTTATCTCTTGCAGGCACCATTGTTGATTGGTTGTGACGTACGGTCTGCTAGCAGTGAGACTTTGAGGATTGTGGGTAATAAAGAAGTCATTGCTGTCAATCAAGGTCAGTTGGAGGAATTTGATCAAATCAGATTAAGTTATTCAGTAGTCATGTTTCGGATTGATTTTATCTGAATCTGCAACCCTTTTAGCTGTGTCCAGATCCATTGGGAGTTGAGGGGAAAAAAGTCAGCAAACAAGGGGATCTTGAGGTATGAATTTTTGTAGGAGTTGATCTAATTAAATATGAGACCAACTCATTATCTGTAATCTGATTCTTTTCTTGGAAATAACCTCAGTTTTTATATGTACAATGTACTTATATTTGGCAAAAATTAGGTTTGGGCTGGGCCACTATCCAACAAAAGAGTGGCCGTAGTATTATGGAACAGAAGTGGATCGACATTGGTCTTCCCAGCAGTACTGTTGTTCAAGCTAGAGACTTGTGGGCTGTAAGTCCTGCTTTTTTCCATATGTTATATTGTTCTTTACAATAACAACAAAGACCACTAATGGACAGAAGGCTTATGAAATTATATGAAAATCTTTTACTGGAAATTGTGTTGCAGAATTTGCATTAATATCTCTGATCACACTCCTTGATGATTTTGTATCAATATCTCAGATTACACTTGTATTGATCCAAAAAGATCAATTAAAATCTTCCACAGTTTTTTCTGAAAGAAGAATTATTACTGTAATGGGTTTTCGAAATGCTGAGATATTACTTTGAGTTTCTCTTAAGTTTTCCATTGAGAGTTCTTCTAAAGTTTCATGCTCATTTTTATATTGCAGCATTCAGAGCTTTCAATAAGTTTACAGGGAAATCTGACATCAAGTGTTGATTCACATGCTTGCAAGATGTATATTCTCACGCCAGTCTCTGCCTAGAATCTGCATCAGAACAAGTATGCAGCTGAAAGATTGTTCCAGTATCTAATTGGATGAATTCATCAGAATTTTTAAGTTTGGGAAAATTCAAAAAAAACAAATATCTAGGTGGTGGGGCCCTGATATAATGGCTATTCACAACCATCAAGAAGTTTCTGGTTACTGTTACAGCACAGATTTGCAGGTTAGCAATGACAGAGTACATGTTTCCAATTCAAGTTCGAAATATATAACATCGTCCACTACTCTAAAAAGTTCAGTGGAGTTGACGAATCTTCGAAGAAGAAATGTTGATATAGGCATAGTTAGACCTATGAACAAGGTAGGCAAATGTTTGTAATAAGATCTTATTATTAAGAAATTAATTAAAGGTCCTATGTTTGAATTTCTGCTTCTCTTCCAACAAAATTCTGTTTTTTATCTAAAGATATTTTAAATAAATAAAATATATTTGTACAATTTTTTTTATTTTTTATTTTTAAATTGTTAACAACAGGGGTATCTCCACGACCCTGCCCAGCAGTCAAGCGACCAGCCCGTATCTTGGGTACCTGGGGCCGGCGAGACTAGTCCTCTGCAGGGGGACCCAACAGCCGGTAAGCCAGTCCCAACCCGAGAGTGGAGTCGAATGGGGAGCAAGCCTACGGCCCAAGCCAACTCCATAATTAGTTTTGAGTATATTGAATTTAATATATTTTAAAAAAATATTAATAAGATATTTGTATTGATCAATATTAAAAATACTATATTTAAAAAATAATTTTACTTTTAAATAAATATTGAAGTTTTAAAACTAATAATATTATACATATATATTAGAATTATTAATATTATACATACACAAATAGATATATAAATAGATAGATTTATATTTTAAATATAAAACTATTTTTATTGTTTTATTAAAAGTTGTTTTGTTTTGTTTGTTTTATTAGTAATAATTTTAATTATTTTTTATAATTCTTATTTAATGGTCTTAAAGAGGTGCAATTTTTAGTCAATAAAATTGACAAATATGTTAAAAATATTTTTAGTAATAAAATTTCCATCTCTATTTTAGAAAAGACAAACTATTTCTTGAATAGAAAACAAATGCCTTCTAATTTATTGTAAATCACAATTACTAATAACTAATCAAGTGTCACTAAATACAATAATATTACCCACAAGTAAATACTAATACTATGATGACTACAATGATATAGGAACAATATGGGTGATTAAATGGTTGGTAGATATATGTATATTATTATTGCAATTTACTTATTGTGTATAAATAAGTATTTTAAAATAATATGACAGTATTTTACTAAAATTTTGTAAATTTTTATTGTAATAATTAATAAAAAAAGTAATAAAATTATATAATTAATATAAACATTTTAAATATTTTTATTTAAAATGTGTTAAATAAATATTTTAAAGTGTTTATTTAATTATATATATATGATTTAAAATTGTAAGAAAAAAATAATATATACAAATAGTTTTAGAAATGAATCTAAATTTATAAATATAGATAATATAAATTTGAATTACCTATTAAATTTAGAAGTATAGATAATTTGATGGGTATCAAAAAAATTAACATCACAATATTTAATTTTTACAATGTAAATGACATTTATGTAAATAGTAGTGAAATGAACTAATTTTATTTTGTTTATTTTCTATGAAAATAAGTATCTTGCATTTTAAAATTTGAACTAATTGAAAAAAACAAATTCATACTAAATTTATGTCTTGTTTGTTACACCTTCCACATAATAAGATATGTGTAAGGTTTTAGGATGAGAGAAATGGAAAAATGTTACACAAAATAACCATGATAAATAATATTCAACATGTATACATATTTTAATTGTAAAAAATGGTCAACTTGCACTTTTTCCTTCATTTTGGACTCTATTTTTTCAAGTTAAAATTTTATTCAACAAGAAGTATACAAGTTATTAGAGGGCTCTAATTCACATTGCATTATTACAAGTGCACAACATCAACATTATGTTAGCATCTATATTAGCATTACTAGACATATTGAATTATTGCTTGGTGTTTCTTCAATATTTTTTCACATGTTAAATTTGTATCTATTTGGATTGGGGACAACACAACTCTTGCTTAACAAGTTCCCTACAGGTGTTTGTAAACACTGTACCACCCATTTCCTTACTACAAATTAGATTTTGAAGGTGAGTCAACTTGTTTCCAAGTCACAAATGTGTCAAATCAATTTCATGTAACACATGTTGATTTCACACACATAGTTTGATTTTATAAGAAATAGGAAGATCTAGGAGATAAAATGACAAGCACAAGTGAACAATGTAATATTTTATTTAGTTGATCCAAATTACATTGATTACAAAACCTTGCATATATAGGAAATGATGAGGCAATCCACCTACAAAAGAGTAGACAACAAGTGTCCTATAGGTGTCAACCTTAGAAACACTTAGAATATGCAAACCAACAACCTCTATGACCAAGTCATCAACCTTGTGTGCCAAGTGTTGAGTGACATTTGATGTGAGATGGAAATTCTTCCAACCTCAAAAGGTGTGCATGCACGAGGTTTTCCAAATAACTTGGTAACCTCTAGAGGTCTAAAAGGTTGCATATTCAGTTATACAAGATGTTGTCTAACCTCATCAACCTAAGTACACTTAAGTATAGTGAATAAATTAATTATTCACACTAACAACCCCCCTTAAGTGATATTTAGGGAGATCAAAAAGTGTAATTAGATATAAATGGGTCCTGACTAAAGGCCATGTTAGGTACTCATGTACAAAGTTTCTCATAAAAGTGGAGTAAAGGAGAAAAACCTATGGGAGAAAAATTCCTCTCCAATAGAGAAAAATAGAAGGATTTAAGACCTTCTAAAAATATGTCCCTTGATGATAGGAACATGATGATGAACTCCTAAAGCATGTAGAAGTTGTAAACTATGTCGATGATGAATTGGTTTCTATTGAAATCAACATATCTCCAAGTAAAGTGGATCAAGATGAGAGATAAAAAAACACTATGTGAGTGAACATATGAACATTGCTCAACCAATGTACCCAAATTTTATCAAACTCTATGAAGTTGATAATACAAATAGTACAGTGAGAAGGAGTACTAGAATCTCAAAATGTGATCCACTGAAATAATCTCCCATTCGAGAGATCAATATAGAAGGTTCATGAGGCCTTCCAAAAAGAAGAATTAGCATAACACTAGCATAGTCCCCACTTAATGCTAAGAGAATATAAGTAGACTAACTAAGATCAAGAGTGTGTAAGGAATGTAGAGATGTACAAGGTGTGCTCCAAGACATACTCACATGAGGTGAGAATCACAAGGATCCATGTTGTGATAGCATAGCCCCCATTACACTTTATAATTTAGTGTATGTACAATAATTTCCCAAATTCCCTTCGCACTTTCAATTTTGTGGCACTGTTTGTGAGTGCATTTACAATCATATTTTATATTACAATTTCTTCAAAGTTAATGTCATGACCTGTGGATCAAAAAAACATATTCCTTACAAACCTCAAAAACTGAGAAACTAAGTAGTCAAACTGAGATTGAGAGTGTGTAAGGAATGTAGAGATGTACAAAAAACTAAGAAAAGGTGTGCCCCAAGGTACACTCACATGAGGTGAGAATCACAAGGATCCATGTTATGATGGAATATTCCACCATTACACTTGATGATGTAGTTTACATACAATAATTTCCCAAATTCCCTCTCTAAAGAACACACATTCAATATTTGGGGCACTTTATATGAGTTTGTTTACAACCTTATTGTTGTTACAATTTTTTCAAATTTTATTGTCAGGAGGAGGGAATAGATTAGTTTGTGTCTTGCAAACCTCAATAAAATACAAAAAAACAAAAAAAATAAAACCCCCTTATTCAAGGAATGACCCCCTTTGCTAAATTCATTGCAAAAAGAATTTACTTCCTTTTTTGCAAATTTTTAACTATGGAAAAAAATTGCACCTCCCCCCATATGGTTTCCATTTGCAAAATTCATTGCAAAAATAATTGAATTCCTCTTTTGCAAATTTTTAACTATGGATAAAATGAATAACCCCCCTTTAAACATAAAATTCCCCATTTTACAAACAATTGTGATTGATAAAAACCACTATGATAATGTGGAAATTTTACCTAAACCATGAAAATTAAATAACCAAAAATGACTAAGAATAAATGCTAGTGGTTATTACAATAATTTTCTTCTTTACAAAAGAAAGAAAAAAGGGTAGGCATTTGAACTTTTGACTTGGTCAACCAAGTCAATATGGAAGGTTGTAGTACCAAAAAAGGAATTTTCATGCTGTAGGGGTGAGAAGGAGGAGTTGTAGAGTGGTTGCAAATTTAGAGATGTGCCATAAATTAAATGCAAATGGGGGAAAATGGATGCACTACCCAATTGATGACCATTATTTATTTGTGGTTGACATAGATCTTGAAGTTTTTTTTGTAGGGCCAAGGCTTATGAAGGTGTTACAAAAAAATGATGAGTAAGACTCCCATAACCTACATAATATAATAGATAATCCATAGATGACACCTAACACGAATCAAATTGCACCTAGAAGGAGGAGGATTGATTTGTAGAGATCACACAGCTTCTTACAAGGCTTGATATGTTTGGTCAAATTTTAATCTGGAAGACCAAGTTACAATTGCATAAAAGAATGCCAAAAGTTATATCTACTACATAAGGGCCTGATCATCTTATGCCAAGCATCGAGCAAGAGAAAAACATGGGTAGAAAACTATTTGTGCATGTCTTTAGGTGTGACCAATGCTTTATGAATCCATATAATAATTAGGAACATCTAAGAGATAAAATGACAAGCACAAGTGAACAATGTTATATTGTATTTAGTTGACCCAAATTACATTGAGTACAAGCCTTTCATTTATGTGTAAGGATGAGGCATTCAACCTATGAGGTGAATTGACAAGTGGCCCATGAAGTGGAACAAAATAGTGGACAAGTGTCCTATAGGTGTCAACCTTAGGAACACTTAGAGTATGCAAACCAACAACCTCTATGACCAAGTCATCAATGTTTTGTGCCAAGTGTTGAGTGACATTTGATGTGAGATGGAAAGTCTTCCAACCTCAAATGGTATGTGCATGAAGTTTATCAAATAACTTGGTAACCTATAGAGATCTAAAAGCTTGTGCATTTAGTTAGACAAAATGTTGTCTAACCTCATCAGGGTGATCCCACAATAGTGGTTTACACTTTTTGGGACATCCTAATTTTTGTTGAAATTGCATATTTCTAGAAAATATAATTATTTAACCCTTGAAAAGTTTCATTTGAAGGATTATAATTGAAAAGTGTTTGATCAAACAACCTTAGATCAAACCCCCTTGGATAGAACCCCACTAGTCTTAAACCATACCTATAACGGAGTCTCCTTTACACCTATCAAAATGTTGATAAAAAACCACTTTTGATTTACCTTTTGTGGGATCAAATGAATTAATTTAAAACATATTTTGTTTAAGTATGTATTCCTCATTATAAGCTTCTCAAAAAGTATAATTTTAAATATATTTAATTTTATTATTATAGATATATTTTTTAGTTTTTGTGAATGTAGGTTTTTCACCGAAAGTGAAGATTTTGTTTTGCAGTGTGGAAAAAGAGTAGATTATAAAAAAAATCAGAAAAATATGTTTTGAGTAGGTATTGATGTCCTTGATTGAGTAAAAAAGAAAAAATTAGAATTTAATACATACAAAAAAAGTTATGTTATTTATGGTCTGCCTATGTCTAAATCGTAATTGGTTTGACTTCAAAACTTGATTAAGAAAAAAAATATTCAATAAAACACCATGAAATGAAATGACCATGCTAGATATCATAGTTACAAAGCTAAATTCAAATATATATATATATATATATATATCCTTCATAGAAAAAAAGTTATGTTGTTTATAGTGAGCATCAATATTTAAAAATGACGTTTATTGATAAAAACTAGTTTTTGAAGGAGACGGAAAAAGAAATGCAATATAATTCATATATATATATATATATTTAGAATCTATAGAAAAAATGTCACAAGTCACTAGTTTGCATCATCTTCAAATTCCTCATGGTTTAACAACTATAGGTGCCTAAAAGTGGAGATTTAGTTAAAAAAATTAGTTCAATGTCCAGTTTGGCCCAAAATTGTAAACCTGTATTGTGGGATCACCCATCAACCTAAGTAGACTTAAGTATAGTGAATATATATTAATTATTCACACTAACAGATTTCACATTGTATACTCAAACTAGATCAATATTTTGTCACAAATTTGACCTAGAGCATTAAACAACCAACTTCATCAAGCTAAAATTATTCATTTAACACAATTTAGGACTATGAGATATTGAAGAGACATTTTGACATCAATTCATAGGCATATTAATACCAGATTGTAAGTAAATTTACTTGCAATTGTTTAAATTACATGCATTTAGTATAGTATAATTTTTTATCCCAATTTTTCAATAAAAGTTAATTTTTTCATTTAATTCATTTATTGAATAAATTAATCTTAATATTAAAAAAGAATCTTTATTTTCCTTTTCAATTTAATAGAAAATTAAACTAGCTTAAATATCTTCAATAGTTGTTTTCTTGGTTAAAAAGGTATCAATTTTACTTAAATTTCTATCTATTTATTTTCTTTAGCTCATGAACTTAACTCTTTTATGTACATGGATTTAATATGTGATCCTATTTATTTGTTATTTTCTTGAAGATAAAGTAATATTATTTTTCAAAAAGTAATATAATAGTTGTATTTTTAAAAAAATGTATGTATGATAACATAAAGATCTAAATTTGATGGTAGATCTTGTTTGTCTCATCATTTTTTTGTTACAATTATTTATTTAAAGTTGTTTTTAATTTTTTTAAAACTATATCATAAATCATGTGTTACACTTCAATTGAGTAATTACTATTTACTATTACTATGTAGGGTAAATATGAATGTAATGTGGATTTTGGAGATGAATAAATTGTGCTTGTACTTTGTTATCAATGCGTTATATGTGAATGTTATCTCAAGGAAAAGTACTACATATATGTGAATGGATGGTTATTGAATTAATATTCTAACTTTGGAGATGTTTTACATATACTACATATGCTATGAAAAATTTCTTGTCGTACGCATGTGTTAGTGGTTGTAGTTATATGTTCCATTCCTCCAAGTGGGGGAGAAGTATCACTCAAGAGAAGATCTTGATCGGGTAATTGATAAAAAATTATCTGAGCATATACACACACCATAGTAGAATAATTGAGTTGAGTTAGTTTGTGGGAAGAGGGTAAGTCATCCTTAGTTGATGTGTTTGCATAAGTAAAAGTCTTTCTTACTATTGAAATGCATTATTGGGTGATGTTTATCTATTTGAGCTTGAGAGTTCTTTATTGCACTATTATGATTGTGTTGATAAGAAGAATGTACATAGAGTATGTGTATATATATGCACATATATGTCAATGGGATCTAACGACATGTATATGCACATGTATAGATCTACCACAAGAAAACATTTATCAATATAATGGTAAATGTGAATAACTATATGTGAATCAAATGTGAACATACATATATGTATAGTATGTACACATATCCATATGTATATATGTATTGATACATATGTATATATGTATCGATACATATGTACATTGGCCAGTGGACATACCATACAAATGCATTGATATAGGTATACATACATATACATGTACATATAGGCATATACTTATATACATATATATGTACATACAATCGATATATTGTGTTTATTATGTGAATACTATCTTGCTTATACTTATTTTTATATCAAATGTATACTTACTTGGTGGAAAAAGGTATATATATATATATATATATATATATATATATATATATATATATATATATATATATATATATATATATATATATTTGTAAACCATTTCTTGAGAATTGATTATCATTTATCATGATAGAGGTCGATTGCAAATTGCTTATAACTGTGTTTAGAGAGTCCAACTTTTAATCTTGTTGCCACACTTTATGGAACAAATATATTTCATTTAAAGCTTGGTGCATTATGTCAATGCATGGTGGAGACTTAGTCAACACCTATTATAAAATAATATTTGACAAGTGGTAAAACTTAAAGCCTCATGTCTATGAGCCTAAACCAACATCTATTAAGAAGTAAGTGACTAGTTGATGACTTTGTCAAAGTGAATAAATGTCCAAGTCAACTCACATCCAGACTTAGTTGATGAAGGAATGGTGTTGTAAATTGGTTATTGACTATTTCTAATGGCATGAAAACCACACCAACTTTGAGAATAGTGTGGAAGCTTCAGTGCCACCTTTGTTTCCTTATACCTATAGATGTCTACTATTGGAGATAATTTGAATTATCCATGTGTAGATTTGAATAATTCTCTATTTTCTATCGATCTAGCAAGGTTGATATGTAGATATTTTGTTGAGTATGAGCTTACATAGACACCACCTTTTTGTTATTATATATGTGTAGTTGTGCATGTTGTTTGTTGTCCATATCTATGCCTAAATTGTAGGATATGAAGCCTCATGCTACTGTATAAATAGCAGAGTAGTTTCATTTGAGAGGATGCATTCTTCTTGCAAGCCTTTATTCTTCATTATTTTTAGCTTATTCTCAGTTTTACATGTGTGTGTGAGAGAGAGAATTATATCATATTAAGAGAAAGAATTTTTTTTTGAGTGAAGTAATCTATCAACTTGAGAGTTAGAAGTTCATTGTGACATTCTTGAGCA
This sequence comes from Sequoia sempervirens, assembly GCA_007258455.2. Lineage (NCBI taxonomy): Eukaryota > Viridiplantae > Streptophyta > Pinopsida > Cupressales > Cupressaceae > Sequoia > Sequoia sempervirens. The sequence continues at coordinate 168,704,137 of VDFB02252616.1, forward strand.
GCTATTATCAATATTTTTGTTGTTTGGGAGAGGTTGCATTGTTTTCAATTGATTGGACAAGTGATAAAAGGCATGTGGATATTCTTCTTTTTTATTTTAAATTATGAATGAATTGTTCTCCATGTATGCTTGAATTTTCTTTTCCAAGTACTTGCATTTAGATAATTTAGAATGTCATTGAAAAGGGAATATAAGCTTTTATTCTATTTTTATGATGAGCTTGTATGTACTCCATAATAGGAGAATGGTGATTATCATAGGTATTATATATACTAGATATGATTGAACATGAGTGGGATATGTGTTACTCTTTGCTAAGTTATTGATTTAAACTAGAATAGATTGTGTTTACTCCTAGGATAGTTTATCCAGTATGGGAGGGAGCTTGTGTGCTTACTTGTTAAGTATGTTTATTCCAAGTATGTTAAAATGGTGATAGGTTATCTCTGGGATGATAGATTATCTATTGAAGGAAATACCTATTCATAGTTTAAGATGGCCTTAAGTCAAATTGAACCTAAGTAGTGTATGTGATCTATGACCTTCATTAGAAGTACTAAATGAAAATACTTTTGCCAAAGTAGTGCGACTGCCTCTAGCTCCATTGTTAGTTCACCGCGATCTAGTATTACATGCTAGTTCTAGATTATGGGATTACAAATTCTAGTTATTTAGGATGTAACACTATGCTTAGTTGGTTGTTTTTATTTGATTACTCTACGAATCTCTTTGTTGAAGGGAAGGGCAATTTATCGAATGATATATGTGTGGGGGACCACATTAAGAGTCTATGGTTGGCATAAAAGAACTTGAGTGATGCTTCTCCTCCACAATATATGATAGAAGAACCAAGATTTGAAAGGAAGGATCCTCAACCATCTTACAATTATTTGTTCCAAAGCTCATTGACTTATGTATGTAAATATATGCAATCTTGTATTATTGTAACTTATGAAATTATTGTAATAAAATAGAATCCTTAATTTATTATGTTATGCATCTTTGTACATATATTCTCAATAAAGAAAATATTTTTTTTCATGGCAATGGCTTATTACTTAGTTTATTTACTCGCAAGGTGAAAACTTAGAAATTTTTTCTTCATTGAAGGGTTAATGTGTTACATGAGGAGAAGCATCACTCAAGTACTTTTCTGCCAACCACAAACTCTTGATGTGGTCCCCCTCTACAAGACTACCGAGCCTTCTTGTAGTAGGGAGACAATGCTCCCCCTCAACTTGTTCTTCCTCTTGATTCAAGAGGAGGTAGCAAAAACTCTTATATTTTGTTAGAGAAACTCAAAAGTCTCCTTAGGAAGTTTTTTGGTGAAAATGTTTGCTACTTGCTCCTTGGTTTCAACATACTCCAACTTCACTTCTTTTTTTGCAACCATATCCCTCAAAAATGATACTTGATTGCAATATGCTTTGTCCTAGAATGCATTCTCAGGTTCTTTGAGATGTTTATATTATTTATATTATCACAAAGAAAGGAAATGGGTCTATCAAATTTAGTCTTCATCTCCTTCAAGTTTTTCTTCATCCATAATACCTGAGTACAACATGAAGTTTCCGCAATGTATTTTGATTTTGTTGTAGATAAATAAACTAAATCCTCTTTCTTGCTTAACTAGGATACAAGAATATCACCAAGAAATAAAGCTCCACCACTTGTACTGTTTCAGTCATCTATTATTTTGGCCCAATATGCATTGGTGTATGTAGTTAGAGTGAAATGTTTACTCTTAGGATACCAAAAAAAAAAATCCATTGTAGCCTTCAGATATATGAATATCCTTTTAACTACTTTGATATGTGTTTCCTTAGGCGTCATCAAAAATCTACCCACCATCACAACTGCTTGCATTATATTAGGAACTTGGATGTAGTCACATATAAGAAACTACCAATCATATATCTATATAAGCTCTAGTCTACCAAAGTAGATTCATCATCTTTACTCTTGACTTATTTCTGGTAACCATTAGTATACTTACCAATTTGCATTAGTCCATCTTGAACTTAACATTTTATTTATGTACTTGTTCTAAGAAATGAATATGCCTTTGTTTGATTGAGAAATTTATCAACCAAGAAAAAAAGATAGTTTACCAAGCATTAACATCTCAAACTCACTCTTCATTGCATTCTATAACTCCCTACACATATCATCATTGCTTATGCCAAAAAAAAAGTCATCAATATAGACAACAATAATAAAAAATTATCATCTTCTATTTTTATGTATAAATTTCTATATGCATTGCCTCTCTACAATCCTTGATGATGTAAATACATTCCAACATGGAATTCCATGCTCTGGGATGTTTTTTGAGTCTATAAAGAGCCTTCTTTAGTTTGCACACAAAATACAGATTATTTGAGCATTGAAATCCTTCTAGTTCTCAATATAAAATTCTTCTTCTAACTAACCTTTCAAGAATGTAGACTTAACATCCATCTAATACACTTTAAAATTATTGAATGTTGAAAGAGCCAAAAACATTCTGATTACTTCTAGTCTTACTATCAGAGAAAATGTAGATTCTCAAACTCAATTTCTTCAATCTGATCATATCCTTTACACAAAATTTTGTCCTTGTTCTTACTCACTTCTCCATCTTCATTTATCTTGTTTCTAAAGAGCCATTTGGTACCAATACTATTATTTCCCTTAGGTCTTGGAACCAATTCCCAACTTTCATTTTTCCTTATCTAAGATAACTCTTCTTCCATAGCATCTATCCATCATTTTTATTTTCTTTCTTTTGTAGAAGAACTTGGTTCAATCTTTGATAATAAGGAAAAATGTACCTATTCATTTTCTCTTTCCATTTTTCTTTGGGTTTGAATCCCACTATTCTTATCTCCTATACTTGATCTTCAAAATGATTTTTCTGAACATACCTTTCTAGATTATTTTTAGTAACTATATTCTCAAAATCAACTTATGATTCTTCATTATTATTGCACATTGGATCTTCATTATCTTCCACTTCTAGAATATTAGTAGACTAAATTGTTTCATCAACTCTTACAATGGCACTTTCCACAATCTAAATCATTTTATTGTAACATATATATGCTTTTTCCTATCATAGAATAACCAAGAAAATTAACATGATCAAATTTAGAGTCAAAATTACCCAAATATTCTTCATCCATTTTCATGTATCAATTGCTTTCAAATATCCTGAGATGTCTAACTAAATCTTGTCTTCCTCTCCATAACTCATATGGTGTTTTATTAGACCTAGGTTTGATTTGAGCTCTATTCAAAATATATATTACAGTCTAAACTGCTTATCTCTAGTATATATATAGTAAATTGCTTGACTCAACATTGTTCTTGTCATTCCTATACAATTTGGTTCTTCCTTTTTGCAACTTCACTTTTTCGTGGAGTCCTAGGATCAAAAAATTGCCTCCAAATCCCATGCTCTCTAGAGAATTGATCATACTGGTTAGAAGTGAACTCTCCACCTCTGTTTGATCTAAAAAACTTGATTGTTCTTTCAGTTTCATTCTCAACTAATGCCTTGAATTCTTTAAATTTATTAAATTCTTTTAGTTTTTCTTTTATAAAAGCAATCTAAGTCATTTAGGATAGTCATCAATAATCATCATAAAATACCTATCACCTTGTAGACTCTTTGCCCTTATTGGTCTGCATATATTTGTATGGATCAAATTCAATGGCTTTATTGTAGAATATTCCTTAGTAGGAAATTTGTTCTTTGTCTATTTTCCCTCATGACATGGTTTGCAACTAGTAGACTAAGGTTTTTTGTTCTTTGGTATATCTTTGACCATTCCTTTTGAGTTGATATCCACAACATCATCAAAATTGATGTGTCCCAATATTCTATGCCATAGCCAATTTTCTTCTTTCTGAATAGAAAAGCAATTTTGTCTATTCAATTCACTAAGATGATATATATATCAGTATTAGTCCTACTTCTGCAATCAACTCTCTAGTTCCATATTTTTGGATCTCACAACCGTTAGCACTGAAAGAGAGCTTGTAACCTTTATCATGCATTGGACTCACACTCAAAATATTATGCTTTACTACTTCAACATATTGAACATCATGAGTTTTTGTCCTACCACCACCAAGACTCAAAATACCTTTATTGATAATCTTGGCAATAGAATTGTTCCCAAGAGTTATAAATCCTCTATCAAATTTCTTGAAATTTGTGAGCTTACTTTTATCTCCAATCATGTGACTTGAACATCCACTGCCAATGATCCACATATTATTTTCCCTTTGAGCATATAACATAGTCTGAGAAATCATGGATTTCTTTGAGCTTTTCTCTTCTAATTTCACTTTCAATACTTTGTCTAATTAAAAGTTATAACATTTTGACCCTTTTCTTTTTGTTTCCAATAGAGGACTCATTAAATTTCTTCTACAATTTCTAGCAATGTGTCCAAAGTTATTGTAGTTGTGAAAAATAATATTGAAATTTTACAAAGGTGCAAAAGCATTGAGGCTAACAAATTTACTTCTTCTTACTAGACTCCTTCTAGAATCCACATCCTTATGACCAAAATGATTGCAATTAAAACAATAACCAAAAAAGGAATGATTAAACTTGGTATTGTACCATTTTCCTCTTGAAGCTTGTCTTTCAAACTTGTATTCTTCCTTTCCACTTGAATGAATCCATCATTCATTTTTTTACTTTGTTCAAAAATTGCGCTTCTAAAACTAGTCTCTTTCAAATTCTCCTATGCAAGCTTCACTAATTGTTCTACCATTTTTTTCTTCTTTCCATCCACAAAACCAATATTGGTTTTGATGTACGGAGATCTATGACTTTCCAATATTTGATCTAGGGTTTCAATACTCTTTTCAAACTTCAATTTTTGTTGATGATTTACCTTTCCAAGGTCCTTTCTTACTAACACAATCTTTGCCTCAAAATTTTCATAGTCCTTATCTCTTGAGAGTACCCTTTTAGTGAGAACTTGTTCAATCCTATTTGCTTCTTCTTCTTGAATCTTCAGGTCAATTGTCATCTTCTTTGCCTTCTCAAGGTTTTGAGATAAATTATCTTTAGTCTTTACTTCCTTCACAATTCTTTTCTTTACTCTCTTAATCTCTTTGCTAACATAGAGAAAATCTTCCACAAGATCTACCTCATCTTCATCATTTTCATAATTCATCTCTACATCATCTTCAGTAGTTTCCATAGTCATAAATACAACCTTCTCTCTTTCATCTATGTAGATGTCTTGATCTTCTTCACTAGTTGGGTAACCTTCCTCATTAATGAATGGGTAAGTGCAAGAAGCTAGGTCCACATTCAAGGGAAGTGTCATTTTTCAGCTCTAAAATAAGTACTCATTCATTTTTTAGAATAGGTATCCATTTTAAAGTGGGTACCTATTCCAAAAGGTTTGAAACTCACAATACATGTTTTTTTAATTTGGATTTAGGCTTAGAAAAGGCATGGTAACCCAATACTTAGCCTTGGAATTGCAAGTGCAAGGTCATGGAAATTTCAAGAGAAAAACCCAACTTTGGAAATATAGCTGATAAAGTTATTTTCAATTTTCTTTTAAGAAATTAACACCCATTATAGATGACAATGTCAAGCTTTCAAATATATAATTTTTTTATGTTGGATTTTTTTTGATATTTTTGATAATTAATTTATGAGGAAACTGGTCCATAAACTTTAAATGTCAAGTTTTCATATATTTTTAATAACTTTTAATTTGTTAATTTTATTGTTAAAAAAATTACATGGCATCAATCTATAAAAAATTATTTACACAATGAAGAAAAGAAAATTCAAAATATGTTAACTTTAGGTCAAGTTATGGTGTCTGTACACAGGGGTTTCGAAAACTAGTAATTAGGGCAAATAGAAAATTAATAGATAAAAAAATTATAAAAATTTAATAGCCTCATCAATCTTCATTATAATACATGTTAGAGTAAATGGTTTTTACCATTTACTTGCTTAAGCTTACTTAGGGATATTGCATTTAGAATAGTTTTCATTTAATCATTTTGGGCGGTTTATTCTCATATGGGTAGTTTTCCCACCCATCACCCATTTCATAGCTTTAAAAGCATGTATCATATGTATTTTTATCATCTCATTTTGAATACATTTTATCTCTGGTGAAGTAGCATAGTGCTCCTCTCTATCTCATGAAGGTTTATCCTATAGTTGATTTTCCTAGGTTTGTTGCTCTAACATGGTATCAAAGCCACCCAATCTACATCTCCTTTCATGAGATTTTTCATTAGAGATTGCTTGAGATCAATTTGTTTTTGACATTTGAAAATTTTCAAATTTCAAAGTTTCCTTTTATTCTTCTTTTATCCGTGGTTCATGATTGTTGTATGATTTTTTTCTTCTGTTTGGTGTTTGAAGATCAAGTTGGGCACAATTTGTAGATTGAAGAAGGTTTTGATGTTTGGAGGCCATTTTTTTGTTGTTGCAGTAGTTTCCATAAGGGACTATGCCGTGATTTTTCTATTGCCACAAATTATCTTTAGCAGCGAGTCCTTTTTCCAGCACAATACTATAAGGAGGTGCTATATGTTTTTCCTAACCAGTCAGAGTGTGTTTTTTGTTGTGAAAATGATTTCTTCATTACTGGCAACCAATTTCAATTTGGAAAGGAGGGTCTGATTTCCTTGTGAAGGGCGTAATTTATCTTCTATTGAAAGTGTTTGAAGGCAGTTTGAAAGCCATAGTTAAGAGGCTACGATTCATCTTTGAAAGACTACCTTTTGCAATTCAAAGGCCACAATGATATTGCTTCTAGTTAGAGGCATCAATGTTGGCATCGATTGGCCCAAAATTATTCTTGTAGAACAACAATTTTTGATTTGTTAGGCGTGTTTTCTCTTGTGAGAAGACTATAATTTTCAAATTTTTAGTTGAGCACGTCTTTGTTGGATACAAAGAGGAGGAAGGATTTTATCTATTGGGAGGTGTTTGGTTTGATTCATCTGTTTGAGAGCGATTGAGAGACTAGAAACATTTTTTTGATGAAGGGCATGTTCTTCCATTTTGAATCCCATGAATTTGGTTTGAGGGCACATTTTTTAGTCCATTGATCATTATAGGTTGCATACCACCTCTTTAAAGACTCATTTTTTCATTGGATTATGGTGTTTTCTTGAATTGGCTAAGGCATTTCATTCTTTGTGGAGTTCATTGTAGGCATTTTTTTCAAAATTTATATATTATAAAGTTTGCAACCAAATATTCATTTAGGGTTTGGAGGTGGGCCTATGATTTGGGAATTTCTTCTAGACATTTATCCCACATTCTTTGTGCCTTAAATTATCCAACAATTGCATTGTGTTGTGAAGTTGTTGCAAGGTTCTTTGGCAATGTTGTCTACATGCTAGTTTGGTTTAGATTGGTAGAAATTTCATGGTGTTTGGCAAGGATTTCCTAAGTTTTTTCAATCCATGCTCATGGTGGCAACATGGAGTAGCCAAGGGCTTGCTACTAAATCCAAAGTGCCTCTATAGGCCTTTTTTATTTTTGCATATCTTTTGCAAACGAAGGCCAATTTTCACAAACAACATATCAACGGAAAGGTATTTTCATCACCTTTGAAATGGTTGATGAATTTCTCTCATATTTTGTTGTTTGGTGGTGTTTTTAATTCATTAAAGTTCAATATTGGTGTTTTTTTTCTCTTTGGAGTTGCTTGATTTATCAGCCCTCTTTTTCCATTATTGCTTCCTGAAGTATTTTGGGAAGGCTTCATTTGTAGTATTTGGGAGTTTCTAATTGTTGTTGAAGGTTATTTTCTTTATATTTTTGGAGATTTTTCATAGTTGATTATGGGGTTTTCAATTCATCCTGTTGTGATTATGTCGAAAAGGGGAAACTATAAACAATGGAGAGATGGTATCATAAAACATCTCAAATGGCTTCATTTTTTGCCACATTTATATAATCTAGACCCCCTTCTTGGTACTGATAGTAATAAATTTGTATGGAATTACAAAAGGGATCATGTCCTAGTAGTTATTGTAATGCATACTAATGATGCCACTTTGGATGTTATTGATCATTTTGAGTGTCCATATATTCTTTGGACTAAAATTTAGGAAATACATGGAGATATTGATGCTCAACCATTCCCAAATGATTTCGTTTTAGATTTTCTTGTGCCTCTTCATTTTTTATAGAGGATACCCACATCATTCTACTATATAGGAGTTTGAAGTTTTGGAATACTTTGAATCTTTAGATGAGGATGATGAGGATTCCTCATATGCTCCTTCTCCATTAGAGACAATTGATGTACCTTCACCTTCAGTGATTCATTATGTAGAGTCATTGATTGAGGCTCCTATCATTCCTTTTCTATAGGACCATTCATCTTGTGTTGGTGATTCATTGATCACATCCAGTGATTCATCACAACCAGTATCTCTTTGTCTTCCTAATTGGGATTCTTATTTGTCAGACATTGGTTCACTGTTCGTGGAATCTAACGTTTTTTATTTGGAGGACACATTTGAGGGGTTATCTCTCCTCTTTGATGGAAATTATTACATAGCTATTGTCAAACCATCCTAGTCTTTGGAAATTGTTTAGCATCAGTTTCTAGTGGTGCCTTGTTTGTCACCTTTTGTTGTGATTGGGCATGTTCTTAATTGGTTCATGGCATCATCTTCCAAGGTCATGGAAACACATGAGAAGATTTAAGAGACATCATCATACACTTTCATGCTTCCTTCTTTCAATTCCTATCTTACCATGTTTTGTCTTCAGGCACTTACCATTTTTACAAGTGATTACACATTATGGGGGGGCTATATAGTCTCTCGCTTTCCCTCTTATGGTGGGGCCACTCATTGTATATATATGATGTATGTAGTTCTTGGGGGGTGTGATTGAGTCCTCCATCCATGCATTGTTTTTGTTATCCTTTCTCTCTTTTGGAGAAGGTTTTTTTCCCATAGGGTTTTTCTCCTTTTCTTTGGTTGCGAGAGATTTCTTTTTTCCATTGTAATTGGTTACCTAACATGGTTGTGTAGCTAGGACCCATATTGCATCTTCATTTTGTATAATAATTCTCCCTAGGTTGCACTTAAGGGGGGGTGTTAGAGTAAATGGTTTTACCATCTACCTACTTAATCTTACTTAGGGATATTGCATTTAGAATAGTTTGTGTAGACATCTAAATTTGACCATTACCATACAATCAAATTCATCCCCTTTATTCATCTATTTCGCATCCCCCATTGACATTAATTAAATGATTTATTTAATTAATATTTCCCCTTCTTCTAATGTTCCTAAGGTGTTTAATTTAAATAATTAAATATTTTACCATTGTTTCCCCTTCCTCTCTAAATTAAATAAATGCTCTAATTTATTTAATTTAGTCACTTTATCTCTTGAATTTAAATCAATTTTAAATTCATCATTTTCTCTCTCCTTGTCCCATCCTCCATAATCTTCTTCTTAATCTAGATTAATTTAATTAATCTCTGATTTAAAATGTGCACATCCCTAATTAGGATTAATGTCACATCCTCCATAACTTGCAACTTGCTCTAATCTCTTCATTATCCACTTAATCATCTATTTGCACAACCTTAATTGCATGATTAGGTCAACATAATCCTTGTGCCATTGATGGAATATGTCCTTAGTCAACCTTTATTAAATGCTTTCTCCTTTTAGAGAACAAAATATCTTCCCCATGGAAATTAAAATTCACATTTATTCCTCCAAGGTTCTCCTCTTCCCTATGTGGATTATTGAGGAATTTTAAATTCCTCATGTGCCACATCTCCCACATGAGGACAAGGACCTCCTTTATGAGGAGATCTTGTCCCAATCCCAATGGTACTTGAAAATACCTCCACCTCACCTTCCCCTTTGACCTCTCATTGCCACATGGCAAGATGTGAGGGCTTGTGAGTCTTCAAATTATCATAGCCCTTCATCTTGTCCAAGTTGGTTAAATCTCAACCCTCCATTCCTTAGGGGAATTTCCCCTAAAATTAGAGGATTTTTTCCTCATTTCATTCATTCAAACACACACACATTCAAGAAATCAAGTCTTCAAGCTCTCACAACCATACTCCATTTCTGCAAATTTCAAGCTCACTTTGCATTCATTTTGTGCATCCACCCACATACCCACTTGCATCATTAGAATCCCTATAATCTCACCATCATTTTGCATCTAGTTTTATGTGATTTTCCATCTAAAGGAGCACACAAATGATCGAATCAATAGGGCCAACCAACCAATCGAATTGGGAAAGGTAAATAACATGTTTTATTCTCTTCTTTGTTCAAGTTCACCTAGGCCAAGCTCGAGGTATTGTTTTGTGTTTTTCTTCCTTTGCATTTTGTTTATTTTTCATTGTTTTAGGTTAGATTTCACACTGCACACATTTCTAGCATGCCCAGTGGGACCCTTGTCACATGTATTTCCTTTCACATTTTTTGTTGTTTGAGTTTTGTAGCTTCAAGTTTAGACACAGGGGTGAATCTGTCCTGAACGGGTGAATTTGCACCTAAATAGGTGAACTTGCAGCAAAAGGAGAAAACCTACTCTCAACAGGGGAAAACTTGCACCTATCAAATTCACCCATTTTTCAAGTTTGGGATAATTTGCAAGTTGTCCCTAAAAAAAGTGAACTTTCTCTTGTAGAGGGGTGAATTTGCTTTTGTAGATAGGCGAACTTTCTTTCAAAAAAGGGTGAATTTTCTTGTAATAGGGGTGAACCTTCACTTCGAAATGGGAAAATTTGCCTCATATAGAGGCGAATATGAGGTGAACCAGAGACTTGAACTTTCAGTTTTCAACTCAAATTTGGTTTCACTTTAAGGTACTAATCAGCTAACCTATCTGTTTGTGAGCGCTCCTTGCTTTTTCTAATGTTCTATGTAGTTGTTACTCATTTATTCAAGACCAACAGTTGGAAAATACTAACACATTTTTTGCAGAATGAGTGGTCAAAGACCTTTTAGGTAGTTTGTTTGTTGTTTTTCCATACTAATCTAGGAACATGCAAATTAATTAGAGGGTCAATTAAATTTTTTTTTTTGTGTTTGTGAGTGGGTTGTTAATGTATCCAACCCCCTTGCACTGTTTGGTGATCCTAGGTGATGAGAAATCATAGTTCACTCTAGTCTAGTCATGTCCACCTAGGTGTTGCTAGTGCACCTAAGCTCTCCCTTTGTGCTATGTCCACGCCTAGGGACTAGCCAAAAAAATCTAATATCTTCTTCCCTTAGTGATACCTAGCTAGTATTTCATCACTCGAGGGACAATCCCAACCATGTGTTACTGACGAGATATATAAAAGGGGGGAGAGAAAAAGTTGTACCTCAATCCTGTCACGTTGTGTCTAGTGGAGTGTCAAATCTAGGGTGATACCTAGATAAAACGTGAACAGTTGGTTTGAGTTTTCAATACCTCATTGGGGCTCCCAAGTCACACTTGTGATGGGTTGGTGTTCATAGTTGTGCCCCACATACTGTGTGTATATCGGGGACTCACAAGATAGCCTTTTTCTTCCTAGATAAAGACCTGTGTTTCAGTCATGGCTTGGTGTAGTGTAGGGGATGCACACTATACCTTGAAGTTACTCACCACATACTTTATTGGGTTGAGATGGGAATCCTAGTGGTGGACTATGATAGTCTCTAAGTGAGAGTGTGAAGGTGAGCCTATGGTGTCTATTGATGACTTTGTGCCACTAGAATGTTATCTATCCACCTTCATGAGAAAGGGTGTTCCAAAGAACCACCCCGGTATCATAGAGTATTAACCTTGGGTTTTCAAATTAAGGCGGTGAGCCTACATCAAGTTTGCAAACCCATAGCACTAATTCTAGGATTGTGCTATTTGGAGTGTCTTCTATGTGTGATACTAGTGTATATCTTTTTAGATGAGTTAGCCTTGCCTTCTATTTGTTGTTTTTCATGCTTGATGTCCTTTTCCACAATCACCCCATATCTTTAGAGGCTTATTTTCCCCTTAAAAAGGTGAATTTTCACTGTAAACAAGCAATATTTCCTTGTAAAAGGGCGATTCTGCATCTCAGTCTAGTCCAAGTCCTCCCATTTGGGAAAATTTTCCTTTGTTAGAGATGAATTTTCCTAAGGGTCAATTTTTTAGGCGACCCTATTTTCACCCGTTTCTTAGAACACATTAGTCCATTCATTCGTTAGGGGAATCTGTTAGTCCCCGTCTATCAAATTCACCTGTTCTCTATCAGATAGTTGAATTTTCTCAAGGTTTGGGAAAATTTTCTCCTTATAGGGGTGATTCTACTTGCTATCTGAGTCTCACATTTGTCCTGAAGTCATCAAATTTTCCTATTTCACCATAATAGGAAAATTTAATCCATCTTTAGGTGAGTCTGCTTGTTGTTTTAGTCTCCTCTTAGTCCCCTTGGTCATCAAATTTTCCCTTTTCTTGAAAACAGGAAAATTTGCAATTAGTTTGGGTGAATTTTCCACCAGCTTGGGAAAATCTGCTTCAGATAGGGGCTATAGCATTTTCTAGTTGAGTTCCCATCTACCCAAGTCTAGGTTTGGTCAAGTCCATTTCTCCGTTAGACCAATTTGTTTCTCCATCAGTCGAGTATGTTTCACCGCTAGACAAGTTTGTTTGTCCTTTAGTTTAGTCTATTTGTCTATTTAGTTGAGTCTGTTTCTCCATTAGACTAGTTCATTTCACCATTAGATGAGTCTATTAGTCTATTAGATGAGTCCCTTGGTCTATCAAATGAGTTTTTTTATCCATTAGTTGAGTATGTTTGTCTGTCAGACAAGTCTATTTGCCCCTTAGATGAGTTTTTTTTATTTGCTAGAGGATCTCATTTTTTTGATAGGCACCTTCATTTCTCTATTAGGCAATCCCATTTTTAGGTGAATCCTTCCCTATCTATACTATTCAAGAAATAGGAAAAGTTGGCATCATCGTTAGATGATCCTGCAAGTCAAATCTACCCATTTTCCTATCATTTTTGTGAGTTTAGGAGAATGTGCCTACTATTTGGGAAAATATGCCTACTATTTAGGTGAATTTTCTAACAATTTAGGTGAATATGCATTCGGTGTGGGTGAATACTCCTATTGTTTAGGTGAATTTGTTATCTATTTGGGTGAACTTGTCAAGTTTTGGGAAAATTTGCTTGGTGTTTGGGAAAATTTTCTAGCTATTTTCGTGAACCTAATTGTCAAATTCACCTATTTCCTATACTTATCAAAATTTAGGCGAATTTGCTTCCCTGAACATGTGAAGTTGATTGACACAAAGGAAAATTTACTTAGTCTAGATAGGCAAATTTGTGATCCAAAGAGCCATTTTTTTTTACAAATAGAGGTGAATATGCTTGCCATACAAATTCTAGAATGTGAATCCTCTTGTCCATTAAAAACTTGTTGTTTTCCAAGTTCTTTTCTGCGATAATTTTTTTTTTACCATCACTTGTTTTCTCGTAATCTTCATTTTTGTCTATTTTCATTTCTTAAAGATCATCATTTCATCAACCAAATCATCTAGGAACATCTTAGAACATCCTTATATTCTACATACATCATTGATTTATCAACTCAAATCCCCTAGACTTCATTTCAAAGGTTTTCATCTAAGTTGTCTTAGGCATCTGACCCCGATCGTTATCATCCATCATTTTCTTAAGATTGTCATTTGTCCTAAGCCAATCATCATCCTCAGTCCAATCAATCTACTTCTATCTTGAGGTAGATTCGGTGCCATAATCATCCTCTTTGCGATTGAACTTGATTAGTCAGTACCAAATTTCAGCTAATCAAAACCTCTAAACTTAGTTCAGAATCAATTAATCATCTTATCCAATCAATCATGTAATCCAATCAATTGTCTCATCCTTGATCTAATCCCAATCCCATTGCATCCTTTATCAAGCATCCAACTCAAGCGATCAATCCTTCATCCTATCCAATCAATCCCCTAATCGTCATTTAGGTCATCCTCATTTCCATCCTAGGTTGTAGCATCATCTTGGCTTATTTGGTAGTTTTACACTTTCATTCCCATTCAAACCTAATCACAAGCAAAGAAAATGGTAGAAAAATGAGGTCAAGGTGCATAAAACATTCCTTAGGATCCCTATAGTAAAGGTTCCCAGAACACTCCTCAGGATCCCAACAATGGTGATTCAACCCAATCCAACATTGAAGTCCAAATCACATCACCTCCTAGCGATGAGAGCATGGTTGTCCAACTTTAAGTCACTGTCAGCAAGTACCCTAGTAACTCCACTAATCTCTAGATTACTAATTGTGTGCTCCATGAACATGGGGATAGAGTTCTTGCCACCTTGCTAATGAGGGGTGTCAAACCATTGGCGAGATTTGAATTTTCCAAATACGTAAATACCGCCCCACTTGCACCTATGTCTCAAGGTCCCTAGACCTCATAGAATGTTCCAAGAAATTTGTACATCCATGAGGGTCTTCCTATAGACAATTGGTATCAAGAAGGGTTTGAGGACACCGTACTCTATGAGGTTCACCCTCCTTCCAAGATCACTATTGTGGGAGCATCTCTGTCAGGTCTTGATCCTAATGACCCTCTTACCTTCGGTATGACACATAATCTTCCTCCCCCACCACTTTTAAATGTCTAACAAGTTCCCACTCCCATTCCATCTGCACAACCTCTTCCAAACCAGATGGGTCAACCACTAGTTAATGTGGGGGAAACCCTTTCGTACCACTGCCTCTAGGATGTACACCCATATCCAATTTACCACCACCTCCATTCATTTCTCAACAACCGCCTCAAAGAAGCATCCCATCCCAACAACAACTACCATAAGGTAATCCACATCATGTGTCATAGAAAACCTCCAAAAACACTATAATTTTGTAACAAACAACACAACAATAACCTCCACAACAAAACATCCCCATCTTGACATCACAACCACAACAACCTCCACATCAGTCACAAAAACCTCCACATCAGCAAGGGCCCTAGCAAAATCCATTGTTCCAACAACCACAAGCCACCCAATAGCCTATTATCCCATCTCTACCATTTTATGCGCAACCATCTCACTAGCATATGCAGGTGCTAACACAACAACTGCCATATCACCAGCATATCCCGTAGAATATCGCTCAATACATGTATCACCCGCATAGCTCACTTTACACATGACTTGCTACATTCAACCCAAATTTTGGTCATGTATATCATGTTTTGTAGTAATCCCAGCAACAACCACCATACACCACCACTTTGCAACTACCCTATCAAAAATTTTCATACCAATGAGTTGCTTCCACTTTCTACCAACAACCTAATCCCCAACAACCACCATATGCTTCACAATAATATACTACCCATAACTATCAGCCCAACCCATACTACACTTTACAACAACCCCTCTCTTATCATAAACCATCCTATCAACAAGGTTCTTCCACCTCATACTATCAAGCACCTCCATCCTATCAACAAGGGGCTTCTACCTCTTATTACCAAAATCTGCCATACTATCAACAATCCTATGCCACTCAATAGCCACAATCTACTTACACCAATCAATACCAACCCACTCCTTCATACACACCTCCACCAGCATACGATGAAACCACCTCACCTCCATCTTCATCCTAACAACAATATCCTCACTATGATCAATCCAATCTATCTAATCTAGCTACGCCAAAGCCTTTTAACCAACAGTGGGAAGAAATGAAAACTACAATAAAAGACTTGCAAGAAAGGACTAGAAAACAATCCTTTAAGTTTGAAGACATTTGTCCCTATCCATTCAATCCCTCTATCTTTCTAGTTCCTTATCCAAAGCATTTTGAGATACCGAAATTTGATAAGTACAAAGGAACCAAAGATCCAAAATCCCATCTTCAAGAGTTTTATTCCCATTGTCAAGAAGTTCAACACAATGACAATTATCTCTTGTGATTATGTCCAAGGAGTCTGACTAGAATAACTCCTAAATGGTTTATGGGTCTTGAGAAGGGATCCATCAAGTCTTTTGCAGATCTTTCAAAAAAGTTTGTCTCCCACTTCTCCTTCAATATGGAGAAGGATGTTGATACTCTAGACCTTCTGAAAGAGAGGCAATGTGAGGGAGAAACTTTTGCAAGCTACCTTTAGAGGTGGCGAGCTTTAGTTAGATGGATGAAATCCTCACTTAAAGAAAAATACATGGTCACCCTTTTTGTTGAAAACTCTCATCCGGACATGGCACATAATTTTAGACTCCATTGTGTCACAACCTTTGCAAAAATAGTAGAAAAGGGTCCTATCCTAGAGAGAGCACTTATTGCTAAAGGGTTGGTCAAAATTTATAATCTTGATAATGAAAAGTCACCCAGGGATAAGCCTTACTACTGAAATAAGAATAAGAATGTTTTCAATGATGGCGTCACTAACACTAAGCATGTCCAAGTAGCTAATACCTCCCAGAGGAAACAACATGTCTCTAACCAACTATTTTTTCCCAACACCATATCAGTGCCACAAAGGGCACCTCAGCCTCCTTAGTAGTCTAATCAAAATATTCAAGGAAACAATAAGCGTCAATTCACTCAATTAGGAGAAACCTTAAGTGTCATGTTCAATAGGTTTCTTCATGCTAATTACCTAATCGCATATCATGTAACTAAGCCTTTCAATGAGTCCAAGGCCAAGCTAGCCTGGTACAAAGATAATGAGTATTGTGACTTCAATAAGATCAAGGGTCATTCCACAAATAAATGTCAGGGATTGAAGACATATGTCCAAGATCTTATAGATTGTGACTTAGATATTCATGTGGATGCAAACCAAGCCACTTCATGTAATGCTCAACTAAAAATCTACCAAAACACTTTCTTGAAGCATAATCAAGGTTCTATCATGTCAAATGAAAATCCTAGGTCGAGTAACAATAATAATCAAAATAATACCACAAATAATATTATTTACAAAAATGTACCCTATAACTATGAGGGCTTCATCATGTACATTAGTTAGGTTGAGTCATGTGTATCTATGATACATGTAAAAGGACAATACCCACAATTTGTTGTTACCACTCACTGCACTCGCATCACCATCCCTGGAGCTTCCACGTCCACCCAGCCAGCCCCTATGAGCTCACAGTACAACATTCTTGATCACTTAGGAAAGAATCCAACCCAGATATCCATTTTGGATTTTCTCAAGTCTTCACGTATACATCAAGAAATTTTAACCAAAGCCTTATAGGATATCCACATCCCCAATGACATAGGTCCCATGCAATTCCAAGCCTTAGTGGAATATATTTCATCCACCTACCAACTAGGCTTCAGTCAAAATGATATGAAAAATATTGACTCCAACCATAACCACCCCCTTCATCTTGAGGTCTTTATAGCCAAGCATAAAGTAAAAAGGGTCTTGGTAGATAATGGCTATACCCTAAATCTTTGCAAATTAAAGTTCATAAAGTAGCTAGGCTATACCAATGTTGACTTAAATAATCAGGTTATTACCATCAAGGCTTATGATAACGCAAAAAGATATTTTGAGGGGATCATTTGTCTTTTGATTTAGGTTAATATTATTGTACAGTACACTGCTTGCCATGTCCTTGATTTGGACCTTCCTTTATAACCTTATTCTTGGTCATCCATGCATTCATATCATAGAGGTCATTCCATCCACTTACCATTGCTGCTTGAAGTTCCCCTTTAACGGGATGGAAGTTACAATACATGTCAATCCTCAACCATTTGAGTATTTCCACACACTAGAAGCTTGCTTTCCCCATTCTCATTACTACCCAGGAGATGAAATGGGACCACCTCAGGAATCAACGTCTCATCCATCTTCCAATATGAAGTCAACCACATCATCCACTCCATGTTCTACATCTAACTCCACCATTACCAAGGTCTAGATCATTGACAAGGGGTGTGGTGAATATAAAATGTGTACTACTCTAAATGTGGCAACCATGCTACCATCACCACATACATATGGCCAACCCTCTCAATTTGTGCTAAAGGAAGAAGAAAATAAGATCACCTTGAGTTCTTTGAATGTGAGATCCAACACTTTCTATTCCCTTTGAACAAGGAAAGATACACCTGAAGACGATATTAACCAATGGATATATCATGAGGAGCCTCAACCTACTCCCCCCTCAAGGAATACTTCCAAGAGACCTATCCTTGGCCCTCCAATTTTTTTGAGAAACACAATTATTAGGGCGGATTCCTTGGCATAAAATAGCAAGGAAGATTGCAACCAGTAGATACTCCTATGCATCAGAGAAATTTAGGTTTAGGCTATGATACCAAACAAAAGGGTCCTATAGCATCATCCAGTGATTCTAACAACATTAGTGTGGACAATGGTCTCCTAGGAAATGAAGAAGAATCCATCATACATGCCTATGATGATGTGGATCATGTGGATCATTCCTCCATGTTTGATTGCCTATTTGTTTTCACCATTGGCCTTTCCCTTCACCACCACGAACTCATTGACTGGGACTTACATGGTAGCACACCTATTGAAACCTTTCCCTTAGTGGATACTTATGTAAATTTTATGGGATTGGGGGAGGATGAATACCCTAACTGCAAAAATAAGAAGAAACAAAATAAAAAAGGGTCACCTAGTGAAAACCTCCCTAAGGCACTTTCTAACTCATAAAAAGTAAAAATAAAGGGTGTATCTAATAGTGAAAACCTCAGCGAGGCACTAGAATATGGGGATGTTCATCTTCCCCTTGTGGGAACTCAACTTTCTAAATGATTATCTATTTTTATTGAAGAAACACAGGAAGTAAACTTGGGAACTAAAGAAGATCCAAAAATCACATATGTAGCCAAGTCCTTATCAGAAGAAGAGTAATCCATCATCATCTAGCTTCTTAAAGATGACATCATGAATTTTTGCATGGGCCTATTTGGATATGCTAGGTATAGATCCTACTCTAGTTGTACATCATTTGGATGTTCACTTGGACTCTAAATTTTCAAGCAAAAACTCAAAAAATGCATCCTCAAGTAGCTTTGTTGGACAAATTATTAGAGGCTAGTTTCATAAGATCCATTGACTACTCTGATTGGATATCCACGATTGTACTAATTGCCAAACTCAATGGGAATATCAGGATTTGCATAGATTTTTGGAACCTCAACAAGGCATGTCGTAAAGATGATTTTCCCTTACCAAACATTGACATGTTGGTTGAATTGACAACATGACATGAGATGTTATCCCTCATGGATGGTTTCTCTAGCTATAACCAAATCAAAATAGCACCTGAGGTCCAACATAGAACAACCTTCACTACACCTTGGGGCACCTTTTGTTATAATGTCATGCCCTTTTGCCTCAAGAATGCGGAGGAAACATACCAACATTCCATGACGTTCATCTTTCATGATCTCATTCACATCATCATGGAAGATTATTCCAATGATATGTTAGGGAAATATAGAACAAAAGTATGAAACTCTATGATCTTGAAGAAGAATTTTGAGCAGTTAGAGCATTACAAGCTATGGGTAAATCCAAAGAAGTGTGTATTTGGGGTCACATTAGGAAAGATATTGGGCTTCATCATTTCTAGAAGGGGCATAGAAGTAAATCCGACTAAAGTCAAAGCAATCATGGAAATTACCCCATCATGCACTTTGAAACAGTTAAGGAGCCTTCAAGGCAAGTTACAGTCCATCTGGCAATTTATAGCTTAGTTGGTCGACAAATTCCAATCATTCACCCATCTCCTATGAAAAGATATCACCTTCAAATGGGATACAGAGTGTCAGCTGGGGTTCAAAATAATCATAGAGTATTTGGCTCATCCACCAATCCCCATGCTTCTTATTCCTATTAAACCGCTCCTATTGTACAATTTAGCTACTTCAGTAGCACTGGGGGCATTGTTAGCACAACATGATGAGTCCTCAAAAGAATGAGAAATTTGCTACATTAGTTGGATCTTAGTGGGATATGAACTCAATTATATTTTGATGGAGAAATATTTTCTAGCTATAGTCTTCTACTCACAAAATATTCACCACTATATGCTCCGTCATCTAGTGAAGCTGATATCAAAGGTGGACCCACTCAAGTACCTGTTATCTAGAAATACTTTGATTGGCTTCATGGCTAAGCGTGTCATTATATTAAGTGAATTATATATAGAGTATGTGGACTAAAAGGTAATAAAAGGGAAAGTGATAGAAGATCAGTTGGAAAATGCTCCTTTGGTGGATGCTCATCCCTTGGTCATAGAGTTTCTTGATGAAGAGGTTCTTATAGTCATAGAAGCAACCACATGGACACTATACTTTGATGGATCATACAAGCATAACGAAGTTGGGGTAGGTATCTTGTTTTTCACCCCACAAGGTGATTACATCCTACATTCATTCAGGTTAGATTTCCCATGCACGAACAACATAGTAGAATATGAAGTAGTTCTCATTGGTCTCAGGATTTCCATCCAATGGAGTATCACTCACGAGTCTTTGGTGATTCTCAGTTGATCATCAAACAAGTTAATGATAAATTTCTGACAAGAGATGATAAGTTGTTACCTTACAAGTGCATGGTGGATTATTTTAAGAAGTATTTCACCTCTATCTACTTTGAGAAAATCCCTAGAGACTAGAATAAATTAGTTGATGCAATGGCTACAATTGGTTCCTTGATTGACATGCCAAAAGATCAAATATATTGTGAGTTCCTAGTTGAACAACTACTAATTCCTTCTTATGACATCCCTAAGAGAAAAATGGTGTACAACATTATAGGTCTTGAATCTCCATGGTATCACAACACTTACACATACCTCCATGATAACATCTTCCCCCTTGATCTTACACACAACTAGTGAAAATCCTTTATCCAACACACCTCTTGCTACACTATAATGGGGGACACACCTTATCATCAATGGTATGATGGAACCCTTCTTAGGTGTCTGAACGAGACCAAAGGTCACACGACATTAATTGAGGTTCATAGTAGTGTTTGTAGGACCCATTCAAATGGTATGGCCTTAGCCAAGAAGATTCTCAAAGCTGGTTACTACTGGCCAACAATGGAGCATGATTCTTGTGATTTCGTGAAGAAATGTATACCTTGTTAGCAACATGTGGATCTGATACATGCTCCTGCACAATATTTATAGCCCATCATTACACCATGGACCTTTTCTTAGTGGGGTTTTGACTTGATTAGAAAGATCTATCCTCCATCTTCTGGTGGCCATAATTTCATCATCACCACAATTTAGTACTTCACCAAGTGGGTGGAAGAAATCCCACTCTCTCAAATTACAAGTACTTAGATCTCCAAATTCATCCTATTCCATATCCTCTGCAAGTATGGAATCTACTCTACCATCATCAGCAATAATGGAAATCCATTCAAAAACCAAGCCATGAAACACATGTGTGAAATATTTAACATCTAGAATCACTGGTCTATTCCCTATTACCCCCAAGGTAATGGTCAAGTGGAGGCTACTAACAAAAACTTGATCAAGATCCTGAAAAAGGTTGTTAATAATATTGGTCGAGATTGGAATCTCCATCTCCATCCCACCCTTTTGGCATACCAAACTTCCATCCACACTCCCATTGGTGCCACTCCATATTCTCTTGTTTATGGTGCCAATGCAATCTTGTTGATTGAAGTTGAGATCCACTCACTGAGAATATCTTTGAAGAACCTCATCAATGAAGAAGATGCATGGATTTCCCTCACTCAATTAGAACTCCTACATGAAAAATAGATCAAAGCATACAAATTTGTACAAGCATATCAACACCATCTCAGGAGAAGCTACAATAAGAAAGTTCATCCATGCCAATTAAATGTGGGTGATCTAGTCCTTAAGGAAAATCATTGTACACAACAAGTCTAGGACAAGAAATGGAAATTTGAGGCTAATTGGTTGGGTCCCTATGTTATCACTGCTAAGTATAGATCTAGGGCATATAGGCTTGCCACACTTGAAGGAGAGCCCTTAGAAGAGCCTATAAAAACCATGCGCCTAAAATGGTTTTATACCTAAGTCAGTTGGGCTCTCCTATCCTATAAAATATCCAAAAAAAGTTAAAATTTGTTAAAAATACAAAAAATTCAGAAAAAATGGCAAAAACCACCCTTGGTGGTGTCCTAGATAAGTACGTTTGGTGAAAACCTAGCAATAGGCACCATTCATAGAGGGCTTAATCATTATATACCTTGTGTCCTAGTTAATTTATCCTTCTGTCCATCCCACCTACTTATCATATTTGGCATGCTATCATATCCTATCCTCCCATCTGCATCCCTTCCTACTTGGTATATTTTAGTTGAGCATTAGACGATCTAAATTAGTTGTCCGCAATTCTAAGCTCATGTCATTTTTCTATCCTATCATGTTAGTCATTCATCTAGCATTTTCCTTGGTCTTTTTTCATTGTTCTTTTTAGAACTATGTTCCCTTGCACTTTCACATAGGCAAGGTTGGCCTTTTGATCCATCCGTAGGGAATTTTTCCATCCAATCCTTGTTGTCCATGATTGGTCTCCATTTTCAGGTATGTGTAGGATCATGATGGGCCAAAAAGTGGTAATATGATGGGTATGTGGCTAATGACTTATTTTTTACCCAAAGTTGATGAAACAAAAAGTGTTTTTAAAGGAGATTTTCAGCTTTCCACCAATATAAATTATGCCTTATTTTGAAATTAATAAGTAATTATTATTCATTTTCTATTTGAATTACGAATAAAGTCCTGATTGATAGGCTGATTGAAAAACATCTATAGCTTTCAAACAGTATCACAATTTTTGAATCCAAAACATGCATCACATTCTATGCTTTGCATACTATAGGATTAAAAAAATAAAAATTGAATTTCATAAATTTTTGAACAAGTTAAGATGGTCAGACATATGAAATTTTATATTTTTTAAAAGTTGTAATAAAAATTCATAATTAATTATTTACTTAGAAAAAATTACAAAAAATATGCACCACATCGGGACATGAGTCCTCTACTTATATATAAAATATTATAAGAAAATATTATCATTTTATTTTGCTTAGGGTGGTTACACGATACTTCTTATTTTTTCCCAAATTTAAGTACTACTACATTGACATTTCAAATTTTCACAAAATATATTTTTTAAACAAACCTAGTAGTTTAGAAACTACATTCAATTTTCTATAGATTCTATTCTTACATATTTTTGAAATAATATAGATAACTTATTCAAAATTTTACGTGAAGTTGCCTAACTCTTTCTTTTTTTTTTGCCACTTAAGGGACTATTTTTTCCATGATGCTCCTGCACATACCCTATCCTATTTTATTCTTTTATCAATGGTCTTTTATCAAACTGTGAGCGCTCTGTGCTTTCACATAGGCAAGGCTAATCTATGACCATCCTTTGAGCCCTTAGTTCTTTCGGGTGTTTTGGTCTTGTGTCTTGCGTTGTGTCATCAAGTATGTCCCTATCTAGTTGGTTCTTAACAAATGAGATCTGTTAGTATCAGGAGGTCCAATCCATTTCAAGTATCCTACGCCATGTTGATCATTTAGTTTAGTTTCCATATTTGGTATCAAAAGGATGCATCCTTCCTAATAGGCTTCATCATACCATCCACCCTCTTAATCTTGTAGCAAAGGATGTTTGAAATTGATTGTGATCTTTCAATGCTTTTGTCTTTTGTTTATCATTTGAGCTCCTTGTAATACCTTATCTTAGTCACCTTGATCCATCATATCATGGTATGTTTTTACTAGTAAACATAGGGGTATATCTTGATCTTTTGTTTTCTTCCTAGTTGTCCTGCGTAGTACCCACCAAGATCCCTGTAGTCTTGTGCTACATTGGGACATCCTTTGTTCCTATGGTTATCCTAATGCCTGGCCTGACCAAAGTCGTCATGACTTTGGGGTGTTGGGATAGACTCCTTATTTTTTGTGTTTGTTTTATGCATTAGACATGAACCTTCCTTGGTCCTTCATACCCTGGCATGTTTTGTCTTGTGCTATAGCAAAAATCAGTGCTCCTAAAAATGGAAAATAACGTTAGGATTGCATTTCCTCCATCCTCCTATTGCATTGCATTTATCCTTCATCCATCCATTTCCCTAACCTATGACTTGTGATTTTGGTTGTGCAAACATTTATTCCTGCATCCCCTTTTCTTCTTAGGACTCCTATGGTTCTTCACAGGTGCAATATCACGTCCATCATTCCTTATCCTGATGTGTGATCCATTGTCACACCCATCACTTTTAATTTTGTAGTGATTACAGGGTAAGTATTTGATAGTTAACTCATCATTTACACTCATGTCCCTGTTGATTTAATTTAGATATTAATGTTTTTATGGAATTTAATTATTCCCATCTTTCATATAGGTTGCATTATCATCCCACTTTGTATTTTTAACTCTCCTAATTCATTTTAAGTTTTTTAGATTAATCTTAATTGGTCATTCCAAGCATCTTAGACTCATTTACATCAACACTTCATCATGTCATCATTATCATTTTCATCTTGTTGTTTAGAATAATATAGATTTGTTAGTCTAAGCATCTTAAGTTTATTTTCATTATCATGTTAAGTTGCATCTTATATTCATGTCATCATCATTTCATTGCATTTTAGGTTGTTTAAAGTTGTTATTTTAGACATACTAATCCATCTCGTTACATTGCATATAATCATTACATTCATATATAACATAGATCACATATGCATACACACACTTTGCATTCATATCATCATAAATTGCAAATACATAATATAATGTGCATACATAGATCATTGCCTACATCACAAATCATTAGTCCAATAATCATATCACATCACATCATAATCATTCATCACATCCTATGTCACAGAGTGTTAGGAATAATACAGTTCATACATATCATCCACATAGGAATACACATAAATCATCATAGATACATATGCATATCATAATAAATCACATTAATATACGCATACATAAATACACATTCATCACATAATAACACATGGTATCAAAATGGTCATCACTTATCATATATATATAAAAATATACTGTCCATAATAATGTCCATCATAAGTATATCAATATATATCCATCATGTCTATCCATAGCAATCAAATAAAATAAAGAGACTACATTAATAAATAGACGATCCATCGCCGATCTCCACTATAGAGCCTGTGGCCTCTATCCCTATCTCCTATAGATCCATCTTGCACCTGTCAAAAATTGGGATCATCTCACCCCTATCATCTCTATTTGGAGCTGCCCACATCTAACCTCTCTAGAAAATATGTCACTAGTCCTTTGCATGGGAGAGTCCCTCAGTAGCTATTGTACCCTTGGTTATGTGTCCATACTAACCATTATGGTTATGGCATCTAAGGCACTAATCAGATGTAGGCAAGTAAATGTTGTTCAAGATCTGGAACTTCCATGAAGTAGGCTGACATATACTACCTAGACTCCCACATGTACTCATCCTACTTTGCTGCTTGAAGCCTAGTTGTATCCTACTCTACCCCGTATCTATCCCGTGATCCAGCCATGGAACTCCTCTCCTACTCCCAAGCATCTTGTTCCAACTGCAACTACTCTATCTCTACCTACATCTAGGATATATGATCTACCATTGTCTCTCTCCCCCTACAAGGCATGTGTTTATGCCTCTACTACATCCCTCTTCCTCTATAATGTTTGCACCTGTGTCTTTGTATCATTGCTCTCACCTTGCAAGGAAAATGCCCATGCCTCTGCCACATCCCTCTCCCTCTGTAATGTTTGTACCTATGCCTCTGTTTCCTCCATCTCATCTTGTAGGGAATGTAATTGTGCCTATGTTGCATCCCTCTCTCTCTCTCTGTGGTCTACAATTTGGTCATCACTACCTCCACTCTCTTTAGTACCAACCCTACATCCCCAAATATCTCCTTTGCGATCTCTGCTCTATTGCAAAACTCATATCACCTCCTCTTCAGCTCGATCCTCTCCCTCAGTAGCCCTATCACCTACCTCCTCAAATCCTCCATATCTCTCTCTTCCTCTTGCAAGAATTGTGTTGGTACCTAGTCTTCCACCTCTCCATGGTCCCTTTGCTCCTTTTCCCATAGTATGTTCATGTTGGCCTACAATCTATCCCTCTCTACCTCTACCTCATGTACTTGTTGTGCTACCTCATATGCTAGGGTCATGTAGTCCCTCTCTCCCTCTCTCCATACCCTCTCCACCTCATCTTGTAATTTTTCTTTTTCTGCCTTTGACTCCTTGAGTCTCTTCTCGGTGATCCACAACCTTTCCAGGGCCTCTCTTAGTAGTATGGCCAAATCCTATAGTGGTGGCAATACATAAGGTACCATGGCCAAAAAATGTACCTTGGGATCATCTACCTCCAACGCTCCCCCTGTCCTCTCCTCTATAGGTCCTCTCTATCCTCATCTCTCCTTTGTTGGCCACCTCTCCTTCTAACTCTCCTATTTTAGCTAGTCTCGTGTCATCCTCTGAATGATAGCCATGTGCCCCTACTATCGGGTGCATTGTCATAATTTGTGTTAGTCTATGACATGCCCATCACATAAAGTACCTCACCATCATCCCCGCATCTACTATCCCCCCTCTCCGAGGGTATGGGACCTGCTGAAACTCCTGCCACTATTGTCTTGTGAACTTTTTTCTAATCTAATCACCCCATGTTCGCTCTTGAGTGATCTGTCTGAACCTCTATGATCCTGTAGGGATGTCCTACTATACCTTGAACTATCTCAACACTTTGTTTGCCCTGTGCAACTCCACCATGTGTAGGTTCCTCTAGACCAAGTAGGATACTGTGAAGAAGTACCCCTTATGTATCCTCTCATCTTGAATCCAACATGAAAATCATCATCACATGTATGACCTCCATATGATCTAGTCCTCATATAAGTTGTCCAATATCCTTCTCCATCTCTCTAGATCACTGGTGTGTTGGTAGTGTAGTCGCCAACCATACTCTACCTTGTACCAATACGCTATCGAAAGTGTATCATCCTGCATCCCTATACCTAGTATCCCCAATCTAGCCACATTAATGTGCTCCCAAGTGCAAACCTATAACATCGTCACATGTGTAACAATGAGCTCGCTCACTAGTAGCATACCACACACATGTCTCTATATAGCAGCACTAGCACACATGGACCCCATGTGAACTTCCCCTCCCTCTACTCCACAACATGCCTAACAACCTCAATCACCTTGAGGCTACAAAACCTCCTACTCCTATCTGGCATCAAGATCCCACTGATCAACCCACAAAGATATAGTGGTAATGTTGGCACTCCCATTCCTAAGCACCCATCTAAGTCCAACTCAACTCCCTAGATCGATAGGTCTACTCACCCGAAGAGAAGCCATAGGCTTTGATCTCTCTCTCGCCCCTCTTCCCTCATCCAATTCACAAGGTGACCAGCTATTGATAGACGCAGAATCCTCCAGATGTCCTCTAATTTAACTATCATCTCCCTTGTCAGGAGATGAATTGTTGACATTTCTAAGCTCCATCACTCTATTAGTGCAGTTAATAATGCTCGATGTGATCTGATAGTGGGGTATCCAAGTGTATGCAATAAGCTTGCTCATGCCAGTGCCACATGATCCTCACCACTCATAGTTACAGTCATCACCTCTAGGTCCACCAAATGCCTCTCCCATGTCCGCAAGGTGTCAAAACGCTACATCCACACCAGGCAACATGTCAGTTACTTTCATCCAATCTCTTGACATTCATTTCTCTTTTTCCCCATCTTCTTCCTAGCCCTAGGTTTTTCTCGTGGATTTCCCCTTGAATCTTTTTGGCCTTTTCTAGTCTGGAAAATCCACCCATGTATTGGGAAAATTGGCCCTTCTTTCCACTCTTTTTTCCTATTTTTGACTAATTCTCCCAATTCATGGAAAATTCACCCTTTTAACATTCCTTCACCCTTTTTGGGTGAATTCACCATGTTCACCTACCCAGTTGGGTGAGTTCACCCATCTAATGGGAAAACTCACCCATTGCCCTTGGATGGGTCTATTCGCTCGTTCGATAGGAAAAACTGCTAGTTTCCCTTGCATGGGTGAGTTTTCTTGTTTGATGGGTGAACTTGCTCATCACCCTTGGATGGGTGAGTTCACCCATTTGTCGGGTAAACCCGCCTGTTGCACCAGATAGGTGAGTTCACCCACCGCCCCTGCATAGGTGACTTCAACCATATGATGGGTGACTTCACCCATCTTATGAGCAAGTTCTCCCTTTCTAACCTGCACCCCCCGTTTTGAGTGGATTCACTTGATTCATGGGTGAACTTTCCCCTATTCTCTGCCACTTCACCCATTTTCTGGGTTTTCCCCTCTTCCTAGGTGAATTTGCCTCCCCTTGACTATCACCTTAAATAGATGATTTTTCCTCAAAAAAATGGGTGAAATCAAAATTCTACTAACTACCCATTTTTCTACTCTACCCAAACCCCAAAACCCATGTTTTCAAAAATACATAAAAATTCAAACAATTTGCTCAAAACCACAAAGAGGGTTTTGACACTAACCTGGCGAGGTACCGTGAGCTCGTGGTAGTACAACCATACCTCGTCGCATCAGTGGATGATCTCATCATCATACTTGTTGGGAATCCTCGTCACCTCCTTCCTCTTCTCTCTCTCACTCAACTACCAGTTATGCAAATGAGGAATAGTAATTTCTAAAATTACTATATATAACTTTTCCCTCCTTTTTTAACCTTTTTTATTTTTTGGTATTTTTACCCTTTATTTAACCACTTTTTTATTTGATTAATTCCCTTTCTTCTGCAAGCTACCAATTGCACACTATGTATTTGTTTTCCTCTATTCAAAATCCATTCATC
Organism: Sequoia sempervirens; assembly: GCA_007258455.2. Taxonomy (NCBI): domain Eukaryota; kingdom Viridiplantae; phylum Streptophyta; class Pinopsida; order Cupressales; family Cupressaceae; genus Sequoia; species Sequoia sempervirens. The sequence continues at coordinate 168,733,038 of VDFB02252616.1, forward strand.
ATGGATTTTTGAGATCAATCATGTGGTACCCTTTGTTTCTTCATATCGAGAAGTTTCTTGGGGCCCCTTTTCTTCACCATCCACCCTCTTGAGGGAGCATGCCCTACCATTTTCCTTCGTTCCTCTGTCACATTCATTCCCTTGTGATATTGGGGAATCTCCCTCTATTTTTGCATAATTAGACAACCTACATGACGTTTCCTGCACTAGGACATCACTTTCTAGTATATTCTTCTATTGAGTCACCTATATTTTATTTTTCTTTGAAACACTATTATTCTAACAATATTTCGAAGAGGGGCAAAATTTAGACATTCAAATTTGACCATTACCATACGGTCAAATTTTTCCCCTTTATTTGTCTATTTTGCATCCCCCATAGGCATTAATTAAATGATCTATTTAATTAATATTTCCCCTTCTTCTAATGTTCCTAAGGTGTTTAATTTAAATAATTAAATACTTTACTTATATTTCCCCTTCCTCACTAAACTAAATAAATTCTCTAATTTATTTAATTTAGTCACTTTATCTCTTGAATTTAAATCACTTTTAAATTCATCATTTTCTCTCTCCTTGTCCCATCTTCCATAATCTTTTTCTTAATCTGGATTAATTTAATTAATCTTTGATTTAAGATGTGCACATCCCTAATTAGGATTAATGTCACATCCTCCATAACTTGCAACTTGCTCTAATCTCTTATTAGCCACCTAATCACCTGTTTGCACAACCTTAATTGCATGATTAGGTCAACCTTTAATCCTTATGCCATTTATGGAATATGTCCTTAGTCAACCTTTATTAAATGCTTTCTCCTTTTGGAGAAGGAAACCTCTTCCCCATGTGAATTAAAAATTCACATTTATTCCCCCAAGGTTCTCCTCTTTCCTATGTGGATTATTGAGGAATTTTAAATTCCTCATGTGTCACATCTCCCACATGGGGACAAGCACCCCCTTTATGAGGAGATCTTGTCCCAATCCCAATGGTACTTTAAAGTACCTCCACCTCACCTTCCCCTTTGACCCCTCATTACCACATGGAAAAATGTGAGGGCTTGTGAGTCCTCAACTTACCATAGCCCTTCATCTTGTCCATGTTGGCTAAATCTCAACCCTTCATTCCTTAGGATAATTTCCACTAAAATTAGAGGATTTTTCCCTCATTTCATTCATTCAAACACACACACATTCAAGAAATCAAGTCTTCAAGATCTCACAACCATACTCCATTGTTGCAAATCTCAAGCTGACTTTGCATTCATTTTTTGCATCCACCCACATACCCATTTGCATCATTAGAATCCCTATCATATCACCATTGTTTTGCATCTAGTTTTATGTGGTTTTTAATCTAAAGGAGTACACAAATGATCGAATCAATAGGGCCAACCAACCAATCAACTTGGAAAAGGTAAATAACTTGTTTTCATCTATTCTTTGTTCAAGTTCAACTAGGCCAATTTTGAGGTGTTGTTTTGTGTTTTTCTTCCTTTACATTTCATTTGTTTTCTATTGTTTTGGGTTATATTTCGCACTGCACATAGTTTTCATTTAATAATTTTGGGTGGTTTATTCCCATATGGGTAGTTTTCCCACCCATCACCTATTTCATGAATTTAAAATCTTGTATCATATGTACTTTTATCATCTCATTATGAATACATTTTATCTCTAGTGAAGTAGAATAGTGATCCTCTCTATATCATGAAGGTTTTGTTGACACAAGGATTTGCACCCAAAGACAAGTTGAAAAACTCCTAAATCTCATGCAACATGGGACTACTCTTAGGCTATAGGTATCCTATAATGAGGGTAGACCTCTAGATTATGGATTGGCTCCCTTTGAGTATTTCTTTAAACACTGTTGATTCATATTGGAAAAGGGTAAGAAGGATGATGCAAAAATTGAAAACTAAACTATGAGGTGATTCACCAATTAAAAAATAATTTCAATTTTCCTTTAAACCTCACAATATAACTCAAAAAATGAAGCTAAAATGATTCACTACTCAATCTAATATGCTTTGCATAAATGTTTCATCTAAAAGGATCCTATGATTTAAAGTTTTCTTGAAAGAAAATAGTAATGTTTTCATAACAAACATTCAACAAATGGAAGAAACACAATCAGTGACCTATACTATAACATACTACACCTAAACATGACACTAAAGAAATAAGATAAAAAGAAAGATTTCATAGAAATCACAAAATTTTAATCTAAGGACACACACAATGCTTGCACAAGATAGATCTAAGAAGGAAATGAGCTTCTTTATTGAAAAATAGGAGATATTAGCATTACAAATCTATAGAACTCATAAGAAATGGGTTACAAAGCATGCACAATCTACAACAACAGTCACCAAACTCAAAAGTAGAGAGAAAATATGAGGGGAGAAGAAGACTTATACAAAAAGACTCCAAGAATTCAAAAAATGTATTTTTTCTCCAATACATGATGTGTTGTCAAAATTCCATCCTCTCCCTCAAATCAGGCATGTGATTAAAAGAAACTCCTCAAAATATGTATAAAGAGTTGTGAATCTCAAAACAACTTCATGGGTCATATGTAGCTGAAATACCCTCCAAAATAGGGTTGTAACTGAATGAAACAAGGAGTTATGTGCCTAAAATTGCTCCTTGATTGAAACTCAGCCAACTAGAACTCTTAACTAAAACTAAGCTCTTGTTTTAGTGCTCCAAACTCCTAATTTTACTCCACATTTTGGTTAAATTTTCTAACTACTTCCATGATCCATGCAAAGCTTTCAAGCTTCAAAATAACTCCCTTTTGACCATTATTTGAAAAATACATCAAATGCATTAATTTTGCATTCAAAATATCATTTATTTTAAAGTGATTGAAAACCATCACTTAAAATAAAGATTTACATTTTTGAAATAAATGCAAAAATAAAAAAGAGTTTAATAAGCCAAAATACAAAAAGGCTAAAGAATAAGTCTCAAGTCTTTATTTATATTTAGGCTTAAAAATTACAACAAAAGGCATGAAAGTCAAGACCCTAGAAAATGAATAAAGTTTTTAATAAAAATCTAAAGAAAAAAATGCCTCCCTCCATTGTGCCTTAAGGGTTTCAAACCCTAAACATTCATTTGACATTTCATTCTTTTGAAACTTCATGCTATGAGGAGGTTGCCACCAACAAACCCTAGTCAACATTTTGAACCAAAAATCTTTGTTGTTATACCATTGTGAAGCTTTCTCTAGAAATTTAATTTTGAAATTTGAAGGTAAATATGATTTTTGTTAAGAAATCTAGAAATTTCTCCTCCATTTTTGAAAGCTTCTGAAAGCTCTTAGGTCATGGCCTCAACATATTCTAATAGATTTTCTCTGTGACATTTTGTTTTCTGTTTGTGTTTTTGCTTGTGGTCACCAAGAGCAATCTTTGTATGATAATTTTTGGAGAAAAAAAAAGAGGAACCTCGCAGGTTTTGAAAATTTTCTCTTTATATAGGAATTTGGGTGAGTTTTTAACTTGATCTCTTCACCTAAATCTCTGTATTTTTTTACTCAAAGCTGAAACTGAATTAAAGAATAAATATTTCTCAAATAGTTTCATGGGTAGGACATGGCTTGCTTTCATTTCCTTCTTTCCCTTCAGGGTTTGTTCCATCTGAAAGCTTGAGATTTACCATTTCTTTGACATTTTTTTTTTGAATTCTAAAAAATAAAACCAAAATTTCAAGCCGCCATGGATTCTATGTTCATTCTTTGCTTGCTTTCACATCTAGGTCGTAGCTCCAGTGACAATTCTAAGTTACTCTATTCTTTCATAATGTTGAAGGTTTCTTCAAATTCTTTTGATTTTGTGTATTGATTTTCATGGATAAGTCACAACCATACTGGATTCTTAATCTAGGTATTTGATTTTCAAAATATCATAAAACAAAATTTCTTCATATTTAAATTCCCATAAATTGATCTACAAAAACACAATATAGTATAATGGGTGAAAACCAAACCCTTCAAAGGTTATTGTGCCTTCATTGAAATTTGTGAGGATTTCCAGAAAAACCCAAGTCACCATGTTGCCAATGTTGTATATTCCTCTCATTTTCATTGCATATTAAATTTCCTGTAGCTTGTACTGTGTTGTTTTCTTTATGTATATCACTTAAATGTTGAAAATCATGCTTCTGATCTTGGTTTGATCACTTTTCTATGAACTTATTGTGTTGTGTACCTTCATTATTTTTTTATCGAAATAACAAAGATATTAATCTATACTGAAATTTGTAAAATAGAGAAATTTTCCATTTTGTTGCTTCTATGAATAAATAATATTCTCTTCTGAAGATCTTTCATGGCCACCTCACTTTATATTTTATTTTCAACAGTGTGTACTTTTCCTTTGCATTGCACCTCAAAGTAGTCATGGATATTGTGCATTTGATATTACATTACAAAGGCTCTACGAATGATAGAATGCATTCCTATCCCTTGTAGAAATGATTTGTGAACTTAATATGTATGCCTTTTCACTAACTTTGAAAGTTGTATAGATCACTTTGTTGAATTTTCTTCATATTGCTTATGCCATTATTATGAGTTAGGCTCAACCCTTGTGGGAGCCACATTTTCCACCACTCATGTTGTAATTTGATGAATTAAAACAACAATATTACTTTTCCTTTATCTACACATGAAGTAAACAAGCTAGAAAAAATAGTGCATTGATGATTTCTTCCTGATGATTTGATCTGGGAATTTTTCATTTATCTCTTATATAATGACTGAGATGATTTGATCTGATAATGGCTGCAAATATGTGTGTGTGTCTGTGTCTGTGTGTGTGTGTGTGTGTGTGTGTGTGTGTGTGTGTGTGTGTGTGTGTGTGTGTGTGTTGATAAGCATGTAACTAGATCTCATGGCCTGAGCTCTAACAAAATTCTCAATCAACTACAGGTGCATCTAAAACTTAAGAGCAAGAGGAGTTGAAGACATTAGAGATCAAGCTGAAGGCTAAAGAGTTAACCCTACATCAATCCTTAAGGCAATGATGGACATGACCTCCTCTTATGTGTTTTTCTTCTTTAATTTATCTTTAGATGTATGGTTTACAATCACTATTGAATTAAATCAACATAGTCATACCCATAACTTGTTTGGGGTTACCAAAACATGGCTTTTAATAAATCAACTATTTCATATCATGTAATTACTTATGTATTCTCATTTGGCTTGATTTCAGTTACAAAATATCAAATAACTTAAATGAAATTATTTAAAGCATATGTTTTGTAATCAAGATGAATGATATTTTCTACAAAGTTTGCTCTAGAACTGCAATTCTTTTCTGATAATCACCAATGAAAAATATTGTAGAAAATATTGTATGTTTACTTCACTCCTCTGAATGTTTGTTATCTAAATGAACCATTTGTTGCTTTGTCTAGATTTTTCAACAGTTTCAATGAAATTGTTGAATAAGTTTGATAAATCAATTCTTTGAAAACCCTTCATTCAAAAAACAAAGGTTCCTTGGATGTCTAAAAATCAAAATGTTATTCCTTGTGAAACAAATGTCCATTAAATCTTCACTAATTTGAGCAGGAAGCTAAAAAATAGTAACATTTTTGGTGACCCCATAGGGGTGTTTTCCTGTTAAACAAATAAGGCTAGTTTCCCTGCTTAACCATTGGGTATGGAGTCCATTTCTACCCTTTCATGATTCAAAAACTTAGTACAAATCTCATTCACACTATTGTAACTGTTTGTATCATTGCTTCAACTAATTATAGTTCCATTGATTATACATGTGTTGTTCATGACATTGAATTCTCCATTCCATGTTATGAATGAGAGATGTCAGCTTGATTGAACTATAATGAGTAACAACAAAGTTTTTTCTTATTTTCCCCCAGCAAAACTCAAAGTAAACAAACCAACTATGCAAAACAACACTTAGGGAAAGAAATGTGCAACTAATCTTTGTGCAACAACACTTATTTGACATCTAAAATCTACTCAAATATGTATAAATTTATATCATACCTTAAAAGCAATGCTTGAGGTGAATTCCATTCACTTGGATTGGCTCCACTTCACCATCCAACTTAGACAATTGGAAGGAATTATGATGTTTATGCTTAGCAAGAATATAAGACCCACTCCAAAATACATCAAACTTGGAGAGCTTTCTAGGTTTACTTTTAAGTTCATCCCACTTCAACACAATATCTCCTTCCTAGAATACTCTTGGAAATTCTTTCTTATCAAATGACCTCTTCACTTGAGCTTGATGTTGTTCAATCTTCTTCATTTCTTCACCTCTAATCTACTCTAGCTTAATTAATTGAGCCAACCTTGTTGTCATAGGCTCTACAATCATGTCAAGCTGATTGACTAAATCCAGGGCTAGAAGCTCAAGGGATATAGGTAGCCTTGCCTCTTTTCTATACACAAGCATGTATGGTGATAATATTGTTACTCTTTTTGGTGTAATTATATTAGCCCACAAGGCTGATTTCAACTTGCTATGCCACACTCTCTAATTTCCTTCCATAGTCCTCTTGATAATCCTGAGAAGGTTCTTATTTGTGGACTTAGCTTGTCCATTGCCTTGAGGACAGTAGTTAGAAGATGTATTCAGATAAGCACCATATCTAATAGCCCAATCCGATACTCTAGTTCCTATGAAAGCAGGTGCATTATTTGAAACTATTGACTCAAGAATTCCAAACCTAGTTATCAACTCCTCATAAAAGTTCAAAAAAAATATCTCATCAGCCTCTTTAAGTGCCATAGCTTCAATCCACTTTGTAAATTAATTAGTGGCTATGAGCACCCACTTGTGTCTTGCACTTGAAGGTGGATTTATGACTCCAATGAAATCCAAACCCCACTTCATGAAGGGTTTTCAATATGAATTGGATGCAATGGAAGGGCTACCAACTTTTGTTTTCCTACGAATATTGCACACCCCTTGCATTTTCTCACCCATGAAAGGTAATCTTTGAACAAACTGGGCCAATAATAGCCTCCTTTCATTATATCAAGAGTCTTAGCTCTTGGAGAGAAATGACCACCAGCTAATCCTTCATGAAACCCATGTGAAACTTTATCAAGCTGATCAACTCTATGCATGTTAACAAAAAGACATGGAAATCTCTTCTAAAAAGAAAACCATTTAAAAGCACATAAGGTATAAAATATAGCATATAGAACCTTCTTTTTTATGTTCTTAAACTAGGAGGACACTCACCAGTTAACAAGAAATGAGTCATTTCTTTCACCCAATCTATAGAATAAACATGTGTAACAATTTGTTCTTCATCCTAAAGTTCTAGGACAACATTTTCTTCCTCTTTTTTACTATTTTTTCTTTTCTTTGTAAGCTTCTCATAGAGACCTTTACCTCTTATCAGCATAGTGACCTTGATATCAGTGTCATATTCCATCACTTTAGTCACCCAACAAACTCTTTTACTACTCAATTCCTTATTCAACAAAAAATATTTAACTGAAGGGTGAGCAACCAACAATTTTATCTTATTGTTAGAAAGTATGTGTCTAAATTTTTTCAAGCTTCTAATAACTGTAAGTACATGATTTTTAGCAAAGGAATAATTAAACTCATAATCCTTGAGGCCTTGACAGAAAAAAGCTAAGGGTACTCTAAACCATGATCATTCTCTTGAACTAGCATAGCTGCAATACTATCAATATTCCCATATGAATACAATATAAAATCCTTTAAGAAATATGGCTTTAACAAAGTAGGAGTAGCTGCAAGTGGTTCCTTGATTTTCCTTCTTTGGTCCAATTGAAAGGAATATTTTTCTCTAAGATTGAAGTAAGAGGCAATAATAATTCACCAACATCTGGAATAAATCTTCTAACAAAGTTGATTCTACCCTAGAAACATTGCAGACCTTTCTTGTGTGCTAGTAAAGGAATCTAGAAAGGATGGAACTTACTATCTCTAGATCTATGGTGATTCCATGTTTCGATACTATATATCGTCGCAACTTACCTTCATGGACAATAAACAAAAATTTCTTTGGGTTGAGAGATATACCAAACTCTCTACAACTTTCAAAGATCTATTTCAAATGATCAAAATGTTCATTTGAATTTTTTGAGAAAATAGTTATGTCATCCAAATAAACTAGTACAATCTTATACATCAAACCTTTGAAATACATGTCCATAGCCTTCTAAAAAGTAACTCCAGCATTTAAAAAATCAAATGGAATTTTCTTGTAAGCCATTGTGCCCCATTTAGTTGTAAATGTTATTTTAAACTGATCTTCTTCTTTAACTAGAATTAGATTATACCCTAAGAATCCATATAATAAAGAAAACCTCCCAACACCTGAAACAACTTGATGGATTTGTTCCATGGAAGGCAAAGGGTCACGATATTTTAGGGAAGCTTGATTAAGGTCTCTAAAATCAACACAGTCTAATTTCACCATTTTTCTTTCTCATAGGAACAAGATTAGATACCTAAGAGGTATGTTTAATTGGAAAAATAATGTTGCTCTCAATGAGCTTATTCAACTCTTTGATCATGATGGGCTCAATCTTGGGGTTAAGTTGCCTTTACTTTTTCCTTACATGTTAGGAATTAGGGTCAAGCTCAATGGTATGTTGGGTAATAGTAGGATCAAAGCCTTTCAAATATAAATATTCCCATGCAAAAATACCACTAAACTCTTGACAAAGTAAGAAAAATGCATTCCTCTCTTCTAATGTGCATACCTTTCCAAGCTTCAAGAGCTTATCTTTGAAGATCTCAATACCCTCATAATGATATTTAATATGCAAGCTAGACTTTTCTTTTCTGACTTGATCATTTATATTAAAAATAGACTCCAATGTAACCAAGCCTTTGGGAGGTTTGTTGGTTTTTAGTTGTATGATCTGATCCTCATACTGCTACCTAAGTTTCTCTTGATTATCATTGGATAACTATGCTTCTTCTCTCAAGAAATTTATGATCTATTGATCATTGTCAAATACTTTCCAATCTTCATTATTGTTAAGAATGGAAGATATAACAATCACTTTTACATATTGTTGTTCCCTAGTATTGTTGATGCGAGTAGGGATATCATATTGATATCCTATGGAAGCCAATATATCAACATGTTTATTCTCATTTTTGGGAATGGAAAAAAAATTAAAAGCTTGAAAATATTTAATAAGATCCCCATACTCTATGCTTATAAGAATTAAAAAGATCATTTTTAGTAGCATGAATACCTAATACTTGATTAACAATCAACTCTAAATCACTAAAAACTTATAAACAACAAATACCTCTATTTTTTTCCCACTGGAGACCATGAATCAGAGCTTCATATTCAGTTGTATTATTGGTGCAATTGAATGCGAACCTGAATACAAAGTAATACTTTTCAAGGAGAAATGAGCATGCAACCACCTCCATCATCACAATTTTTACTCCTTGATTTGTCAAAATACATCTTCCATACCTCATTAACTTGTTGATCAGACTGTTGTTCAACATTCTTTACCAGATTAGGCATGATAGAATCATATTCATGCATCAAATATATCCCTAAATTTACCTCCTATTGTTCACTCAAGGAATTATGAACATTCTCAACTACCCACTGATCTAAGAGGACATCAGGAATATCTTCAATTTGTGTTTTTCTCTAATTTTCTACGAGAACCTCTTCCTAATAAAAAAGAGTGCAATTAATAGCAACTAATGCATTGATAATACTTGGATTATAGGGCTCAATGTGATATTTAGAAACAAGTTCCAATCTGATAGTGACCCTAGTACCATACCTAGTCCTAAAGAGAATATAAGACCAATCGGAAGACAAATATCCTCTGATTTTAGTTGTGAAATCTCATGACAGACATATGATGAAAAATGGAGGCAACTCAATGAAATAAATGTCTTGGGGTATAGAGAAGTTTGGACATGTGTGTAAGGTCAAACTCAGATTTTTTATAAGTCGTACAGTCTTGATAGCAGTACTATCTAGTTGAACTACCCCCTTTTCTAGTGGTTCATACTCTATTCCCAGCTTATCAACATTTTTTTTGGGCATTACCAAATTACTAGCACCTAAGTCGATCATACAATTATGCACCAAATGTTGGCCAATTATTAAAGAAACATAGAAATGAGGTGGATTAACTACATTGGTACATTATGCCTTCTTCTCTTTTAAATCATTTGCAAATATAACCTTAGAAGGTTGTTGATTAGACACATCATTAGATAAAGAAAACTTTGACAAAGCCTCGTGTAACAGATATTTTTTCCCAAGAAGAGCCAAAGAATCCCACATGGAAACACTAACATGTGTTTTCTTCATATGATCCAATATATTAATGTTACTAGTACTAACCTTCTTCGATCCTTTAAGAACAACATCCTTTTGTGTATGTACTAGTTTTACTTATGATTTAGGCTAATCTTTTCCCATCACAGGTTGACTCTTGGCATAACCTGAATGTTCTGTGTAGAAGAAGGTCTCATATTTGACTTTGTGAACTTACAGATGGCCCACTTTTGTCTCCATCAGTGTGTTGCCCCAAGTCCACAACCCTTTTCTTACTCCTTGTATTGGTTGCTACTAGATCACTTAACTAATTTTGTGCATTATTGACACCACAAAACTCCTCACCTTGCCAATTCATGAAGGTGACATCTAGATTTCCTTGTTCCACATGAGTAGACTATTGCTCTTAAGCCTCCTAAGATAATTTTTTTGGAGCAATAACACTACTTTTCACCATTAATTATTGATTTAGAATACCTTTAGAACAAGTAGACTTGTTATGCAGTTCATTACATGGAAAACACCATTCATAATCAACTGCCATGTTATTTTGCACTGGTACTACCTCTTTGAATGAACTAGGCGAATTGGGATCTTATAAGGCTAGAAAGGCCTTTGATTGAAATTCTTCCTTTGAACTTGAGGATTGGACTGGAAGGGAGCTTAGTAAGGAGCTCAGTATTGCTAATTTTTAATATTAAACAACTCATTACCAAAGGTCTACAAGGTCTTCTGTATGTTTTCATTCCGTTCTTTTATGCTTATCAGCTCTTGGAATTAGCTGGAAATAGTTGCAACTTGGGTATTAAAAGCTGAAAATGAAGAGACAACAGCTATAGTGGGTGGTACCATAGGGATAGTTGGTTGTATATCAGAAAAATATGGCATCAGAGGCCTAGGTGCTAACTTCCCAACCTAGATTAAACTATTCTCGACCCTAATAGCAACATCAAATGCTACTAGTAATGAATCTCCACCCATAGATTGTATTGCAAGTGAAATATCACTATTCAAATCTTTCAAGTAAAACAAAAATGCATAATTGTTAGAAGGCTTTACTAAGGCTAGAATCCTATTCCAAGTCTTCTTGAAATAGTAGTTGAAGTCCACCAAGTGTTCATGTGGAGCTCTTTTAATGGTAGTGAGTTGCTCCACTGGTGAGAGATGGTCTGATTTGTCCTCGAACTGCCTATTCAACCACTCTCCTAGTTGGTCCCATGTAGTAATTGAATTCATAGCAAGGCCTCTGAACCATTGGAGGGCTTTACCCTTAAAAGAATCTACCAAGAGCCTTACTGTAACATCTTTTTCAATAATTCAATTCAATCCGCATAATGAAGCCACATCTCTAATGTGTTCTATGGCTATTGTCTAATCTTCCCCAGTAAAAATGGTAAGCTCATAAGGGCTACTATTGGAATTTCATTATGTTGGGCCAAATTCACGGGTCTTCCTTGATTAAATGACATAAAAGGTTGATTTCTAGGTGGTGGGTTAAGAGCCATAGTGACTCTTAAAGGATTTGAACCAGTTGGAAGATTAGAACTCTAGGAACAATGGAACTTACTGGTATTTGAACTACAAAATTCAAAAAAAGAGGATTACAACAAATTGTAACTGGATTTACTATGTTCTTAGTTACCTTTGTACTTCTTGGTGGTAGCTCAAAATGTTCAACAAGGTTTTCACTTTGTCGGGTTTGATACTTTCTCATATGCTTTACCACTGAAACTACTAAAACCAAAGCTTTGGAGTTTCCAAGTGTAAAAAACCTCCTTCTTGAAGGCTGGAAAGCTACTACTCACACCAAAACAACAACAACACGAAGCTCTTTTTGAACTAAATAAATAGTTCATGTCCCACTAGGTGTGCCAAAAACTGTTGACATAGAGATTTTCACCCAAAGACAAATTGAAAAACTCCTAAATCCTGTGCAACATGGAATTACTCTTAGGCTATGGGTATCCTATAATGAGGGTAGACCTCCAAATTATGGGTTGGCTCCCTTTGAATATTTCTTTAAACACTACCAATTCAGATTGGAAAAGGGTAAGAAGGATAATGCAAAAAATTAAAACTAAACTATGAAGTGATTCACCAACTAAAAAATTATTTGAATTTTCCTTTAAGCTTCACAAGATAACTCAACAAATGAAGCTAAGATAATTCACTACTCAATCTAATATTTTTTGCATAAGGATAAACCCACAAAAGAGGTTTATAATTCAAATGAGGAAGGAAAACTAACAAAAAATGACTCCATACCAAAAAAATCATTCTTCGAGTTCAAATGAACTCATTGGTTCAAATGAACCAAAAGATGGTTCACTCAAACCAAGGTTTGAGTGAACCCATTAAATGCATCGAGCCAAAAAGGCACATGAAAACCCATTTTTAAAAGCGGGATTGCTCAAACTAGGGTTCAAGTGAACCCTGGTTCACTTGAACCCTTGGGGGTTCGCTCAAACCCCCCTTTTCCCTGATCCCTACTCTCTGCCACCAAAAGAAATAGAAACTTTTCCCTTCAAAGTACGGGTTGAGGATGAAAATGGAGGATACTTCATGAACCCAACTAGAATCAGGTAGTCCTTATAATGAGCTATCTAATGACTATAATTTTAATATGTTTTTGGTTTTATTATCTTTTTTTTTTCCTTAATTTTATTAAAAATAGGTTTTTCACCAAAAATGAAGTTCTTTATTTTGCACATGTGGAAAATTTAAATATTATAAGAAAAAAAATGTAAAATATGAGTGCATTAGATATTGAAGTTCTTGATCCAACAAAAAAAATAAAAAATTGATACATACAAAAAAAGTTACACATATACAATCCGCCAATGTCTGAATTGTAATTGGTTTAGCTTCAAAACTTGATTAAGGAAAACATATTCAATAAAACACTATCTAACCAAGTGGAACCACTTACAAATCTAAATTTGAAATAATTAGAATTTTATTCTTCATGGAAAAAAAATTATGCATTATATGGTATAAAATGTTGTTTTCTGAAAAAAAAACTAGTTTTCAAGGGAGATGGAAAAAGAGGTGCAATATAATTCCAAAAAATTCAAAAAATATATATTTAGAATCTATAGACAAAATTTTAAGAAATTTTAGTTTGTGTCATCTTCAAATTCCTCACAGTTTATCCACTATAGGTGCCTGCAAGTGAAGATTTAGTTAGAAAAAAAAAAATTAGAGTCTAGTTTGGCCAAAAATTCTAAACCATTATTGTGGGATCACCAATAAATGTTTCATTTGAAAGGATCTTGTGATTTGAAGTTTTCTTGAAATAAAGTAGTAATGTTTTCATAACAAACATTCAACAAATAGAAGAAACATAGTTAATGACCTACACTATAACATACTACACCTAAACAAGACACTAAATAAATAAGATAAAAAGGATTTCATAGAAATCACAAAATTTTAATCTAAGGACACACACAATGCTTGCACAAGATAGATCTAAGAAGGAAATGAGCTTCTTTATTCAAAACTAGGAGATATCTACATCAAAAATCTATAGAACTCATAAGAAATGGGTTACAAAGCATGTGCAATTTACAAAAACAGTCACAAAACTCAGAACTAGAGAGAAAAGATGAGAGGAGAAGAAGACTTATACAAAAGGACTCCAAGAATTCAAAAAATGAACTTTGGCTCCAATACATGATGTGTTGTCAAAATTCCATCCTCTCCCTCAAATTAGGCATGTGATTGAAAGAAACTCCTCAAAACTTGTATAAAGATTTGTGAATCTCAAAACAATTTCATGGGTCATCTACAACTAAAAACCCCTCCAAAATAGGGTTGTAACTGAATGAAACAAGGAGTTATGTGCCTAAAATTTCCCCTTGATTGAAATTCAACCAACTAAAACTCTTAACTAAAACTAAAATCTTGATTTAGTGCTCCAAACTCTCGATTGTACTCCACATTTTGGCTAAATTTTCTTAACAACTTCCATGATCCATGCAAAGCTTTAGAGCTTCAAAATAACTCCCTTTTGACCATTATTTCAAAAATGCATCAAAGAAATTAATTTTGCATTAAAAATATAATTTATTTTGAAGCAATTGAAAATCATCACTTAAAATAAAGATTTACATTTTTGAAATAAATGTAAAAATAAAAAAGAGTTTAATAAGCCAAAATACAAAAAGGCTAAAGACTAAGTCTCAAGTCTTTCTTTTTATTTAGGCTTAAAAATTAAAAACAAGAGGAACCTCATGGGTTTTAAAAAGTTCTCTTCATACAGAAATTTGGGTGAGTTTTTAACTTGATCTCTTCACTTAAATCTCTGCATTTTTTTGACTCAAAGCTAAAAATGAATAAAAGAATAAATATTTATCAAACACTTTCATGGGTAGGACATGGCTTGCTTACATTTCCTTCTTTCCCTTGAGGGTTTGTTCCATCTAAAAACTTGAGCTTTTCTATTTCTCTATTCCCTTTTTTTTGAATTCTAAAAAATAAAAATAAAAAAATTAGGCAACCATGGATTCTATGTTCATTTTTTTTTGCTTTCACATCTATGTTGCGACTACAATGACAATTTTTAGTTTCTCTATGCTTGCATAATTTTGAATGTTTATTCATATTATTCTCATTATGTCTATTGATTTTCATGGATAAGTCATAGCAATACTAGATTCTTAATCTGGGAATTTGATTTTCAGAATATGATAAAAAAAAATTAATCATATTTAAACTCCCATAAAATGATCTACAGAAACCCAATACAGTATAATGGGTGAAAATAAAACCCTTCAAAGGTTATTGTGCCTTCATTTTCACTTGTGAGGGTTTCTAGAAAAACCCAAGTCACCATGCTGCCAATGTTATATATTCCTCTCATTTTCACTACATATTAAATTTCTTGTAGCTTGCACTGTGTTGTTTTCATTATGTATATCACTGAAATGCTTAAAATCATGCTTCTAATCTTGGTTTGATCACTTTTCAATGAATTTATTGTATCTTATAGCTTCATTATTTTTATTGAAATAACATAGATATTAATCTATACTCAAATTTGTAAAAGAGAGAAATTTTCCATTTTTCTGCTTTTGTGAATAAATAATATTCTCTTATGAACACTCTTTCATGGCCACTTCACTTTATATTTTATTTTCAACAGTGTGTACTTTTCCTTTGGATTGTTCCTAAAAGTAATCATGGCTATTGTGCATTTGATACTACATTACAAAGGCTCTAAAAATGATAGAATGCATTCCTGTCCCTTGTAGAAATGCTTTGTGAACTTAATATGTATGCCTATTCACTATCTTTGAAAAGTTGTATAGATGAATTTGATGACTTTTCTTCATATTTCTTATGCCATTATTATGAGTTGGGCTCAACCCTTGTGGGAGCCACATTTTCCACCACGCATGTTGTAATTTGATGAATTAAAACAAAATATTACTTTTCCTGTATTGGCACATGAAGCAAACAAGTTAGAAAAAATAGTGCATTGATGCTTTCTTCATGATGATTTGATCTAGAACTTTTTAATTTATCTTTTAGATAATGGCCAAGTTGATTTGGTCTAATTGTGGCTACAAATTATATATGTGTTGTTAAGCATGTAATTGGATCTCATGAACTGAGCTCTAACAAAATTCTCAATCAATAGCAGGTGCATCTAGAACTCAGGAGCAAGATGAGTTGAAGACATTGGAGATCAAGCTTAAGGATAAAGAGTCAACCCTACATCAACCCTTAAGGAAATGATGGACATGACCTCCTCTTATGTGTTTTTCTTCTTTAATTTATCTTTAGATGTATGGTTTACATTCACTATTGAATTAAATCAACCTAGTCATACCCACGACTTGTGTGGGGTTACCAAAACATGGCTTTTAATAAATCAACTATTTCATATCATGTAATTACTTGTTTATTCTCATTTGGCATTCTTTCAGTTACACAATATGAAATAACTTAAAATGAAATTGTTTAAAGAATATGTTTTGTAATCAAGATGAATGATATTTTCTACACACTTTACTCCAGAACTACAATTATTTTATGATAATTAGCAATGACAAACATTGCAGAAAATAATGTTTATTTACTTCACTCGTCTAAATCTTTTTTTTCTAAATGAACCGTTTGTTGCTTTGTCTAGATTGTTCAATAGTTTCACTGAAACTATTGAATAATTTTGATAAATCAATTCTTAGAAAACCCTTCATTCAGAAAACAAAGATTCCTTGGATGTCTAGACCTCAAAATCTTATTTCTTGTGAAACAATTTGTCCATTAAATCTTCAATAATTTGAGAAGGAAGCTAAAAATTAGTAACAAATTTATCATGTAGTTGATTTTCTTGGATACGTTGCTCTAACAATACACATCTTTCCACAAAAGGAATTAGAAAAATACTTTTATTTAGTCAAATTATGGTGTCCGTACACATGCATGGTATGGTCCTAGAAAAGTGACTTTTAAAAAGTGGTTTTATAAATGAGTATTAAAAAATATTTTGTATCATTTGGGTATTAGAATAAATTGCATATTTGAAAACTAGACTCAACATACTAAATTTTATATACGTGAACTTTTTTAAAGTTCAATGTGTAAGTGCTTAAAATTTTAAGTCCAAATATGACAAATTTTGAAAATAAGGAAAAAAATTCCACTTTTTGAACATTTTGTGGACCCAACTTCTTGCACCTACCTAAATAAACTATTTTGTTTCCTTTTAAATTTATTCCCTTTCAAAGATGTTATTTTTCCATACTTTTGCTCAACATTGTTAGAGTCCTTGTAATTACACTTGGCCATAAAATGTCCTACATCACTGTAATTAAAACATTTGTATGGTACTTACCTTTATACTATCTAGAACCTCTCTATAGCTTTTTGACAAATTATTCTTCCCCTAGATCTGATCCAAAATTAGAATCTAGATCAATTTGCTTCTTGGATGCTTTAAAATATGTTTCTTTCCTTGTGGTGTTTTCACTATCCATTCTCATTTCATAGGTATTCAATATTCCATGTAGCTCATCTATTTTTTTTTAAATAAAATATATAGCCTCTTCAATAGTAGAAAATTTGGAATCAAACTATCGAGGCAAAGATCTAAGTACCTTTCAACAATTATGCCTTCTTTCAGTTCCTTACCAACACCCTTGATAGAGTTTACAACCTCATCAACCCTAAGCAAGAATGTCATAATGTTTTCTTCTTCCTTCATTTTTAGACTTTCAAACTAAGCTTTATGAGTTTGAATATTTTTTTTAACTTTTTCATCACCTTCATAGATGTTGTACAATTTATCTCATACTTCTTTGGTTGTCCTGCAATGCATGATCTTCACAAACTCAGAGTTAGATAAACCACTTAAAGTAGCATTCCTTCCCTTGGAATTATTTTTACAATCCTTCTTCTTGACCTGATCTCTTGGAGCATTTTTAGGAATCTCACATCCATTTGCAATGTATTTCCAAACTTCAAATCCTAGGGCCATCAAGTATGCTTCCATTCTTACTTTCAAAAATGCATAATTAGATCCATCAAAGAATGGTGCCTTATTTGCATATAATCCTTCTTGAGCCACTAAGTGTTCCATATTGAATCTACCTCAAGCTGTTAGTCTTCTTCAACGGAAATTTTCTCTA
Source organism: Sequoia sempervirens (assembly GCA_007258455.2). Classification (NCBI taxonomy): domain Eukaryota; kingdom Viridiplantae; phylum Streptophyta; class Pinopsida; order Cupressales; family Cupressaceae; genus Sequoia; species Sequoia sempervirens. Next base: position 168,750,982 of record VDFB02252616.1, read on the forward strand.
ATACCAATTAAAGGGAACACAATCTAATAAGAGGGGGGTGAATCAATAGATCAAATCTATTTAAAACTCTTTACTTCAACGTGTATATCCAATTCTAAAAACTTGAACCAAAATAGTTATTGATAATCAAGCAACCACATAAGCACACATTCACACATGAGAACACTAGATATACATGGAAACCGAAGATGGGAAAAATCACGGTGAGAATAGTTGATTGGATCTCCTGTCCAAATCTAGCCTCATAGAGTAGAAATATAACAAGGGAACTTATAATATGAAGTAAGCACCAACCTATTAGATACACCAATCGCCAATCATATTTGTAGGAACCAACCTACTAGAGACACCAATCCCCAATACAAAGATCTAAGCATTAATTCAATAAGTAAAACACTAGTCCTATCAGATTATAGAAATAAAGTGTATGGAACTTCAATGCTTATTGTACAACTTACACACTATTTGAACTTGCTACAAAAACTCTCCTACACTTCTTATGATCTTCTAATTATGACACACAATGATTGAGAGATGGAATCTCATTAAAAATAAATACACTTACTTGACAAATTCCCATCACTACACACTTACTCACACACATCATGTGAAGTGAGATGATGATTATATACAATAAACTACATTAACAACACTTCATGTCAATTAGGGATCCATAATTAACCAAGATGACATAAGGTGGACCTAAATTCAAATTACATTCAAAACATGTAACAGGTCGATCCCAAATCAAATTTGTGGCTATCAAAAAAACATGATGTCATGCACTTCAATAAGAACCTTAAATTGGACCTATTTTAACATCCCATGCTATCTCCAAGTGTCACATGCTACTAGTCATTGTTAAATAGTTCTAGAACACCAACTAGTTAACTAATAGGCATAGTGAATCTTCTATTTCTTCAAAAAAAAATCATGTTGAACATGACTTCTAGAAGTTCTTTGGAATATGATAGAACATGTGGATACATACTCTCTATTCAAACCATAGAGCAAATCATGCATCTAAAAGGAAATTCAGAACAAGGACATGAATTTCCAAAGAAATCCCTCTGCCCTAAGTAACTAGCCTCCAACATTCTAGATCATACTTTTGAATCGCTTCTATCATCATGAATATATGTATGCATGATATTGCAAACATATTGTAAGCAGTAAGAAATGAGATTCATTGTTCTTAAAATGTAACTAATAATGATATTTCAAGTACTATTGCATTCACTATTCAACTAGAATTGCACTTCCTCACTCTTTTGACATCAATGCACTCCTTTCATAGTACTTCTTTGACATCAACGAAAAAATATTGTTCAACATAAGATATTGAATTGTAAGCTCCAAGAAGCGTGATGTAGCAATATAAGATGAATAGGTAACAAACAATGGTCAAAGACTAAAGAATGGAAATAGATATAAGCATAATCTAGGATGTAAAAGGTGAAAATAAGAAATATGATAAAAACATAATGGAATAATCTAGCGAAATGGTAAAAGATAGGAAATAAAGATAAGTAGGAAACCCAAGTGGGAAATAAAAGGCTCAAGAAAATAGAATTTTGGTTCATGTAAATATCTCCCCTTTATCTACAATATCTTGAAACTTAGGTTTGGCTTTAATTCATCTATCTTTAGAATGTCCATGTATAAAATGATAGGAACAAAAGTATTGATCTCTATATCATGCAATCTTAGATATATCCATTGGTTTAACTATAGGTAAAGTAATAAGAATATGTTTCAATATTTTTTTATAAAACCATATAATGTAGTGAATTACCGTAAGTACTTAGATTTAAAAAATAAATCATGATGAATATGATTAGATACATCCTCATTTTCTGCATTTTCTCAATGTGAAAAATTATTATAAATACATTGATATTAAAGAAGATTATTCAATAAAGTGTAATCATGCTAACACAGAATAATGCATAAATCTTAGCTCTTGTTCCTTATAGTTATTTTTGGTATTCCATTTTTCTTTGATTATCTCTTGTTCTTTGTGGCTATTTTTGGTTGGCCAATTTGTTTGATTAGCTCTTGTTCTTTTTTTTTTATTGTTTTATTGCTTTGAAACACTTAGTGCTTATATAGGAAAATTTTTGTAAGAATGGATTGGAATGAACTAAAAATACCTTATTTATTCAACTAAAATAATGTAGAAAATATAGATTTATTTCCTAAGGTAAAAAATACAAAGTATTTCCAATATTTGGGTATGTGCGGGATCATGATGGGCCAAAAAGTGGTAATATGATGGGTATGTGGCTGACGACTATTTTTTACCCAAAATTGATGAAATGAAAAGGGTTTTTAAAGGAGGTTCTTAGCTTTCCACCAATATAAATTATGCTTTACTTTGAATTTAATAATTAATTATTATTCATTTTCTATTCAAATTACGACTAAAGTCTTGATTGATAGGTTGATTGAAAAACATCTAAGCTTTCAAATGGTATCACATTTTTTGAATCCAAAACATGTGTCACATTCTATGCTTCACATATTGTAGGATTAAAAAAAAAATTGAATTTCATGAAGTTTTGACCAAGTTAAGATGGTCAGACATGAGTTTTTATATTTTTTAAAAAGTTGTAATAAAAAAATCATAATTAATTATTTACTTGGGAAAAAATTACAAAAAACTATGCATCACATTGGGGGATAAGTCCTCTACTTATATCTAAAATCTTATAAAAAATATTATCATTTTATTGTGGTTAGGGTGGTTAGATAGACACCTACTTCTTATTTTTCCCTAAAATTTAAGTACCACTACATTGAAATTTAAAATTTTCAACGAATAGATTTTTTTTTAAACAAACCTAGTAGTTTAGAAACTATATTCAATGTGTGACAGATTCTATTCTTACATATTTTTGAAATAATATAGATAACTTATTCAAAATTTTACGTCAAGTTGTCGAACTTTGATTTTTCTAAATTTTTTGCCACTTAAAGGCCTGTTTTTTCCACGATGATCCTCCACATACCCATTTTTACAATAATTTTTCCCAACCAAATTATGAATAATTGCAATTATTCATATATACAAATCACCTTAAGAATACAAATTTTTCACTTAGGGGTTTCCCATTCATGTCCCTTGTTATACTTTGAAGAGGGAAGACTTACATTCTTATCTTATCATTTATATGCTTATAATGATGTATTATCATACTTTATTTTATTTTTATATTCCCTAGGCCTCTTGTTTTTATAATTTATATAGTAGGAACGTGCAAACACAAATTTTGATTAAATAATGTAGACTATTTAGGTACTCAATAAGCTACCATTTCACAAATATCTAGGGATCTTACCACTCCATTTATTATCCCTTAAATTCCCCCAATATATCACATTTTTTTCCTCATATTATTTTAGGATGATGGATAATAATATAGGTGAGTGTAATCAAATTAGTACCTAGTGTATTAATGAAAATTTAAGGATCTAGATCTACTTGTATGCTTGATTACACACTTCACATATCATATTTAAGATACTATTTTATTACTTTGACTAATATTAGCTTGGATAAGTAAGTGTAATGATAAAAAAATCCATGAGAATTAAAGAAGTTAGTAACAACATCAAAATTATTGGAAAAAGAAGGGATACTCAAATAATGAAAGGGTTATCAATTGGGTTTCAATGAAGTGAATTACAACTATGATATGTATAAAATGAACTATGATGAGAAGGGGGAATGAAAAAAATAGACAAATTATTGAAGAGAACATACCTTGAAATCTAGGATTTGATTTCTAAATTGCACAATGTTGTCTAGTTCATTTTTGGCTTCACACTCCAAAATTTGAGTTTTTAACCAACTTCCTTGGTATGATGTTCAATTCTATTTAAGTCTGATATAATTAGTACAAAATATGAAAACAATAATTCAAAAACATAACATGATAATTATCATTCCAAATATTTAAGACATGAAAATATTAGTTCATACTATCAAATTCAATCTAAAAGCTTGTGATTTGGTTCTTTTATATAAAAAAATAAGAAAAGGTGCTAGAATTGTTAGATAATTCTTGATATTTTGTCAAAACCATTAAAAGTGTGTTTATATGTCAAATAAAGCACAAATTGTATGGTTAAATAGAGCATGTGGTTCTAGAATGATGGGATCCATGTTCCATTTTACTATTTTTTTGGAATTCTAGCAAGCACAACTGCATTATAATGTGCTCATGTTTATACCTTCTTTGGGCATACCAATAGGGAGAGAGATAGAAAGGGGGAGAAATAAAAGGGGGGAGTGGGAGGGAGAGAAGGATAAATATGGAGATAGAGAAGTAAAAATGAAGATAGAGGGAGATAAATAGATGGAGAGATATGTATAGAGGTTCAGGGAGAGATAAATATAGAGAAGTATAGGGAGGTAGGAATAGGGAGAGGAAATAGATAGGTAGACATAGAGAGGAATAGACAAAGATATATAGGGGGAGAGGGAGAAGGAAAGATAGAGAGAGATACATATGATGATATAGAGTGATAGAGAGATAGGTAGATATAAAGAAGGGTGCTAGAGAGGGATGGATAGAAATATAGAGGTAGATAAAGTGAGAGAGATAGGTAGAAAGGTAAAGGGAGAGAGAACTATATAGAGAGACAAAGAGAGGGAGAGGGAGAAATATATAGATATAGAGAGGGAAATATAGAGTGATAGAGAGAGATGGGAAGAGAGAGGGAGAGGGAGAGATAGAGAAATGGGGGATATAGAGAGAAAAAGGTAGATAAAGCAAGAGAGAGATAGTGAGGATATGGAG
>VDFB02252616.1:168756111-168808730 GCA_007258455.2 Sequoia sempervirens
AAGATATGGATAGATACAGAAAGAGAGATAAATAGAAAGAGAGAGGGAGAGATAGAAATAATAATATGGAGTGTAGTGTAGAAAAATGTACTCCTTTACATTTTCACACTTTTTTTTGGTTCCCTCAATTAAATTGGACTTAATTGTACCTTAATAAGCCCTAGATTTTACATCTACAAGCCTAATAAATTACATTTTCCCAAGGGGAAACCCAATAATAATTAATTCCAACACATAATACATTACCTTGAGCAATGTGTGTTCCAAGAATAGTGACTTGGGACCCATTCACCCATGGGTGAATGGGTCCTCCCTAAGCCTTTGAACCCATTTTTTTTAAAAAAAATTGGAGGTATTTTTATAATATCAATGTTGGCTTGTAATGTTTAATTTTTGGGAAATTAAGGATAGATACCCAAAAATAAAAGGTTATTTTAAATCAACTAGAAGTTTTCAATTAGATTTTTGAGATATGAATCCTAAGAGAAAATATTATTGTCAAGAGCATTGAAGAGAAAATTTATCAAGCATCTACAATAGTAATCAAGATTTCAAGCATCATGTCAAAGTTATCAAGCATCATGCATGTTTTTGGAGATAACATTGTGATGTAGGCTTCAAGATCCAAGTCAATCATTCAAGCATTCATTCAAGTCATCAAATCAACATCCAATTCAAACCATTCCATGCAAGTTGAATTCCTTCAAGGATCTCATTTCAAGGGTTTCAAATCAAGGGTTTGGTGAGTTGCAACATAACATTTGTTCATTCATCATTCCTTTCATGTTTCATTGTCTCATTTAAAGGTTTAATTACCATAACGAGGTTTGACCAAGAAAAAACCCCATTCACCAAAAATTAAAAAAAATTCCTATCTTGTGTAGGTGTATGTTCATAGGTTCAAGAAAAGTTGAAGATCTCAAAAGAGCAATTTAGCAAAGTTGAATTTTTTGTCACCTTTGTTGTCAAGCCATGGAAACTCATATCCTAAATTTATTTTTGGCTTTATGATAGTGGGATCTGGGGGAATTAGGAGTGAAAACATAGGAGTAGAGTGTTAGAAACCAAGATTTGAAATGCAAACCAGAAAATAACCTTCCACAAAAAGAAAAAAAAAAGCAGAGAGATTGCATAAAAATATGCAACTATTAATTATTCAGGAATTCTTAATTACAAGACATGATTTTCTTTATAAAAGAAACGGTGCATAACCCGAATATTATCTTGAGCAACAAGATAGCTCAATAAGATAATGATGACAATAATTAACCTAGGAATTAAATATTACCTAAGCAAAGTTATGCAAGTGTAATTAAACCATGTTAGAAACCATGTTAGAAACCAAGATCTAAAATGCAAACCATAAAATTAACCTTCCACAAAGAGAAAAAAATAAAGTAGAGAGATTGCATAAAGATGTGCAAATATTAATTATTTAGGAATTCTTAATTACAAGATATGATTTGCTTTATAAAAGAAAAGATGCATAACCCTGATCTTATCTTGAGCAACAAGATAGCTCAATAAGATAATGATGACAATAATTAACCTAGGACTTAAATATCACTTAAGTAAAGTTATGCAAGTGTAATTAAATATTAATTACACTAACACCCCCCATAAGTGCAACTTAGGGAGACTAACAAAGAATGCACCTAAAACTAAGATGAATGCAAGAAAGCATGAATGCATCCTGACAACAAGGCCTGATCAGGTACCCATGTACAAATGCAATAATGAGCTAGAGAAGGAAAACTCAGTGGGACAAAACCCCCTATAATGAGATGACTGCTGCAAAGAAGCACTAGAAGAACACTATGGAGTAACACTGGAACCACAATCTGACAAGCAAGGAAAGATACTTCTATCTACAAGAAAACAAAAATAGAATCATAATAATGTGATAGCAGACCTAATGCCACGAAACACTAGAAAACTCACAAACTGAAACAACCTTGGAATATGGGAAGCAACAGTAGATGAGATGATGACAGAATCTATAAACCATGTATCTTGATGCTGATGCCAAACTAAGAGTAAAAATATTTCATAGGAACAAGTACCATAAAGACTCTGGAACATTAACCATAAAAACATGGCCCTCAAACTGAGAAGGATCTAAACCAATGCAGATCAAGAAACATAAAACCTCAATCTAAAGTGTGAACTGATGAATCTAATATGTGTCAAGCTAGAGCAAAAATATGGCCAAAAGAAACTAAGAAACTAGATAACCCATGCAAGTTGCCATTAAAAAAAGATGAAGATGGAGATCAAAGTGCATGCACACTCTAATTAGATTATTATGCAAGAAACCCCCCTGATGGAACTTTATCTCAGTTCATTTATTACAATAACCCAATTATTGTAAAAGGAGAGAATGCTAAACATGCATAAATAGAAAATAAGATGATGTGGTACTGAAATGAAGTGAAAATATTCAAGTTTCACCTTTCCAACTTCCAAAACATCCAAGTAATCTCCAAAACACCCATCGAGAAAAATATGGAATAATGATAAACTTGGGATAGATACAGAAAAAAGTGCATGGAAAACATCATAGAGCTCCTCAATTCCTTTCCAACACCACAAAGATGCAAAAAACAGAGATTGTGGCAAAAAGTTATGAGCTCAAAAGCCAAAACTAAACATTTGACTTCAAACAGCAATGAATGCAGCTAAATAGAAAAGTAATGAAAAATAAACTACACCAAAAGAAAGTGCTCGAAACCAGATTTTTGACGATATCTTGTTTTCTCAATTTCGATACCGTATACCCAAGTTATGCCAAAAATAAAAAAACTGCTCCTTGAAGGAAAATTAGGGCTAGGAGGGGACAAAGAGGGTCATATGGCCAATGAAGTCACGCTGACATTAGCACTTCATGGTGTTAAATTTGATGGCCTAGAGGCCGTTGGGGAAAAAATATGCCCCTTGCTAGAAAAGATTTTGCAGTTTCTGGAAAAAAATTTGCCGATCCCCGAAATGTGCTTCTCATTGCCAAAATATTCGCTCAAAATTTCGCTGTGGCTGGGGGCTGGGCTAGGGTTTGGTCCGCTATCAGACCATCAGTAGGAGCTAGGAGGCCCAATGGGGGCTGAAGGGTTGCCACCAATGATAGTGGAGGTTAGGGCAGCTGCAGTGGCAGGTTGGTGGCCGCCTGGTGGTCGTTGGGTGACCCAACTTTTCCTTCTGCATGTGCAAGAATTAAAGCACGTTTTTCAAAATTTTTTTGAAAAATGTGCCTCGAAGTGCATGCTGGGGAGGGCGTATGGCCCCATAGGAAATTTTTTTTTTCCTTATGGATCAACTGCATCAAAATTAATGAAACGATAGGAATTCTTAGGGTTTTTGGCCACTGCGAATGCAATGGTGACCTTCGTTTGTGCTGAAAGTGCCCTGAAAAATTAGCTACCCCTACAACTTGCAAAAAATCTTCCAACTTGAAACAGTCATAGAACTAGAAAATGATGGCCAAAATTTGCAAAATGAAAACCAATCTTGACTTTTTCCAGTGCTTTGAATCCAATGGTGAAGCCCGATCTGATCCAAAACACCTCATAAATGAACTCAAGGCATGATACCCTCAAGGAATCCTGAACGAACGTTGTAATGATTTTCTCAAAAATTTGAGAAGGGGTTGCAAATAAAGGTTCTAATACCATGTTAGAAACCAAGATCTGAAATGCAAACCAGAAAATAACCTTCCACAAAGAGAAAACAAAATAGCAGAGATATTGCATAAAGATGTGCAAATATTAATTATTCAGGAATTCTTAATTACAAGATATGATTTGATTTATAAAAGAAAAGATGCATAACCCTAATCTTATCTTGAGCAACAAGATAGCTCAATAAGATAATGATGACAATAATTAACCTAGGAATTAAATATTACCTAAGTAAAGTTATGCAAGTGTAATTAAATATTAATTACACTAACATAGAGGACCCAGAAAGTGATTTCAAAAATTCATACAAAGACCCATTCAATTATAGGTGAATGAGTCCTTGACAACCCTCTGAAACATGATTTTTATGATAGGTGCACAATAGTCAAACCTTCCTAGTTCTACCAAAACTTTTGATGCTTCTATCTGCGTTTAGCTTTAAATTGAAAATCCAAGTGTTAACTTGTATAATTGTGGTGATTTACTATTTTTAGTTTTTCTTCAAAAGTATTGTTTAGGCTAATACCCTCATCCTCATTCATTAGGAAACCAATAGATTCCCTCATTGAGTTGAGTCGCCTAAGGGTTGCAAGTCAATTCTTTGTGTGGATCTCATTTCCTAATGAAAATAGGAAGATAGGTCCATCATATCATCCCTACATGCATATCATTTTGACCACACCTATTTTCCTATGTTTCATGGAGATAAGAAGTGATATATATAGAGAGGGAGAGACATAGAGCTACAAAGAGATGGAGATATAAGGAGGTAGAGATACAACAAGGGAGATATAGAAGAATAAGAATGGAGAGAGATATATAAGAAAATAGAGATATATAGAGGTCTATGAAAAGGAAGAGAGGGAGAGGTATGGAGAGAGAGAGAGAGAGAGCCTAAGAGATGAAGATAGAGGGAGAGAGGAAGAAAGGGAGATAGCACAAGAGAGGGAGAGAGATAAATATAGATAGAGATAGGGCTCAGGTAGGAATGAGATAGGGAGAGATAGAAAGGAATAGATAAAGAAATATAGAGGGATCTAGGGACATATATATAAGGAGATAGAGAGAGAGAGAGAGAGAGAGAGAGAGAGAGAGAGAGAGAGAGAGATTAGTAGATAAAAGGGAGATATAAATAAATGTAGAGGGATAGGGAGATAGAGGTAGAGAGAGAGATATGGATAATTAGATATATATAGAAATGGATATGGAGAGATAGGGAAATATAGATAGAGAGAGGGTGGAGAGATAAAGAGAGGGAGAGAGATATCCCTCTATATCTTCCTCTCTCCATCTCTTTATATCTCTATATCTCACTCTTTCCTTCTTAGTCTTCTTATCTCTCTTGCTTATTGGTTTTATTTTTGCTTCACACAAATATGAGCACACTATAATGAACTATTGTTTGTATAAGATTTGGATATTACAAAATCTTAGGGTTTTGGATTTTCCTTTGGAATCCAACCCAAAGGGTTGGACTTACATGTCAATACCCAAAGGCATCTTTTTTGTAAATTATAAAAAAAATGACTAAATCTCGAGCATGCTCTCCATTAGGTTTGCATGTCTTTCAATGTTGAGTCAAAAAATACCACAACAACATCAAGCTCTCTCTTAGCTTTCTAATTATGTAATTTTTTCTATATTTTAAATATTTTAAGGTTTTTATTTTTAAGCTTTTTTGCTAGTGACTTCCTTCTTTGTTGAAAACTTATGTATAGTACTTTTGGTTTTATTTTTTTATCCATTAATCAAATTTGAAACAAACATTTTTACACATTCAAAAAAAATGATTTTCAATTATTTTTAATAAAAATCATGGGAGCATGCTCAACTTTTTATTTTTCAAGATGTGTTTGGTTTGAAAAATAGTAAAAAATTATATATTCGTTAAAAAACTAGTAGAGAATTCAACCATAAAATACATCGTGTTAGCTAATTTTCACCACAGCGATTTTTGAAATACTAAAAAAAGGTTAATATTTTAGGAAGAGTATGTACTAGATGTTATGTTATGTTTTTTTGAAAGAAATAGGAGCACTATGTGTGCTCCCTATTTGAACTCCTTAATCTCCACCATTTTCAAAATAAACTAATTTAGTTTAGAAAGTAGATTCAAATCACTATGACTCTTGTTCTTGTTGAATCTTCAAATTTTGAGTGTAACTATCTTCAATTTCTCGTCGAAGGTCAATTTTTCCTTTTTTTTTAGTGTCCATTTAAGACACCATTTTGGTCCCCCATTTCCATGAACTTACCCAATTTATGAAGGATGTAAGGGGTTTGTTTTCCTATTTATAAGGGAATTAGAATGCTTAAAGGCCACTAGGAAGGATTAATGATGGGTATGGAGAGACTCACAAAGGAGAATGAAAGAATGTAACTAGGAGATGGAGGATTCAATCATGGAATACTTGAGGAAGGTACTACAAGGCTCTTTCTATAGATTCTTCAATATGGTGGCTATAAAATATTATATAAATTGTATTATATTTAAGAAAATGTAGCACACAATTTTGAGAGTGTGGAATGATATGATTGATATGTATTCAAATGAGCTAACATGATTTATTTATATTTTAGGGTTAGGTTACCACTGCAAAACATACTAGAAAGTTTCTAGGTTTATGTTATAATATATAATTAAAATATCATATTTAAAATTAAACTTTGACAAAAGCATTTGAATTGCACACATGTCCAAGTAACTAATGTTTTGGCACACAATTGTTATTTTTGAAATTTTGTCAAAAAATCTAGCATAGGTTTTGGAGGTTCAAAAATAATCAAGTCTAGTAGGGAATCAATCCATGTTGATAGGGAAAAATTGAAAAGTGACCTAAATGAATCCTAGAATGCATAATTAGGGGAATAGTTACTAAAGTGAGGGTGGAAATATAAGGTGACTATTGTAAACAAAGGAACTTTTGACCTTATAGAAAGATCAATCTATAATGGTAGAAAAATGATTTTGAAATCTCTAAAAGGAACATAATATATCAAAGAGTGCATACTAGATTTAACCTTTAGTTAACTTGTGGACTACTTAAGGTAAATTCATTTGAAGAATTCCTTTAGTGACATTGTCCTTGACTTTGAGACATTCACTTGGTGAGATTTGATGTGAGTACCCTTAGCATAGTGTCATGCATTAAATTTAAGTGTGTTCTTGAGTTGAGTAGCCAAATTTTAAAAATGGAGGTTAAATGGTTTATTTTCTAATTATAGAGAAACCCAAGTGTGAACTCTTTTGCAATAGTTCATTGGTCTAATTATATATTTTAACTACTACAACATTCCAACACTTGGTCCAATTGGAAATAAGCCACAAATGTGGCTCAAGGCTCCACATCCACAAGAAGAGGTAGATGGTTTCCCTAAGACATATGAGTGACATATTAAGATAAAACACTATGTTAGGAGTTTTTGAGGTCCATTATCCTAAACATGATGCAATGTGATGGGATATTAAAAGAAATGATGCTCTTTAACTATGCTTTGATTAAGAACCCACTATAAGATATAATCTAAAACATGCATTGCTTAGAAATTATGACATGATATAATTGTTTAAGGAACTTGTTAGGATCTATGTATGGGCTAGATCATATAAACCAAAGATCTGACATGGAATACACACATTGATAAATATAGGTGTGATAAGTCTTAATGATTTCAAAAGTAAATTCAGGCCTCTCACTCACCAATGCACCATCTCATTATCACAACACCCTATTTTTCCTCTAGTGACTCCACCACAGTTTAATTTTTTACAAAAAAATCAATTAAAAGGGGTAGGTTTTAATCCAATAATCTCCATAATATCATCATTTTCAAGCAATTGATAGGTCAACCATTAATGTTGAGTGTAATCCACACAACATGGTGATTTGGATCTTCTTGGGTGATCCCACAATGATGGTTTACAATTTTTGGCCAAACTGGAGATTGAAATATTTTTTTCTAACTAGAAGTCTTCACTTTTGGGCACCTATGGTCGCTAAACCATGAGGAATTTGAAGATGATGCAAACTAGAGTTTCATGAAATTTTGTCTGTACATTCTAAATATATTTTTTTCAAAAATTTTAGAATTAGATTGCACTTCTTTTTCCACCTCCTTCAAAACCTAGTTTTTTACATAAAACAACATTTTTAAAGAGGGACACTCACTGTATAACACAACATTTTTCTCGTGAAGTATAAAATTATAATTCTTTAAAATTTAGATTTGTAACTCTGATATCTAGTGCTTCCACTTGGTTAGATATTTTTTTATTGAATATTTTTTATTCAATCAAGTTTTGAAGTCAAACCAATTACAATTCAGACATAGGCAGACTGTATAATGCATAACGTTTTTGTATGTACATCAAAACTCAATTTATTTTTTTGGTCAAAAACCTATGTTTAATAAATTTTTAAAAAAATAAACATAATAAAACAAAAACATATTAAAATTATAGTAATTGGATTGCTCGTTTTGAGGACTACCTAATTCCAGTTGGGTATGTGAAGTCTTATGCTATTTTCATCTTCAACCCAAGCTTCAGAGTGCAAAAAAATTGATCTTTTGTGTGACAAAGAGTAGACATCAGGTAAAAGGGTGGTTCGCTCAAACCAGGAGGGTTCAAGTGAACCAGTGCTCATTTGAGCCCCTTTCCATAAAGGGGTAACTTTCATTTTTTTTTGGCGGGATGGTTTTGTTATGGAATAAATTGCACAATAGAAGAATATGATATGAAATATGTTGCAAATACTTGATAATAACTGAGAATAATAAGCCACTTCGAGGGGGAAAACCTCCAAATATCTCTAATGAGAACACACTTCACAACTTGATGATAAAATAAGACTCACAACCTCCTATATATACCTATTTATGCCTAGGATATCACCTAGGCTGACTTAGACACAACTATATAAGCCTTAGGCTGACCTAAACAACTAAATAACAATATACTAATGATAATATGACTTGATAGAGAGTTAAGATAGCCACAATCCAACTATTCATAACCCGATGTGCACTAATATTAAGGGTATAGCATGCCCCCCTTCTTCAAAGAAGCATTTTACTCAATGCTAATCAAGTTTGGATTATTTTGAATGAACTCGTCGTCCTACCATGTGGCATCTTCAACTAGTAAATTATTCCATTGGATGAGATACTTAGTGAGAGTTCTATTCCTCAGCTTTTTTGTGCGTGTTTTATGAATGCACTCTAGTTCCAAAATGATTCTTCCTTCTTCATCGAGCTTTGGTAGTGCTTTTTGAGTGGGAATATTATGCCCAATGACCTTCTTCAAACAGGAAACATGAAAAAATGGATGTATCTTTGTTGTTGGTGGCAACTCTAGCTTGTAGGCAACACTGTCGATCTTTTCCATGATTTGGTATGGACCATAATACCTTGGAGACAACTTATTATTCTTTTTTTGTTGCTTTAGTGAGATTTTCTTATAAGGCTACAATCTCAAGAAGACCCAATCCCCAACTTCAAAACTTCTTGTGGCTTTTGGGGGCACTACTCCCAAATCTTCGTTGAGACATGTGACTCCCAGATCCCATAGGGGGGTACCCCTCGCATGCTCCATGCCAAATATATTAACCTATTATAATTAGAAAGTTAAGACAACATTTTTCCTAATATAGATTTGTGACCTAATGATGTCTGATCTAGATTTATAATGAAAAATATATATTAAATATGACTTTCTAGGGTGTTTCCCTTGAACTCTTGTCAGGATGTGCTCCCCTTAGACCTTCTTCTAGGAAAATGATCCCCAAGCTTTGTAGGTTGGTGCCCCTTTCACCCCCTTGAGTTCAAATTGCAAGGCTAATACATCATTGTCCAACACATTCTTAGGTCTATAAAGGCCATTCTTAACCTTCACCTCATTTTCCCTTGGTGTCTACTTTGAGTTAAAGATGGATTTTATTTGTCCTATTTATAATTTTTGTATTGCAAATTTAACACCATTTGTTTAGTTATGCTTGAACGAAAGATTTCTAACTTTTCTTGGTTTATTCCTTTCCAAGGCCTCTACATTAATTCTAGGTTAACTCACTTTGGGATTTCAAATCCTCAATGCCCTCTTTGTGGTCATTAGGGGTCTCTCAAGAATCTCTTCTATTTTTATCTTAGAGTTTAGGATGCTTGGACCTATATTCATGATTTTGCCAAGCCTTTTAGGTCTAAGCCTTTTTCTTAGCATATGGTGTTATTAGGGGATTGTTCTTGAATCCCCTTAATATACAATTATATTTGGCATGATTTTAAGGTGGATATTATTTTTAGCATCTAAAAAGAAAAAAAATCTATTTTTTTATTATTATGTTTCTCATAATTTATCACTTTACAATAGATTTGTGGTATATTATGATATGTTTATTAGGTACAATTATAAAAAAATAATGCTACACTTAAGGTTGTTCATTTATAAGTTATGTTGGATTATTATGGTAATACCCCTTCTACTATTGCTAGTGTTCCTTTGACTCCCACCTCCTCTCAAGGTGGACCCAACCTTGTGACCATCATCGAGGATGAAATCATTCATCCTATAATAATTAGGATGATCACTCATAGGATTTTCCTATAAGAAGAGATCATTGTTAGTGGGGTTAGTCATGGCTTCTTAATCATCACTTTTCTTCCCCATTACTTCTTGAGGTGGGAACATAGGTTGGAATGATTCTAACAAACTTTCTCAATTAGATATTAGAATTTATCCTAATTGTATTGATATGAAGAAAATCAAGATGATAATGTTAAAAATGAAATGATTGCTAGTATCCTATTATGAAAACTTTGGACCCTACTAATGTGCATGGAAAACTCAATGATTATGATCCTTCTATTGCTCCTTCTCCTCTCTTTGCTCCTACTTTCATTACTTAATAACTATCTTCTATTGTTTTAAGATTTTCTACTTTAAGCTGTAACCCATTTACACTCTACAAATGTGACATTTTCTATTCACTTCCTTTATTGATATATCACTGTTGTATAAATAATAATATAGAGGATATTCATTACAAAAGAAACGAAAGAATCACTCTACTATATGATTAAATTCGACAGTTTTACCACAACTATTCATTCAACCATTTTAGTACAAAAACCCAAAAAGGATACACATATTAGAATCATTATAAAATCGATCTATGAAACGTTGTCTTTTTGTGAAAGTAATACATTTGGTTTTTTCCCCTTCTGGTTTCAGTTTATTTGGTTTGAAATTGTCTGCTTTGCTTCTTGTAGGTAATTTAAAATCTGTAGGTGCTCCTTACGAATTTATAACCTGTCCACTGCAGATGTGGTTGCTAAGCTTATTGCGAAGAGGCCTGAACTTCTTCGACAAACAGATAACGAAGGTCTGACACCATTGCACATAGCTGCATTTAGAGCAATACCAAAATCACCACCTCCTCTATTCCATATAAGAATGCGCAAAGCTTACGGAGAAATCCGCCAAATCTTCAAAATCCTTAAAAAAGCGGACACTTCGGTGTGTTACATGGTGGACAAAAACAAACAAAATCCACTCCATCTAGCAGTGATAAACGGAAATGCAGGCTTAATGAAAGAGATACTCCATCATCGTAAAGATTGTTCAGCAATGGTAGACAGTGTTGGTAGAAATCCTCTCCACTTGACCGTGGAAAATGCGGCAGAAATATTTCAGAGGGTGGGACCGGGTATCCGAGATATTATTATTCCGGACTTCCTTAGAAAAGAGTTCATTAACTGTACCGACAACTTCGGGTGAACTCCATTCGATATAGTTACAAAAAATACATCCACAGATCCTCAACTTTTTCTTGCTGTGAGTGATTTATTAGCAAACAATAAGTATATTAATTCATTCGTTCAAATATTTTCTTAACAATCTCATTCAAAGTCTTATCGGTCAGTTTTTGCAAAATGAAAGATACAGGGCTCTCTTCGATCAATTGCTGAGCTATTTTCTATTTTGAAATTTTTTGCAAACAAGGACGATTGTTAAGTAAAAATGAATTTAATAGTCACATATATGTTTACAGATTGGCAATCTTCTGGATCGTTTTGGTGGCCATCCAAGCCCAAAGTGGCTCCAGCGCAAACCAAGGAATTTCTCACCGCCTGTGATTATAACAACATGGAATAGTCAGATAATATCAGTAAATGCAGTGTTACTGGCGACGGTTGCTTTTACCTTGCCTGGAAATCATGACTCTGCAGAAAATAATCCCTCTATCTTCCAAGTGTTGGTGATATTTGATGCTCTGGCATTTTGTTTTTCCACTGCATCTGCACTTCTCCTTGTTTATGCTCTTTTCATTAGCAAAGTAGAAGACCCGATGCTCACTCAAAAGAGCATGGACGCATTGCGGGTAGCCTTGGTATCAACGGGGATCACATTCGGTGCAGCCATACACATGGTCGTGGCCCCCAAATGTTTATGGCTGGCTGTGGTTGTGTGGGTGATGATATCCTATCTTCCTATATGGATAGTGCAACTATCTACTCGAGGAAAAGTATACTTATTCTACCCACCCATTGTAATTCTAATCAACCTTACATTGGAAACGTTAACAATTCTACTTTCGTTGTGCGATCCCATGCTTAGTTTGGTGATGGTGTTCGTTGGCGCCATAAAATTCATATGCGGCTCCCTGGCTAAGAAAATGCGTGAAATGGCCCAGTAATTCCCTCATATAAACGGTTAACTTAGCACTACTATTGGCTTTCCATTGTTTGTTACATCTAAAATGCATGAACTTTACAGTCCCGCAGATTTTATATTGGTGACATGATAAATATACATAGTTTTCATTTTTCTCTGTAATGATATTAATATTGGGTTTTGCTATAATGTTCTTTTTCTAGTAAAATTTCATGGTAATAGTTTTGTTTTAATTTTATAAATATTTAAATATTATTACTATTATTATTATTAAATCATATTTGATTATTTATTAAGTTTATGGCGTGTAATTTAAATAAGTACAGTTTATATGTGATTGAAATTCTAAAAGTAAAATAAAATGAAAATATCAACTTTAGTTTCAATTGTTCTAACTTTATTAAGATAAATTATTTCGTTAATAAAAGATTCTTTCAATTATATAATTTAGAGAATTTACAAAATTAAATTTAAAGGTCATTTTATGTTTTTTCTTTTTTAAGCTTTGAATATTATTAATTAGATCTCAAATAAATTTGATTAAAATTGTCTTCAAATTTTAGACATTATTTTTAATATTTAAAATAAAATTTGTTAAAACTGTCCATAGATAATAGATTGTATCATTAATAATATTTGTAAAATATAGTATATCATTTAATTCTAACATTTCCCATTCACATATGTTCTTTAAAATACAAGATATGAGTTTTATATTTAACAATTTAATGTTTTTCCTAAGATAATTATCACATAAAAATCTAAATATTAAAAATTGATTGTATACAGTGTTTACAATAATTTAAACTTTATATATTTTTTATCATCTTTCAATTAAACATAATTGTACTATTCATTATCCTTTTTTTTTGGTTTTTTATTTTATATTTACCCATATTTAATTAACTATTATAATTAGTTGTATTAAATAAGACACATTTAAAAAAAAACCTACAAATTATAGCTTTATTTTTAAAAAATAAGTATTATATACACATACATACATACATAATTATCAAGTTACCCTTGAAAGTCAATTATTCTTAAACACAAAATTTAATACACATACTATTTAATAGTAAAAATAATCAATAATATAACAATACATAACACAAGATATACTATGAAATCTTCATTTATAAAAACTTAGTGGACAATGACTATATAAATTATATCCATATTAAAATAATTATAATATTATAGTAATAATATAATTGCACTATTAACAAGATTTTCAAATTATCAAAAGTGTCTAGCAATAGAAACCACAACCTTCTAGGATAAATTGACAACCTAAACCAATGCATAAATCAAATCTTATAAATTCAAATCTCACCTTTAAATTTATAAAAAAATCCAAATTCAATCCATTCAACTCAAGTACCTCTATCTATGCAACAAGAAATGGCACGCAAAAGAAGAACTAAAACGCAATATATCTTAATCCCTCCAATCAAGGTATGTTTGAAACTTCCATTACCTCTCTAGCAAAGTATACTCTACATTACTATACTAAGTGTAAGTTAAGAAGGGCTACAAGGATGGAAAGGTGAATAATGCATGCACCTAACCGAAAATTTCCATACTTTTAAATATTACAAAAGGTCTACAACAATCTATATTAATAACTAAGGAGTAATGATATTTATTGCCAACCCGCATAGTGGAACTTTTTGATTGTTCATTATCTTCATCAACAAATCTATATTTTTTTCATGTTTCCACCTTCACCTTAATCTCTTACAATCAACTACATCAGAAAAATGCTACTACATAATAAGATATGATATTTATGTTTAAAAATTAGAATTATCCATCAAACTAGTAACATTCTAATTATAACAATCAATTAATATTATATTATATTGTAGACATCTAAAATTCTCTAAATACATTATATATTCGTAATTTTATGTTTTACATCATTTTCATCATTATTCCCTAATTCATCATTTTTCATCATTTTCCTCTAATTCACATTAATTAAATAATTTTAGATTATTTCATTAAATTCAATTTTTCATTGTTCCACTCTGACTAAATAATGTCAAATTATTTAATTAATTACTAATTTCTATCTTCCAACTATTGATTAAATAATTTTAATTATATAATAATTAAAGCATAATTTCCTCTCACCTCACAATTAAATAATTTTCTTAATTATTTAATTAAATCTTTTTTCTGCAACTTGTATATCTCATATTACATTTTCAAAAAGGGAATATACTTTTTTTTAATTTCCTTCTAAAATATCTTGAAGTAATTTCTATGAAATAAGAAGATATTTTTAGTTGACTAAAGCTCTCATTCATTTTCAACAATTGATCTCTTGATCTAATATGAATTGTTGATCTTTATCTTCAATCTCAACCATGATCAAATCTCTTAGAAATTTATAAAACAAACCTTCATCCTCATAAAAAATAATTCATAATTTTCATAGGGAATTCATGACCTTTTGAGAGCATTTTTTAGAATTTGAGCATCATAATTGTGAGTCAAGATCATAATCAAGCATTTGCAACATAGGTTATGCACAATTTGAGCAATCCACATCCTATATTGCCATAGTTCCATAATGGAGCACTAGGTTTTCTTTGTTTTATTGGAATACTTTATCTTAATTTGATTTTTAATCTTGATTTGTGTTTATTAGTTGATTTAATTGTATTCAACTTCATTGAGTATGATTTTAATTGATCTTTCCTTTGTGAGCTTTTTTATATTTCCTAATCATAACTTTTTATTTGCATGTTCTCATCAATACTCATTATTCCCTTACAATATTTTTGGCACACTTGGTGGGATCGACATCTCATATTTAATGTCTTCTATAGATTTTTGGTGACTTATAGGTTACAAAGATGATTTCAAAGAAGATAAGTGCTTTGATCTCTGCACAATGACACTTATAATAAATATCATTGCTATTGATTTGTACATAGATGCTTTTGTAGCTTATTGATGCTTATGATCAATTGGTAGCTCTTTATTTTCTATGATTTTAAGTCTAGAAATGATTTTAATCAATTATGGTGATGTGTTTGATGTGACTCGATGTGCACTTTCTATATTTTGGTGTTTTTGATCAGTTATAATGATGCTTTTGATTTCATTTACAATGACACTTTTGACTATTATAGTAGTATATTTGATTTTTATCTTTTATATTTTATTTTACCCTAACCCATAATGTTTTGTGAAGATTTATTACAAATACTACACTTGTGCATCTTGTGAAAATTGTTCTGGGAGAAGAAAAAGAAATTAAACTACTAATGAATCATCTTGTAGGTATTTTCTTTACACTTTCAATTTCATTAAAAAGAACCACACATTTTAATTTTGGTTTTTAATAAAGAACCACACATTTTCAGTTTGGGTTTTAATAAAGAAATTGTTTGTTAGGTTTGATAAGTCCTTAGGTAAGTATGCTGTCTCCTCGCACCTAGCGTATGAAAAATAATTTAGGAATTGAATCTATGTTTTTTGTACACTGAGCCAAGATTTGATGTCGATCATAGATCACATTCAACTTCACTCAATAGATGATCGAAGATCAAAATAGTAGAATGAAGAGAAATCTTAAATGACAGAAAAATAGAGACAAGGAAAGAGAAATTACATAATGGACCTAATTATCTATGTATGCTCTTTCCTCACACTTAATGAAAAATTAGATATCAGAAATACCTTAGGATTTGAATCTATCTTTTTTACCTAAGCATTTGATTGTCTATGTATGACCTTCCTTTGTGAATCTTAAGAATGTTGTTGGGAATTAGAAATAACATCATATATCTATTTAATTCAAGTAGGAGGCCTGCTTGGGGACTTCGTCACCTCAAGAATGACCTCAACCATGTTTACTTGTGGGGTATATAAAGGGGCTAGAGTGAAATTTGTACCCCAAGGTGTGACTAGCATCCTTTAAGCCAAGCCTCACGATGCTCTGTCCACCAAGATTTGTATAGGTGATGAGAAGAGGGGAGACCCCCATCAATTTGGGAATCCTCAAACAGGTCCACAATTCATGGAAACACTTTAGAATAACCTTATTTTTAGAATCCTTTAATACTATCAATCATTGGGTTAGTAGAGTGAAAGGTACAAATATCATTCATGAAGTAACTCAACACATACTTTACTCTTGTTGAGGTGAAAAAATTATTTCTTGAACCTAGTCCTTCTAAGGAAAGGGGTGGTAAGGTGGTACATGACCTTATCATACCCTAGTTACTCATTTAATTTAAGGTATTACACCTTGGAGGGTGGATCTCTACTAAGTCAATAAACCTTTTACATTAATCAGGTGGTGTTATTTGATGTGTATTCCTTTTCAAACTAGTATTTTCCATATAGGTTCTTTTCTTTGAAAAGAATCATGACTCTATCCTTTTTTACACCTTGGAGTCAATCCTTCAATCTATTGTTGTGTTTTATCTCTTGCTAGATCAAAAAATCTAAATTGAGTCCTCAAAATAGTCACATAATTTCAAAAACCTAGATAGATTTAGGTTTAACTTATAAAAACCTACCTTTTGTGTTACAGTGACACATCTGATTAGTTACAATGACACTTTTTCATATTCACTCTACGCTTGATTATAGATCAAAATTTTTTATCTATGCATCTTGACACTTTTGAGAAACTCAATGCTTTTGATCAAAATCTTGCTCTTTATTATTTTGAAACCTTAAAACCTACAAACTGATGTGTTTGAGTGTCACAAAGTAGTAATTTTAAAAATACCTAATTATTTTGCAAAATCTAGTCACTTTTTGTTAGGATTAGTTCTATGATTTTGATTAGTTAAAGGGATGCTTTAGAAAGTGATGTGTTTAACTATCAAGTTAGTTATTTTTAGAATTCCTAAAATATCATAGTCCAAAATTCAACTATTATTTATGCTAAGATCAAAGATTGGTATTAGGTAGAGATGTAGTCATCATTAGTCATCCCAAACAATAAACAAAGGTTTTTCATCCTCACCATACATCATCCTTTCGTATTGGGCTTCTATAAACACATCCTTTTAGTTTGGATAGAACATAAAACTTATCAAAAACAACAAAATAACTTATCCAAGGGTGATCCCATAATAGTGGTTTACAATTTTTGGCCAAACTAGACAATGAAATTATTATTTTAAGCTGAATCTTCACATTCGGGCACCTATAGCAGCTAAACTGTGAGGAATTTGAAGATGGTGCAAACAGTCTCATCAAATTTTGTTGTAGATTCTAAAATATTTTTTCAAAAATTTTTGGAATCAAATTGCACTTCTTTTTCCATCTCCCATGAAAATTGATTTTTTCAAAAACAACATTTTTAAAAGTGGACTACCGCAATGCATAACTTTTTTTTCCATGAAGGATAAAATTCTAATTCTTTCAAATTTAGATTTGTAACTCTGATATCTAGTGCTTCCACTTGGTTAGATAGTTTTTATTGAATATTGTTTCCTTAATAAAGTTTCAAAAGTCAAATGAATTACAATTCAGACATAACGCAATAACGTAGCTTTTTTTGTATATGTGAAAATTTTATTTTATTTTTTGTTGGATCAAGGACTTCAATATCTAGTGCACACATATTTTTCAATTTTATTTTTGATAATCTTCTATTTTTCCACATGTGAAGAACAAAGAAATTCATTTTCGATGAAAAACCTATGTTTAATAAAACTTAAAAACAAATACATAACAAAACCAAAACATATTAAAATTATATTCATTGGATAGCTTGTTCTGAGCAATACCATAATCATTTGAAATAAATTTTAAATGAATTCATTTGATCCCCAAAAGCTAAATCAAAAGTGATTTTTTATCAGCATTTTGATAGGTGTAAAGGAGACGCATTTATAGGTATGGTTTAAAACTAGAGAGGTTCTATCCAAGGGGGTTTGATCTAAGGTGATTTGATCAAACCCTCTTCAATTGGAATCCTTAAAATGGAACTTTTTAAGGCTTAAATCATTATATTTTCTAAAAATATGTGATTTCAGCTAAAATTTGTTCCTCTTAGGAATTGTAAACCACTATTATGACAACACCCCCAATAGTTCAGACAACATTAGATATAAGTCTTCTTAGATCTCTTATCACATCTCCTAGTTTAACCTTCACTTAGAAAATAGTCATTTCTAAGTAAATCATTAAATTAACATCAAATCCTTGTGAGATAGCATGCTTAGTACTCTTTGTATAATCTTAACTGTGTAAACTTATTATCATCTTCCTTTTCTTGGACTCATTAGTCTACGACAAGCAAGGATCATCCTCAACACCAATAAAGAAAAAGGGATCTAGTTAACTTTTACCTTTTAGAGGTTTTTATATCCTCCATCCATCCAATCAACATCAAGATCAATCTCATGTTCAGATCTACTTAGAGTTTCTTTTCCCAAGTCAATTTTGAAACACAATATTTATCCAAAATACATAATCCAAATTCTTTTCCTACAAGGTCATCACAAGTTTTATACCTATAACAAGATCTCAACACAAACAAATCATGAATTCCAACTGAAGTAGTTGTAGTGGCTCCACACCCACAAGTACTACTAAAACAACAATCACAATTTTTTCTATTGAGTTTAATCCTATAGAGTATAAAATCCCCCAACAAAAATAATAAGAACAAAATGTCACTATAGAATATATCACACATGAACCTGAAGTTTTTGTACAATATACCAATGAATGACTCTTAGAGATGACACAAAATCCATCTATTGCTAGTGTTCTTGATACTTTATTAGCCTCAAATCCTAATTTTTATTTTCTCAAACTTGCACAAGGTGGTGCTAAACTAACCACAAACTATGATGTCACCATGCTTAGGGATCAAGCCTTTACAAATTAATAACATCTAGTGTACCTTTATGTGAGAACATTCCTATGGTGCATACTGTTATTGAACAAATACCACCACCTCCCATACCAAACACAATAATTCAACATATGATCCCTTCATTTGACATGGATTATTTTTCTAAACAATATGTGAATATGTTATACCACAACCAACCCATCGCTAATCAAGAAAAAATAAATCTCCATAACATGAACATCCCACCATTTTCAACAGACACATCCATATCAAAATATAACATACCGAGCCTCCCAAATACCAACATGATGAATTATATATAAAGAATCTATTCACAACACCGAATCCTCTATCTTATTTACATCCTAATATTACAAACACAATGCATACATTAAACATACCAAAACCTACTAACAACCCCAAAATTTCAAATTACCTTCCCAAATCACACAAAACGCTCAACAACATGTACCTCAAACTCCCCAACAAAAATAAACTCAAAAAAACATATATATTTAGCTCCCCAACAACATATTCCACAAGATTAAATATCTTATCAACAATAATACATCCACCATCAACAATAATAATACATCAACAATCAAAAACAATATCCTCTACAAAAATAATACATCTATCATAAAAACAAAAATCCTCAAAAACAACAATACATCAACCATCAACACCAAAATCCTCAATCCCAAACTCTACAAAATCAAATCCCACAACATAAAATTCCACAACACCAAAGAATTCCATATGACACTACACAAACACAACATGATCATCAACATAAAATCAACCCACAACAAAACTCATTATACAAAATGTATGATAACCTTTATGATAGCATGTCAAACAAAAATCCATTATATAAATCATCATCCATACCCCAACATAGCACATACATTCCACTTAATCAAACACAAAAGAATCCTCCTAACAACTTAACATCACAAATCAAAAACTTAACTCAAAAAATAAATGGAATACAATTACAAAACGCAAAGAAATCATACACTCTTAAAGGAATATGTCCTTATCTATTCGACAAGAACATAATATTGATGCCATTTTCTCACAATTTTGAAATGCCAAATTTTGACAAATCTAAAGGACAAAGTGAACTATGTGAACATAGAATAGAGTTTTATGTAGCTGTCTTATATGTTTCATATAGTTATACATATCCAATCCATATCTTTCTGTGAAGCTTAGGTAGAAAAGTGATCACATGGTTCTCACACTTATCCCTGAGTATCAAGGCATTCCAAGAACTTATTGACACATTTATACCTACTTTTCCTATAATATGGAACATGAGGTTATTATGATCAACTTGTACATCACAAAATAATACCAAGGATAGACATTCATATATTTTTTGTAAATTTGGATACTTAAAACATAAATTAATTTTTACCTACACATATAATATGCTAATACACTTGAAGAACTAATAGAAAAGGGTTTAACAATCAAAAGGGATCTAGTTGAAAAATTTTAGTAAAAATATAAAAAGATAACAAGTACCAACCTTTAAGCTCAAATGAAAAACTATTCCTATGGGATAAACATTACAAACTATGGCATTGTAGACATAAAATTTGTTCAAAATACACAACCTCAATGAAATACACAAAAAAGTTCAAAATGCAAAACCTCCATGAGGATAATCACCAAAATATAACACAACTTGGCAAAAATAAACTCCCTTAGGGGTCTTAAATAAATTGGTTCAATCAAACCTCATAAAACTTTTAGAACTAAGACAATATGATGAACCACAATTCAAACCATAATTGTATAATGACAAGTATTGTGAATACCATAGAATCAAGGGACATAAAATTTTTAATTGCATGAGACTTAAAAATATAATTCAAATCTCATTACAAAAGATGAAGTAAATATTAACCAACTCCCTATAACATCTAGAAATATCAATCTAGGCATATATAAGGATCCAGTCCCTAATCATGGAAAGGGAAATGATAAAAACAACGAGAAAAGATAGTATAAAAAGGAAATAATTCCTATGATAATGTTGTAGACACACTTAATGTGCAAACAATAAAAATTTGGTCATAACCATTCAAGGAAGAAATATTGAGTGTGGAGTCACCAAATGATGAGGGAAGGTAACTATTCAAGGAGCTCCTCTATAGTCAAAAGGAATATAAGTGTGGTGCACTTAACTGATTATAGTTTAATTGATCACCTCAAAAATACTCTTGCATATATTTATATTATTAAGTCTCTAAGGATCTCAAATATACACAAGGAAGCCTTAGATAATGCTCTCGTATAATCATTTGTACCCACTGATATAGATACAAAATCATTCCAAGCCATGATAGCGCACATGTCATCCACTCATTGCCTCGTCATTACTGAAAAGGATCTTTTGACTCATACATATCATAATAATGCCCTACATATAAAATTATTTGTCCACAAACACAAAATAAAAAGAGTTTTGATAGATGGTGGTGTGAGCTTAAATACCTTCACTCTAGAAATTATTCAAAAATTTGGATACTCTTTGAAGAATTTATTGGAAACCAAGCAAACATCACTATTAGGTTCTATGGTCATAATAATAGAGAATCAGATACTACAATAATATTTTGTATCCAAGTTGGTCCTATGATTTCTTAAATGACATGCCAGGTACTAGATCTTGATCTACCTTACAACATCCTCCTAGGATGCCCATGGATACATGCCATGTAGGCCATCCCATCTACTTATCATAAATGTATAAAATTTCCTTATAATGGGATGGAGGTTATCATTTATGTTGATCTCAAACCATTATTGCAAGAATTTGGAAGAGAAATACTAGAAGTTACTCCAAGTTCCCATCAACAATGAAGCTCCACATTCCATTACCTATATTGATCTATTTACACTTGCCTCATCATCCATATCTCATCATCTAATAACAAGCATCAAGGTCCAAGCACAAGGAAATGCTTGTGATTATTACAACATCAAATATTCCTTCTATTAAGGACAAATTCTACCTTCTCCAAAGACATATGGGAAACTACAATAGATTGAAAAAATCTCTACCATCATCAAATTTGACCCTGCATTTTTTCTAAGTGGGGTGAACTTAATAAAGATGTTATAGAAAATAATTTATTTCTAAATGGTTGCATCAAGATTAACAAGAAGAAGCTCCTCTACCCATTGATCAAAATGGTCAAGGTTTCCAAATGATGAAAAACATGAGATTTATAGGCTATGGTGGTCTTGGTCTATATAAAATGGTATATAAAAATCTATTATTTTGGAAAAGAGATGGAAAAATAAGGGTCTTGGGTATGGTTCACAATTCATTATCACTACTAACATTACAAGTATCTCTAGTAAGGAATTGGTAATTTCTCTTATGGTTATTTCACTTAGCGCCATCACCATTGATGGATCTCCTATGTATATTACTAACTTATTTGAAAATGCATTCATCTACACTATCACTACCCTATCATTCACAACCCCTACTCAAGACAATATCCTCCAACTTGCTTACCCCTAGCTTATCGATTAGAAAGAGAATATTTCATAGTACATGTTCACAAGAAGCCTACGAAGGAGAAATAAATGAAACTAATGGAAGGTTGTTTAGAGCAAAAGTAGAAGAAAAAGAACAGAAAAACTCCTCTGGTAAGTGTTAACTCTCCTATGAAAGTGGATGTTCTTGTTAAAAATATTTTGAATCATGGAAATATGTTAGAAGCCACTATAAATTTATATGATGAAATGGATGAAGAATGTCATAAAATATTCATTGAAGTAATGATTCAATATATTATCATTCTATTGGCTAAATAAATAACATTCAAGAAAAAGTGCCTATAGCTATGTGGAGTGCATTAATGGGAAGGAGAAATGAGGCTATTGAAAAGGAAGGTAAGATGAAATTTGATGTTCTAGAGGAAATTGGATCCTTGTTATCTAAAAGTGACAAAGCCAAACTAATTGAAGTGTATACCAAAGAGTTGAGGGTTAAATAAAGATTTACCATACTTATGGGAAGAGAAGAGAACAAAGCATTAAAGCTAAAATAAGATATAGTAAATATATCTAGAGATATTTCATATAAGTTTGGGATGATTCCAACTTCTTCATCCAAACAACTCAAGAAAAGGAGCACAACAATGGAAAGATTACTGATGCATAGGAAAATATTTCTCAAATTACCAATTTACCTATTTTCAAAATAGTTTCAAAAGATATAAATGCTCAAACCACAAAAGAAACTCCATGATTTGTAATAGATAATGTGGTGATCTCTCCACCATTTGTAGATTATGCAAATGTATTCATGGATACATCTGCTCCTCTAAAAGATACTAAAAATATAGCTAGTGAAAATAATAAAGACAAAAATAAGGATAATCCCAATGATAATGTTGAAGATCACCATGATAAGAAGAATGAGGATACTAGAAATTACTTGGTGAAGAAAACAAAAGTGGAGAAGAAGAAGAAGGTCAAGATGAAAAAAACATGAAAAGAAATATGAGAAGGATAAAAAGCAAGATTAAAAAAAAGACAAACAAAAGGGAAGCCCCTCCAAAAAGAAGAAGAGGAAGATAAAGAAGAGAACCAAGAAGAGATTGGAGTTGAAAAAAATTAAGAAGAATCCCAAAAGATCATGGAACCATCAAATTCATTCGTAGAATCCTCTAATATTACTCTCAAGGGTCATCTAACAAGGAGAACAATGATTCGACCAATCATTCCTCCCTAGTTGATTCAACTCCCATCACAAGTAAATATTGGATGAAGTAAATAGAAGAACTTATGCAAATGGATCTAAGAATCAAACATGGGAATTGGTTCCTAGACCAATAAACAAGAACATAATTGGAACTAAGTGGGTATTTAGAAACAAGTTGAATGAGAATGGAGAAGTAGTAAGAAACAAGGCAATAATTGTGTGTAAAGGTGCCTCCACCTCTGGATAAACATTCTTCATGTTTTTCCTTTTATTTTTGTAGTTGTTTTTAGTTTTTTTTTCCTGTACATATGATCAGATGCAATTCTTAGTATAACTCCCTAAGGGGGAGCCAATCATTTAATTTCAAATGTTTTTTTGTACATATACATCATGTTGTATAGCTTACACATGTCTCACTGGCACACCTTGTTTCCTTGATGCCAAAGGGGGGGAATTTTTTAGTGCTATTATTGTTAAGATATTGTGTTTTGAGAGAAGTTTTCATGTATGTTTGAAAAGGGGAGTTCATGAGTTCATACAAGTGTTTGAAGATAGTTTTGATGTTGAGATTATATTTTGGAACATGTTCCCATCAATGAAAAATGGGGAGATTCTTGAAAGAATGAATAAGGTACCCTTTGACATGTTGTCATTAATGCCAACATTGTTTGTTGATAGTTTTCTCTAGTCTGGTAAATAGTTTTGGTGACACTTTGATCCGATAATTTGGTTCAGAATCAATCCTGTTATAAGATCAGATTATGAGGTTATAGTATTTTGTTTAGGGATACTAAAGAATCTATGATCAAGATTTTAGTCATTTTGGATGAACTAGATGAAAGTTGCAAGTAGCAAAAGTTCCAGATACAGTTTTTGGCTCTATATAGTGTAAATGGGTATGAGTTATCTGGTTTGCATTCCTCTAGTGTTTGGAAATAGTCTTTACAATTTTGGGAGATATTTTATAGGTGTGATTACTCTACATATTCCATTTGGTGCATGATTATGCATTTATATGGGTTGTTGGTGTGTGATTAGTTGGTTTATTTTGTGTTTAGGTCTAATTCTTGGCCGACCTAACACATGTTATGTTTTGAAAATAATATGTATGCATTGTGGATGTTAGTAAGATCTATTCTAGGTTGATACCAACCTAAATCATGTATTGCAACTTTTACTTGAGTGTGGAGATGTTTTTGAATCAAGTTTGGAGCTGATAGAGCTATTTTGAATTTAAATAGGGCTACATCTAATTAGGTTGACCTTATAGATGTATGAAAAAGTAATAGGGTATATATGTATGGAATTTTTGAGTTACATGGGTGTTAACAATGTAATCTGATGTGTGTGAGATATGAAATTGTGTAAACTTGCAAATTTGTATGTGTGAGATTCGAATAAGGGAAGAATCATTGTGAATTTTGAGCAACTATTTTGAAGAGTATTATTTTGTATTCAGAGCTTCATAGAAACTAAATTCAAGACAAAGAAAGTGCATCTTATATCATTTAACACTTTGGCTATGTAGTCACCTTTCTATAGTATCTATTCCTACCTGTGAGCCTTATAGGCATAGTGAGTTCTAGCAGTGATCCCTTGCAATATCTTATAACCTATTATAATATATCGTGAGCTAACCCTCACCATATTTTTTCCCTTTTTGGGTTTTCCATGTAAAAATCCTAGTGTTCATGTGTTATGTGGTCTTGTCATCTCTTTCATGTTTTCATTCATTACTAAAGTTAGATACACTTTGTTAATTGGATGGTTTGTGATTAATTAGTTATATGGAATACTGATTCACCCCCCTCTCACTATTCTAGATGTTCAACATATCCAACATACAAAAACCAAAAATACTAAGGGGAAAAGGGGATAGGAAAAGAGAATAAAAAAGGGAACAAGATAAAGGGAGAAAAAAATTATCTACAAAAATAAATATATGCTACCAAATTTCAACATTTCGTATGAACATAATATTAAAAACTTATTCCATTGTCAATTTTACCCAAACATATTACATAGCTAGATTGGCAGTTTGAGGAAAAAAATAGATTTCAAGATCATTTTTATAATATAAATAAAATAAAAATAACCATCACCATTTTAAATGTATAATTAATGGCACATGGAATTCACAAAAATAATTAACTTAGGTCAAATTGGATGTGTTTAAAAAAAACATTAATACATAATACAATTTTTTATGCTAACAAATTTTAGGAGTTTTAGTTTGATTTATAAGTTTTATCTTAAGATTTACATGCATAGGGGAAGGGATGTTTCTCCAAATTTATCATTGATATATTTACACTTATCCTATATCTTTTATTTTTTGTATACTCTCCACAATATACATACATGGTTCCTTGGATATGGAAAGAATGACCTACTCATATACGTGTTGACCATATTAGCTAAATAACATTCAATTGACCTAGTATGTAGATGTGATCTATTCTTATGGATATGACTACATATATTCCCTAATCTATTAAGTTAAAATACTAATGAAATGGATTAGTCATTTTCTAAGGTGATGGATAGAGTATATGTAGGTGATAAGTTCTAGGTTAGGTTTAGTTAATGTACCAAATGATACATGTTAACTTATATGAACACTCATATATGTAGCATACACCAAAGTGGAATAAAAGAAAGATGAAATTATGTAGGATATGGTATCATATATGTTGCATTTATATAGTATTATAATTATAGAGATATACATTTATTGGCATGATGAAACATCAAAATATAATAATATATGCTTTTCCCACCTACTTGATTAAATAAATATAATCCATGTTCACGAAATTTGATCAATATCAAATTGAGATGGAAAATAGGACATACATTGAAATCTAGGATTTAATTTCTTAATTGCATGATGTTGTCTCATTTGTTTTTTACATCAAACTTTTGTAAAATTTGAGTTTTTCATCAACTTCTTTTGTATGATGTTTAATTCTATATTAGTCTAATAAATTTAGTACAAAATAGCAAAAAAATTTGCATTTTATCAAATTCAAATAAAAATAATTATAATAATAGTTGATACTATTAAATTAAATCTAAAAACATACAAATTCACTCTTCTACATTAATAAAACAAGAAAGGATGATTAAACAATGATTGAAATTTAATCAAACTCATGAAAATTGTGTTTCAATCTTGAAAAATGTGTAGTATGTAGAGTAGAATATAGAATATATATCTAGAATCATGTGATACACATACCCTGTACCATTTCAAGAAAAAAAATTCTCCAGAAACATGAGCATTTTATAATGTGCTAATGTTATAATATGTGCATACTATAACATGCTCACATTTGTGCCTATCTTGGGTATTTCAAACCATTAGGGTTGGGTTTTCAATGAGAATATAACCCAAAGAATTGGACTTAAATGTTAATTTCCAAAATATATGTTTTCTATAACTTGTAAAAAAATTACTAAATCTTGAATATGCTCTTAAAAAAATTATACATATTTCAATGTTGAGCTAAAAAAATACCAAAATAAGATCAAGATTTTCCTTACCTTTCTCACCATGTAATTTTTTATACATTTTAAATATGTTAAACCTTTGATCTTTAATATATTTTTCTAGTGTCTTCATTTTTTTCAAAAACCTTCATATAGTGTTTTTGTTTATTTTTTATCCATTCATCTAAATTTTAAATAAGTTACATTTTTAAATTCTAGAATATATTAAATAAACAATCAAAAGAAATTGAGTACTAATTAGTTTCCAATAAAATTAGGTAGGAGCATGATCAATTTTTTAATTTTCAAGATGTGTCCACTTTGAAAATTAGTAAAAAATCATATATTCATTAAATAATTAGTAGAAAAATTATACATAAATTGCAAAGTGTTAACCAATTTTCCACTAAAGTAATTTTTGAAATACTAAAAAAGGTTAACATTTTAGGAGGAGCACACTAGATGCTATCTTATATTTTTGTGACAAAATTAAGAGAAGTTTGTGTGCTTCCCCTTTCTTATCCCCTTACTCCCCACCATTTAAAAAAATAATTTTAAAATATACATTAAAGGCACTAAAACCCTTGTTGTTATCATATCTTAAAAATTTTAGTTTTAAAACCTTCAATTTCTCATCCAATATTCGTTTTATCAATTTTAGAAAAACTTAGCCACTTAAGACCCCCTTTTGTCCCTTATTTTCATGCAATCACTCACTATTGAAGAGATGCATAACAATCATAAACTAGTTTATTTAATGTTTTTATATAAATATTTATGTCACACTCTAAATTATTAGTAAACCTTAACTTTATTTAAGGGTATGTGCAGGATCATCATGGAAAAAATAGGCCCTTAAGTGGAAAAAAAAAAAAAAAGAGTTAGGAAACTTGACATAAAAATTTGAATAAGTTATCTATATTATTTGAAAAATATGTAAGAATTAAATCTATAGAAAATTGAATTTAGTTTCTAAACTACTAGGTTTATTTAAAAAAGAAAATATCTATTAGGTGAAAATTTGAAATTTCAATGGAATAGTACTTAAATTTCAGGGAAAAAATAAGAAGTAGGTGTCTATCTGACCACCCTAACCATAATAAAATGATAATTTTTTTAATAAGATTTTAGATATAAGTAGACTCATGTTCCAATGTGATGCATATTTTTTTGTAATTTTTTTCCATGTAAATAATTAATTATGATTTTTTTATTACAACTTTTAAAAAATATAAAAACTCGTATGTCTGACCACCTTAACTTGGTCAAAACTTTAAGAAATTCAAATTTCTTTTTTTAATCCTATAGTATGCGAAGTGTAGAATGTGGTGCATGTTTTGGATTCAAAAAATGTGATATCGTTTGAAAGCTATAGATGTTTTTCAACTAGCCAATCAATCATGACTTTACTCCTAATTCAAATAAAAAATGAATAATAATTATTTATTAAATTCAAAGTAAATTATAATTTATATTGATGGACAGATGAGAATGTCCGTTAAAAACCCTTTTCATTTCATCAATTTTGGGTTAAAAAAAGTCATCATCCACATAGCCTATACATACCCATCATATTGCCACTTTTTGGCCCATCATGATCCTGCATATACATTTTTATTAGTAGAATATAATTATATTATTTTAATTTATAAAAATATTTTCCATTATTTATAGAAAAATGAGATTAGTGGATAAAGTTGAATTTTAAGAAGAAATTATGAAAAATTCATATCTTAGCCTATTGAAGAGACATGTGTCACTTGTTATTTAGAGAAATTATTGATGAACATATAATATGACTAGCTATATTATCATATGAATTTATGTATGAAATATAATTTTTTGATTATTGCTAATTCATAAATATTTATTTTAAAATAATGTAGCTTATTGAATATTATATATATATATATATATATATATATATCCACAAAAGAAGTATTGATAATACAAACTGGACCCCTCCTAAAGTAAGACTAAATATGCAACATAACATTTCACATAAATATATGAGCTCTACAAATTATGGTATGATATGAAGTATTAATTTATATGATCACTAAGATTCTAAATTTATCTATAAATGGGATCCCTATATAATTTTGAAATATGTTGAAAACTATAACTCTTAACATTTATTTTTCTATTAGAAATCTAAAAAAAATGCTAGCTAGAATTTAATTTCGAGCATATGAAGGAAGTTGATTGTATCAAAATCTCTGGTTATGGCTAGATAAATATAAGTCATCACTAGGTTTGGGGTGAAGCCAAAATAGTGGTTTGCAATTCAAGTGAGGAAGGAAAAATCACAAAAAACAAATGCATGGCAAAAAACTTGATTTTAGGGGTTTGTACAAACCTATTGGTTTGAGCAAACCAATAAGGGGTTTTCCTGAACCAAGGTTCAGGAAAACCCTTTTAATTCTTTCCTGCCAAAAAACCCAAAAAAATCCCTTATGGAAGGGTGGTTTGCTCGAACCCTTAGGGGTTCATACGAGCCCCCCTAATTTCTCATCCCCCCCATGAGATAAAAAAAACCTAAATTTTGGCACTTCAGAGCTCGGGTTGAAGATAAAAATGGAGGAATATTCACAAACTCAACTAGAATCAAGTAGTCCTTAGAACGAGCTATCCAACAAATATAATTTTACTATGTTTTGGTTTTATTATATATTTCTTTTTCAATTTTATTAAACATAGGTTTTTCATTGAAAATGAAGGTCTATGTTCTACACATGTGGAAAAATAGCAAATTATCAAATTTGTTTTTGAAAAATATAAGTATTAGATATTGAAGTACTTGATCCAACAAAAAAAATTTGAATTTCGATATATACAAAAAAAGTTACGCATTATATGGCCGTGCTATGTCTGAATTGTAATTGTTTTGAATTCAAAACTTGATTAAACAAAAATATTCAATAAAAAAATATCTAACCAAGTGGAAGCACTAGATATTAGAGTTACAAATTAAAATTCAAAAGAATTAGAATTTTATCGTTCATGGAAAAAAATGTTATACATTATACGGTGTGCGCCACTTTTTTAAAATGTTGTTTTCTAAAAAAACATAGTTTTGGTGGGAGATGGAAAAAGAAATGCAATCTGATTCCAAAAAATTTGAAAAAAATATTTTTAGAATCTACACCCAAAATGTGACAAGACTCTAGTTTGCATCATCTTCAAATTCCTCATGGTTTAGCTACTATAGGTGCCTGAATGTGAATATTTAGTTAGAAAAAATAATTTCAATGTCTAGTTTGGCCAAAAATTGTAAACCACTATTGTGGGATCACCCTTTGATATATAACTATAGTGTCAAAATTTGTCATTTGTGACATTTTCACACTTGTTTGGGCCTCATAAGATTAAGCTTAATGTTTCCTTGACTTAGTGTTGTAATGTGTTTAACACACTCACATTAGGTCTTGGGCCTTTGTGAACTAAATAGACCTAATCATACCTTATTTAAGGTGTTGTAAAGTGGCGTTCAACACTTTCACACTTTTCTAGGTTTGTCACTAATAACTAGGATCCTTTATGCTTTAATTAGCCTTATTTTGCATCCACAAGCCTTCATTAATGCATCTTTTCAAGGATAATCTCAACACAAATCAATATCTAATCATAATTCAAGTATTTTAAAGTTGTGTGGCCCAAATTTAGTGATTTAGGACTCATACACCACCTTCATCATATGAGTCCCACCTAGGTTTTTGGGCCCTAATCTGGATTTCACACCTTTCTAAGCATTTTTTAAAATGGTCCAATAATTAATGCCTAAAGGGAGTCATACACCACTTCTAGCGTATGAATCCTATGTGGCCCAAAATCAAAATTAATTTAAATTCTTTGTGGTATTTCATTCTCCTAGATTTGATATCAGCTTGTAGTGTTGCAATTTTGGGAAACTTTGCATAAACAAGTATAAATACAAGGTTATTTCACTCATTTTACACCTAGCAAGTTGAATGAGAATTCTTATAGAAATTTTGAATTCACAAGAGAATTAAAGTGTTTACCAGAGCATTCAAGAGTGTTCAAGGGTTGATTATCAAGTGATTTAGAGCATTAGTCAAGTATCAAGCATCATGTTTTCTTTTGAGCTAACAATTGTGATACAAGTTTTCATGATTCAAACTAGCATTCAATTCAATATCTATCCTATTCAAGCAAGATTCAAGATCTACATCTATTGGAGTCATTTCATACATGGTTGTAGCACTTCATTTTTAGGGTTTGGTGAGTTGCAACATCACATTTTGTTAATTCATCATTATCTTTTCATGTTTCATTTCATTTCAAGGTTTTATTACCAAAAAGGGGTTTGACCAAGGAAAACCCCTTTCCACTAACAAAAAAACATTTTTCACTCTCTTTAGTGTGTGATTTACAAGTATAGGTTGAAGATACATTGAAGAGAAATTTTGGAGAAAGCTTTCAAAGTGTTCAAAGTTGTCAAAGTTGTCACCTTGCATTGGAGATTCTTGGAAGACTTCTATAGGTGGAAAATCATGGTCTTGGATTTGGAAATGAATTGGAAATGATGGAGAAGACATTAAGGAGTAGATTTAAACTTTAAATTTCTAGAAAACCCTAACTGGATTGATAGACCACTTTTGGTGTATGAGTCCCAGTATAGGTCAATTTCCATATTTTTGCAGATCTAGACTCTATAGTGCTAGAAACCTATTCTTACCTAGAAAACCTAATTTGGGACTAAATCACCCAATCTAGCATATGAGTCCCAAGCAACATTAAAATTATTGTTTTCACCATTTCAGAGCTTCATCTAGTCCTATTTAGGTTTCTAGGTCAACACCTTTAATTTCTTAGCTTTCTATTATGTTTTACAAGTATCTTTAGGTCATTTAGTGAAGTATTGCATTGCATTAGGTTTGAAATTTTTTACTTGCATTTAATTAGTATTTCCAAGCCCTAGCTTGGTGGTGAACCCCTCTTTAATTCATAATCAAACACTAGGATAACCCTATCACAATATCTTTCTCCTTTGCATACTTTAGATTGAGATCTCTATGGTTTTCCTTGAATGAGAGAGTGTGAATATTGTTATTCTATCTCCAAAGCATAGAAGAAACAAAATTAAACCTTTCATATTGGTGAAAATTCATTTAGAACATCATAATTCTGATTTGGAGTGTATTAGCATGTCCTAGATCTTTCTTGCATTAGGGTTTGCATTAGTTAATTGGAATTTTAGTGTTTCTAATTATTGCATTAGTGAAATTGGATATGGGTTAAATTTTTTGCATCTGAAATCATTGAAAAGAATTTAAAAACTACATTTTCATCTAAGTTACAAATAATCCAAACCAAAAAGCATAAAAATCACTTGAATTTTTTTGAAAATTGTGAAAAAAACCCTCACTAGGACTCATACACACCTCTGGATGATTTAGTCCCAATGCAGATTTTGAACTACATTTTATAGAATTAAATTATCTATTTTTAAGCTTCTATTTGTTGTTGAGAACTTTCTATTTTAGTTTACAGATTTTATGTTATATTCATTTCATTATACTTAGCTTAAATTGCATTTGCATTCATCTTGCATTAAGTATAGCTTAAATTGCATTTGCATTCATCTTGCATTAAGTATCCCTTGCATGAGCATTTTTACTTAGTGTCCTATTTGTAATACTATAGTGAGATGAAGCTTGAGACTCATGTCATCCCGTGAGAGCACAATCATTGTGTATCTTATGTTGTCTAGCTCTTTCACTCCTAGTATTGACACTAGTACACTAGGTATGGACCATACCCTTAACAATTCCTTGCCTTCAAGTAGTGTGACACATGTTGAATCAATGGTTTCTAGTATTGTACAAGAAAACATAATCCAAATTCATGAAGACTTAGTAAACCTAAAAAATCAAATAAGTATTGATAATATTTCAACTACTTCCATCCCTACCATAGATAAATTTCATCGCATGCTTGAAACTGGAGATGGACTTGACCTTATGTGTAACATTGTTAAAATCTTCAGAAAAAACTTTCCCTCAAAAACTATTAGTCATTTACCTAGAAAACAATATTACAAGCCTTGAGGAGAAATTCAAATTCCTCCTCCCACAACGATTTCCTCTATTCCTACCTATACCAACCCTCAAGTTACAACAAAAATGCAACTGGCTAGTAATGTGATCCCTTTCTTAGGTATGTCCACTAGCATCTCTACAACCTTTGTGGCATCGCACATCATATCTCCTACCACTTTATCACCTATAAGCATTCCATTAACTTTTCCTTCAAACACATAGACACCTCAACCATATTCACCTCCATCTCACAATACAAGCAATGACACTCTAATACACCAACTATTAAAAACCATTTCATCCCTTCAAAAACAAGTCTCCACTATCAACCAAAATCAAAATTCCCAACCCACATATTATGTCAAAAGAAGCCCCTTCTCCTTGTAGATATTATGAACACCAATGCCACAAGGTGTACATGTTCCTATATTCGAGAAATATGGGGGGAAGGGAGATCCTTATAACCATGTTCCTACCTATACCACCTTATGTAGTGACTTTTTTGTCCTTGATGACAAGCTCTTGGCTAAAATTTTCCCTAGATCCTTGAAGGATACTACCTTAGAATGGTTTTCTTCTTTACCAAAAAACTCAATTCATTCATTCAATGAACTTGTTGAGGCATTTATCAATCATTTCCAAGTGTGTATGACTCCTGAGACGACATTGGCCAATTTGATGAGATGTAGCAAAAAGAACAAAATATTACTAACTTTATTTCACATTATCAATCACTTTATTTCCAAATAGATGTAAATATTCCTAACCCTCACCTTCAAAATATGTTCATAAATAGTTTTCAAAGAAAGATACAAGATAATATTACCATGATGAAATTCCCCTACTCCATGCGCTTATGTGCTCCCCTTCATGATTATCAAAACTTGGTTAGTTGTCGAGATGCAAAATCCACCCCTAGCCGAACTAAGAAGTTCAAGTCTGCAAACCAAAATAATTACCAACCTTTTAGGAAAAGTAACAAATGTTTCCTCCAAATCAATCCCCCTCAACAAACAAAGTTCAACAAGTCAATACCCAAGTAGTTGTCATAAAAGCAATGATACCCTTTAACTATGGGGACCCAAAAAGATAATTCACTTCCCTGCGTGATACCCTTCATAACATAATGTCCCAAATTTTAGAATAGAAAATGATCACCTTGCCTCCTGTTAAAACACTTGATCCTAATAAGCCTCTACCTTCAAACTTTAGATCAAATTCTTTGTCATGTCCCCTAATTTTCCCAATTCTAGATATTATAAATTATAAAAATTGATATAGAATTAATAATGATACTGGATCAAAAGTTCATATGTCCTTATCAGATAAATAAGATTATTATTAATAAAGATGAAATTATATTATATGCACATAAATAAATACATATTACATTTAATATATATCTTATATTTGATATTTGAATGTAGATTACACATTACATTTAAATATATTTATATATATATATATATATGTTCAATAATATATATATAGATATAAAAAATAAAAAATAATATTAATATATATTACTACACA
Source organism: Sequoia sempervirens (assembly GCA_007258455.2). Classification (NCBI taxonomy): domain Eukaryota; kingdom Viridiplantae; phylum Streptophyta; class Pinopsida; order Cupressales; family Cupressaceae; genus Sequoia; species Sequoia sempervirens. The sequence continues at coordinate 168,791,114 of VDFB02252616.1, forward strand.
TAGAAAAAATATCAGTTAACCTTTATAATATGAAATAAACAAATAAAAAACATAAAAGTAAAATAAACAAATAAACAAATATAAGATATAGAATAAAAAATAGCCAACATAAAGTAAACATGATCAAATATAGAGGCAATGATTCATTAAAGAGTCATTGTTGTTTGGAATGCAGCGATCCACTAAAGAATCACATCCCTTCAAAAAGGCATGAACCTTATGAATAGGGTATAAGTGGAGATTAGGAAAGAAAGGAAGGGGGGATGGACAAAAAAGAGGAGAAATAAAAGCATGTGGGTTTGACTGCAGATCAAGCAATGATAGGACAAGACAACAAAATGAGATCTACGTATTGATCAGAAGAAGTCTATTTGCAAATCAATGAGAGATAAAAAAAGGAAATATAGGATGTAAGGAATATCAATGCTATAAAGAGCATAGGTTCATCGATGAGGGGTGGTGAATAAAGAAACGAATATCTATCATAAGGAATATGTGAATATATTCTCAACTAATGAATCAATAGTATTAAAAGCAGCGAACCATTCATAAGGGATATCTTTTATTTCCTGCAGAGTGTGGTATGTCCCCTTACAGAATATAATTCTATATTTTTTCTAGTAGTATTTGTTATTCTCATAGTATTGTAAGTAAGTATAATATGATTGTGTATATATATATATATATATATGCAAAAATGAGTATTCTAAGCTAAGAGATATATATCTGATGCATAAAAGAAGAAAAATAGAAAATATAGAATTAAGGGATGTATATATAATACTCATACAAGTCTACAGTTATGCTGCTTATCAGGTATGAGTTCCATTATAGTATGAATTAATATAATAATGTATAGAAAGATTTAAGTATAGTATTCACTTAAATATCAGTTAATGCATATAAATATACTTTAATATGATTTGTGAATAAATTTAAATATATTATAATGGATGAATATATTGGGAAATTGAATGGCATGCTAATAAATTCTAGATATGACTTAGAATCATTCATAGTGAGTGATAAGGAGGAAATGAATAAACCTTTGACAAGGACGAAATACTATAATTTATCACTAAATTTATTGATCTCCAATATACTAATGTCTCTTTGGGAAATACTTTGAATGCAAGATTCGGGTTTAAGTGTTTCCTTCATAAGGGGACATTACATTCTTATTGCCATTATCACTGACAAAATGGGCACAATATGGAACATTGTAAGCATCTTAAAAATCTTGTGCAAGACTTCATTTATTCCGGTTGACTTTTTGTTCGAGGTTTTAATGATCAAGGAAATAAGTATGCTTCCCCTCCTAACCAAAGCTTTTAATTTTTTATCAACCCCATGCTAAAACATAATATTTCATTTGTCAAAGCTAGTGAAACTACAAAGACTGATGTGATGAATGTTGACACAATTGATGAGAGCATATATATAATTCAACAAAGTCCTTTGGATATTGATCAACTTGTGATCCCACAATAGTGGTTTACAATTTTTGGCCAAACTGGACACTGAAATATTTTTTTTTAACTAAATCTTTACTTTCAGGCACTTATAGCGACTAAACCATGAGGAATTTGAAGATGATGCAAAGTAGAGTTTCATGAAATTTTGTCTATATATTCTAAATATATTTTTTTCAAAATTGTTGGAATCAGATTTCACTTCTTTTTCTATCTCCCTCAAAAATTAGTTTTTTTTAGAAAACAACATTTTTAAAAAGTGACACTTACCGTATAACGCATAACTTTTTTTCCATCAAGGATAAAATTCTAATTCTTTCAAATTTAGATTTGTAACTTGGATATCTAGTGCTTCCACTTGGTTAGATAGTTTTTTATTGAATATTTTTTCTTTAATCAAGTTTTGAATTCAAACTATTTATAATTCAGACATAGTGCGACCGTATAACGCGTAACTTTTTTTTGTATGTATCAAATTTTATTTTATTTTCTTTATTGAATCAAGGACTTCAATATTTGGTGCACTAATATTTTAATATTTTTTTTAATAATCTACTATTTTTCCACGTGTAGAATAGAGAGCTTGATTTTTTATGAAAAACCTACATTCACGAGAAATAAAAAATAAATATAATAATTAAATTAAATTTATTTAAAATTACACTTTTTGGGAAGATTATAATAAGGAAAACATACTTGTAAAAAAATAAATTTTAAATGAATTCATTTGATCCCTGAAAAGGTAAATCAATAGTGGTTTTTTATCAACATTTTGATAGGTGTAAATGAGACTCTATTATAGGTATGGTTTAAAACTAGCAGGGTTCTATCCAAGGGGGTTTGATTTAAGGTAGTTCAATCAAAACCTCTTCAATTGGAATTCTTTAAATGGAGCCTTTTAAAGCTGAAATCATTATATTTTATAAAAATATGTGATTTCAACAAAAATCAATTCCTCCCAAAAATTGTAAACAAAATCCCATCAATGGTTTGGTTGAATTGGTCGAAACTCAACATCGTAAGGGCTGAACTCAAAAGCCTCTTGACATTGCTTTCTCCTCTAAAGATATACTTAAACATGCATCTGATTGTCATCTTTACATACTTGGCCACATCTATGATAAGCCCACTAATGGGATATTAATAGATCACATCTATGGAGAGAACAGGATCACCAAGGAATTCTTACTTCTGCATGAGCTTCACCAAGAAACATATGATAAACCAAAAGAATAGGGGTGCTGGCAAGAGGTTGAGTCCACTTATTGGCCATTGAGTGGAAGTGTTTTCCCTTATTTTCATAATTCAACACATTTGACCTTAAATTTGAAACACTTAGAGATGGAATCTTGGAAAAAGTCCTTGATCATAAAATGTAGTACTCGAAGTCTTGTTTCCAAATATGTAATTTATTTCAATACCCAGATGATACAAATTTATTTTCATTAGGTGCTTCTAAAAACCACTATTTAAAAGCCATTTTTTTTACCATACCATGCATGTGTACGTCATCCATATTTTGACCTAAATAATCATATCTTTCTAAATCCTTTTGGGAAATTTTTTTTAACTCATTGAAGCACACTTTCCATAGTTTTTATAATTTTTTATTGATTTTTTTTTTGTTAATTTTTTATTGGCCACTTTTAGTGTTTTGAAAATTTTCATGTATGTCATGTATAAGATGACTTAAACTTATCATTTTTTTTAATTAAAAAGAATTGTCTGAAGTACACTTTCATGCAATTATTTGGTCAAAAAATTATATTAATAAAAAGTTATTAAAATACTAAAAAAACCTGATAATTCAAGTTTATGGACCTATTTCATTATAAATTAAATGAAAAATAAAAAAATAATCCAACTTTTAAAAAATTACGTATTTGGAATCTACACTATCTCATCTATAATGGGTTCTAATTTCATCAAAAAATTCTACAAAAAATGTCTTCAAACGTATGCCTAAAGTCAATATTTTCTTGTAACATTGCTAGGACCTTCAACTTGCAGGTCAAACTAGGTCTAGGCCTAGGTTCAGATCCACAAACCTTTTCCCGAACCAAAAAACAAAGGACAAACCCAACCAAAAATTCTTATTTAAAAAAAAAGGATCCCATTCTAGAACAAGATCCCATTTCATAAAAAAAAATTCTTTTATGCTTTTATGAAATGCGATCTTGTTTTGAAAATTGTCAAAAATGGAAAATTTACATTTTTAGAAAACTTTCAAAATGGGATCCTATTTTCAAAAATTGCCAAAAATGGACAGTTTCAAAAAATGAAAACTTTTCAAAATGGGATCTCATTTTAAATTTTTCCAAAAAATGAAAACATTTCATTTTGGAAAGTTTCAAAACACGGATCCTATTTTGAAAAATTTCCCAAAATGGAAAGTTTTCAAAATGGGATCCCATTTTTGAAAAGCAAGATCCCATTTTTTTATTTTAGGCTCGGGATCCCAAACCTAAATGGGATCCTATTAATTAAAAAGTAGGATCCCATTTTTTGCAAGCCGATTTCATTTTTTTGCCTAAGGAAAAAATTTCCACGTTTCATGGACTCATCTTTTTTCTCTTACCCATGGATCAAGACACATAATGGTTTTGCTTGCCCCATGATGGGATCAATCACCTTACCTTTGCAAGTAGGATAAAAAATGCTAGATGTCTAATTCTCCATCATATCGACATTCGATCAATTTCACATGAAGTTAGGCTATCCATGGATTCACTTCATGAATATCATCCAATTGGTTGTGCATAAATGCTTAAAGTTTCCCTTCGATAATGAAAATTTCACTATGCATCATAGTGGTTTTAACCCTTTTTCTTCCCATGGAAAATTTTCCTTAGACTTCTTATGGGCTGAGCCTATGGAACCTATTAAGCCTTGTGAAGACTTATTTTTCAAATCCTAGCAAAAGTTCAAGGGAAAAAGCATAGCGAAACTATCCCTCCAAAACATTCCTCCATGCACGATCAAGCCTACCATCATTGATGAAACCATGATTGAACCTAAATAAATTCCAAATAGCCAAGACCCACCTAAGACAAAACCTTCACCCATTTCCTACAAAAGACCAAGAGACAACAAAAATAATCTCATCACACCTAAAATAAATAAAAAAATGTTTACAAAGTTAAAGAGAAAGTGTTTGAACAATCTCCCATGGTTCCTTCCATTCCTCCCCTTAGGGAAGAAAAGAAACCTATGGTTGATCATCCCACTACTACACAAACACAACTTGAAAACCAACCTAGAAGAAATAGAGGTCCTAGAGAGCACAGGTGTAGATGTTGTGCCCTTGGTCATAAGTTAAATGACAAAATAAAAAAAAGAAAATCAAAATCCAAACTTTATAGAAGCAATACATGATGAGTCTCCCTCATTGCAAAGGGATCATATAGCACAACCACAACAAGAGCTAAACCCTTCTTTAGACATTATCATTCAACCTCCTATTGTGATTAATTTAGATGATGATGACAAGATTACTAAAATTGATGAGGAGGTGCATAATGAATTGAATACATTATTTTCCTCTTCCATGAGCTTAAATGAAAATTCTCCTAAGAAGAGTGTTGAACCTGGTAATGACCCTAGTTTGAAACTTGCTATTGTCCCGTTGCTAGTTGTTTTCCTTTGATATATAATGAACACAATTGGGATGTAGACGACTTTCTCATAGGTTGACTCACATGTGCCTAACAATTATTTGGAATTATTTCTTTTTTTTTGTGTGATTTCATGTAGGTGATGTGATCCCCTATGATGTTCTATTTGTTGTATCTCTATCTCTTTGTGAAATTCCTCTATTTGTACCTTCATTCTTCTCTATTTTGTATATCTTTTCACTTTCCCTTTATTCTTTTCTTTTGTCTTGTGTTTTCCTTTTGAGGATGATGCAAGGAATTGAGACATTTATGTCTCTTTTATGTTGAGTAAAAAGGCCTTTTTACATTGTTTTCACTCTCTTTGTGTCATTCTTCCAATTCTATGTGTATTTGGGGAATGATGACAGTTTTGAGCTCTCTGAAACATTGTAGCAAGAACATACCAATGACCCCAAATCCATAGATCCCTCATGTGTTTGGAGTTTTATTTTGGGGGCGACCCCTCTTTATTTTTCAATTTTCATGACATAGATTCATTTGGAAACATATGACTTGGCATAGGGCTTTCCAAGTTAGGTCTCATATTTTCTTTATTGTTAGCATTTATCATTTCCTACTGTAAAGTAATTTCTCACAACATTGTGTTTAGTAATTTCTTTAAAGTGGGGGCATACATTGGAATTATTCTTTTTGTAATTTTCTTGTTTCATGGTGTAGTCTTCTTACTTCATGTTATGTGTCTTTCACTTTGTGGATGACATTCGATGTGATGTCCCTCAAGAGCTCAATATCTCTTAGTAGCATATTATATTCCTCTTAGTGGCTTGATGTGACACATTGTATCCCCTAAGTTGTGAATATTTTATTCTTTGATTGGTCCTTTCTTGGAGACATTAGGCATAATGTTCCCTAAATTAAGACCTCAGATGAATTAAGAAAAACTTATTTGAATTTTCCCTATTGTTGAATTTGCATTTTTAGTTATATGGCCACCTTGCATAATACATCTTGCATGCCTGTGGAGCCATCTTGTTTGTTCATGAGTTCTAAGAATATGAAGTTTTTCTTGTCTCATGAAGCCCAAAGTTCATTTTTGCATGCCATCTTATCAAAGTTATTAGGAGGTATAACTTTGGTATGGTTTGACGAGAAGCCCAACCAAGGCATTAATTTCCTATAGCCACTCAGGTGTTTGTGTGAGTGCATACCGGCCATGTTTGTATGTGTCTCACCTCTTTGGCTTACTCACCTAATGGACAACCTAAAGTTCTATTTCCTCAAAGTGATAATTCAATATTGGAAAGAAACCTAGATCTAATCCACATTGTGTTGGACAAACGGTCAAAGCTTGATCCATCCACCCCTTTTTGTTCTATTTTTCTTTTCTCTTTGTCTTTGAAAATTTATGCTTGTGCCTTGACAATTCTTTGTATATCATTTTCATGTGTGTTGTTTTGTTCCTATCATGGTTTTCCATCTGATCTTGATCCTGAGGGATTGATCACCCCTCTTGATCATTGTCATCCTATCCTATCACCATTGATGCACTTGGACCCCTCTTGATGCGAATTCATCTACTTTAGTGTGAGTTTGAAGAGTTTTCCTCCTCTCACTAAAATGGGGACTAAATGTAGTGTCAAAAATGTCATCCATGGCATTTCCACACTTGTTTTGGCTCTCCTTATAAGATTAAGCTTAATGTTGCCTTGACTTCTAAGTGTTGCAATATGTTTAACCCACTCACATTAGGTCTTGGGCCCTTGCGAACTAAATAGACCTAATCATACCTTATTTAAGGTGTTGTAAAGTGTTGCTCCAAACTTTCACACTTTTCTAGGATTTTCATTAATAATTGGGCTTCTTTATGCTTTAATTAGACTTATTTTGCATCCACAAGCCTTGATCAATGCATCTTTTCAAGGATAATCCTAACATAAATCAACATCCAATCATAATTCAAGTGTTTCTTGGTTGTGTGGACTAGATTTAGTGATATGGGACTCATACGCCACCTTGGGCATATGAGTCCCACCTAGTGTTTTGGGCCTTAATCCAAATTTCACACCTTTCTAAGATTTTTTGAAAATGGTCACATAATTAATGCTTAATGGGACTCATATGCCACTTTTGGAATATGAGTCTCATGTGACCCAAAATCAAAATTAATTCAAATTCTTCATTGTATTTCATTCTCCTAGATCTGATGTCAGCTCGTAGTGTTGTAATTTTGGGAAATTTGGGATAAACAATTGTAAATACAAGGTTATTTCACTCACTTTACACCTAGCAAGTTGCATGACCATCCTCATAGAAAATTTGTTTTCACAAGAGAATTCACATGTTTACAAGAGCACTCAAAAGCATTCAAGGGTTAATTATCAAGTGATGTAGAGCATTATTCAAGTATCAAGCATCATGTCAAATTCATCATGCATTATGTTTGTTGTTTAGCTAACAATTATGATGTAGGGTTTCATTATTCAAGGTAGCATTCAATTCAAGATCTATCCTATTGAAGAAATATTCAAGATCTACATCCATTGGAGTCATTTCATACATGGTTGTAACACTTCATTTCTAGGGTTTGGTGAGTTGCTACATCACATTTTGTTCATTCATCATTCTCTTTTCCTATTTCATTTCATTTCAAGGTTTGATTACCAAAATAGGATTTGACCAAGGAAAACCCCTTCCCACTAACAAAACAACATTTTTCACTCTCTTTAGTGTGTTATTTTCAAGTCTAGGTTGAAGATACATTGAAGAGAAAGTTTGGAGAAATTTGTCACTATGTTCAAAATTGTCAAAGTTGTCACCTTTCATTGGAGATCCTTGGAAGACTTCTATAGGTGGAAAATTAGGGTTTCGGATCTAGAAATCAATTGGAAAGGACAAAGGAGACATTGAGGAGAATATTCAGACTTTAAATTTCTAGAAAACCGTAACTGGATTGATATGTTGGACTTCTAGTGCAAGTCCCAATATAGGTAAATTTCTATATTTTTGCAGATCTAGACTCTACAGTGCTAGAAACCTAGTCCTGCCTAGAAACCCTAATCTAGGACTAAATCACCCAATCTTCTATATGACTTCCACTCATCATTAAAATAATTTTTTAAATAATATCATAGCTTCATCCAATCCTCTTTAGGTTTCTAGGTGTACACCTTTCATTTCTTAGCTTTGTATTTTGTTTTACAAGCATTTTTAGGTCATTTAGTGAATTATTCCATTGCATTAGGTTTAAACATATGTACTTGCATTTCATTAGTCTCTCCAAGCTCTATCTTGGTGGTGAACCCCTTTTTAATTCATAATCATACCCTAGTATATCCCTATTGCAAGCTCTCTTTCTCCTTTGCATAATTTATATTGAAATCTCTAGGGTTTTCCTTGAATGAGAGAGTGTGAAGATTGTTATTCTATCTCCCAAGCATAGAAGCAACAAAATTAAAACTTTCAATATGGATCAAATTAATATATTTTTTTACCAATGAGGTGGTTAGATTCTTTATATCCAACAAAATAAAAATTATTCAATCCATAGGCTTAGTTAAAAAAAAATGGAGGAAGCTTAAATACTCATATACACTATAGATTGATCATGATGATTACAATGAGTGATTAGTATCCATGGTAGAAAGGAAAAATTGGGAGAGGTGTGATGTAGGAGCATCCTTGGTTCTTTGCAATTCTACATCAACCGAAAAAAATATTTTCCTTTGATTTTTGTTCTTGTTTAGTTCAAATTGGCAGGCTTGTCATCTTTACTCACAAGACCTTGTGGATCTATGTTTTCATCGACGACATTTTCATTTTCCTTATTCCAAGATTTTAGAGTGGTTGGATCTTTTTGTGGAAAGTGATATTTTCTAGAATACAGCACCGAAATAATTTCAAAGCCTAATGGCTAATTTTTGTCTCTTGTGGATCCTTCCTATAACTTGGGGATCTTTGCAACATGATTCAAATTGTTCTATGGAGTGTTGTCAACCTTAGTTTTGGTCCACACTTCATCCTTTGCACCCATCAAAGAGAAATTCAAATTTCAAGGCTGACCTTGCATGCACACGTTACATTTTCTTTCATTGGAGATTGTAATAATCTTTGGCCAACGCAGAGGATTCTAGATCCCTAGACATGATATAAATAATTGTAATAGGTCATTAGAAAGGCAATAGTTTGAGATTAAGTTTGATATGGGATTTGAAATGTAATATTTCTTCTCATAATAAGGAGCATAGAGGAATGTATTTTGAGCATGTTGTATCAGGCCTGTGAGTCAAATTTGTAAAGCCTAGCAAGTCGACTGTTTGTAATTGAAATTTCTGATAATAAGAATTTTTTAATCTGCATTTGCCTCCATATTTTGTGTTGCTTCAATTGTGTTACTCTTGCTGCATGGTCTAGAATGTTCTCTTTGAGGACCCTCCTTTTGTGTCTGCACCAATTTTGTATTAGATTGAGATGCATTCCATGTGAGATCGTTAGAGTTTGCGAAGTCCTGTTGAAGATTTTTTGTGGGGTGGCGGACTGAGGATCTGACTTGCAATTGTAGAGGACCTGTGTAAAGATGGAAGGAAGAAGAAATGCTAGAGGAAATGGAGTGTGCGTAAATGCAAACCCAAAAATAATGGAGATGTCGAGAGGAATTTTTGCTAGATTAGAAGTTGTTGAAATGAACCAAAGGAGAGGTCGACTAGTTGATGATGCAAGTGATGAAGAGGTAGAAGTGCATGAAGAAAGGGAAAGCTGAAACTCAACCTGGCCTTGATCAAGAAGAAGAGAGGTTAATAAGATCCCTAACCAGAGTAAATACTAAACCACATTTCAATCCACTAGATTATAATGGTAATTTGGATTCACATGAATTTCTTGATTGGATAACAAAGATGGAGAAGTATTTTGATTTTGAAGGTACCGTCAAAGATAAGAAGGTAGAATTTTCTTGTGAAAAGTTGAAAGGACATGCATCCCTTTGGTGGGAACAATTGCAGATAGATAGGAAAAGAAGAGGAAAGGAGAAGATAAAATCATGGGATCGGATGGTGAATAAGTTGAAGATGAATTTTATGCTTGTAGACTATCAGATCAGTTTGTTCTAAAAGTACTAGAATTTGAAGTGGGAGTTAAGTATGACATAATATATTGAGGAGTTCTACAAGTTGAATATTAGATCTAGACATTCAGAGGATGAGATCGATCATGTAGCTAGATATGTGAATGGTTTGAAGCCATTTATACAAGATGAGATCAGTTTAATCAAGTTGAAAAGTGTGGAGGAGGCATATCAATGTGCCCTAAAAGTAGAGGAGAAGCTAAATAAAATACATGAGTAGAGAGAGAGAGGAAGATGTGAAATATTTCAGAGAGGAAGAGGTTCTTTTGTAGATCAGAATAATGATAAGGAAGTTAGTAAGAATGATAATTTGTACCAAAGAGATGATAGAAAATCTTACTGGAGAGGATGATACGGTGGTTATCAGAATGACGGTTATAGAAAAGATGATAGAGGATAGGAGAAAAGAGTATTCGGAGGAACTTCTTTCAAATGTGGTGGAGAAGGACAGAGCATTTGAATGGAATCAGGGAGAGACAAGTAGAAGGATATAGACTAGTAGAAGAACAACCTTTAATGACGAGGATCATGTCACATCATCTAATAAACCCAAAGAAGGAGAAGTATTGGTGAACATAAGAGTATTGTGTCAAAATGAGATGGAGTAGGCACCATTGCAAAGAAAGAATTTGTTTCGAACCAGATGCAAGGTAGTTGGTAAATGATGCAAAATGATTGTTGATAGTGGAAGCTCTAACAACCTGGTTTATGAAGAAATGGTGACCAAATTGAAGCTATAAAGATTAAAACACCTAAATCCCTATCAGATAACATGGATACAAGATGAGCATAAGATACTGGTAAGTTAACAATGTTTTGTGAAAATGAAGATAGGAAATTATCATGATGAAGTTTAGTGTGATATCATGCCTATGGATGTATGCCATATTTTGTTGGAAAGGCTTTGGCAGTATGATAGACAAGCTAATCATGATAGAAAGAACACATATACCATTGTTGCTAATGGGATGAAACAAACTTTGTTGCCATTGGAGGATGTTCCTAAATTTGAGATTCTGTACGAATGTTAGGATTTTTTTGGTTGATGGAAGGAGATTCCTAGATGGACTAAGACATGAGAACATGTGCTATTCTTTGGTTCCTAAGAAGGATGAAGACGTGAAGCATGTAGAAGAACAACCAAAGGAGATAAAGGAGTTGCTGATAGAGTATGAAGATATAATTTCAAATAATGTAGCTAATGGATTGCCACCTGTTAGGAGTATTAGTCATTGCATTGATCTAATTCTTGGAGCTAGTTTTCCTAATAAAGCAACACACCAGATGGCACTGATAGAGAATGAAGAGCTGAATAGGCAAGTGCAATAATTGTTGAAGAAGGGTTTGATAAGAGAAAGCTTAAGTCCTTGTGCAGTACCTACTATGTTAGCACCTAAGAAGGATGGAGAATGAAGGATGTGTACAAACTCTAGAGTCATAAACAAAATCACAGTGAAGTATAGATTTCCTTTTCCTCGGATGGATGACATTATGGATTGTTTGAGTGGAGCTAAATACTTTACACAGATATATTTGAAGAGTGGATATCATCATATCAGAATCGGAGAAGGAGATGAATGGAAAATAGCGTTCAAGACAAATGAAGGATTGTATGAGTGGTTAGTGATGCCTTTTGGACTAACAAATGCACCAAGTACTTTCATGAGATTGATGAATGTGGTATTGGTTAAATTCTCGGGTAAGTTTTTTATTGTGTATTTGGATGAAATCTTGATTTTTAGTAAGACTAGAGAAGAACATTTGTTGCATACAAGACAAGTTTTGTAGAGGTTGAGAGAAGAGTAGTTGCTAATAAGCATTAAGAAGTGTAGTTTCATGAAGGAAGAATTGGTATATCTGGAATTTTTGACATTTGTGGATGGATTGAAGGTGCATCTTGAGAATGTGAGAGCAATTATTGAATGTCCTACACTAGAAAATATTGGAGAGGTGATATAATTTCATGGATTGGCTAGTTTCTACTGAAAGTTCATTAGGAATTTCAGTTCTATTTGCAGTCCTATGACTAAAACAATGAGAGGAGATAAGAAGGATCTTAGGTGGACATCTAGAGTGAATAGGAGTTTTGATTTGTTAAAACAAAAGGTGACAAAGGAACCAGTATTGGCGTTACTAGATTTCAATAAGGTATTTTAGGTAGATTGTGATGCAAGTGGAAATGTGATTGGAGTAGTATTGAGTCAAGAAGAGAGACTAGTAGCTTATTTCAATGAGAAATTGAATGATGCTAGGAGAAGATATTTAGTGTATGACCATGAGTTTTATGCCATAGTTCAATCCTTGAAGAATTGAATACATTACTTGTTTCCTAAGTAGTTTGTGTTGTATATGGATCATCAATAATTGCAATATTTGAACAGTAAAAGTAAGTTGAATCAGAGACACATGAGATGGGTGGAATTCTTACAGAGTTATAAAATTTTTTTGAAACATAGGAGTGGAAATATAAAAAAAGTTGCTAATTCTTTGAGTAGGAGAAGGAATTTACTAACAGAGATGAGAGTGGACGTATTAGGCTTTGATGAATTGAAGAACTTGTATGAGGAAGACTTAGATTTTGCAGAACCTTGGAGAACATGTAAAGAACTAGTTTTGAAGGATAGGAGTTAGTGTTTAGATTATTTCATTTAGGAGGATATGTTGTTAAGAGGAAATCACTTGTTTATACCCCAAAGTTCAATGAGGGATAACTTGGTGAAAGAAAAACATAGTAGAGGATTGGCAAGACACTAGCATTGGCTAGTGAGAATTACTTTTGGCCACAAATTCATAAGGATGTTAGGAAATTTGTGCAAAGTTGTAGATTTTGTCAAGTTGCAAAAGGGAGTAATTAGAATGTTGGATTGTATAAACCTTTGATAGTTCTAAAGAGACCTTGGGAGGATATCAACATGGATTTCATACTTGGATTGTCGAAGACACAGAGAGGTAATGATTCTATATTTGTGGTGGTGGATAGATTTTCTAAAATGGTACATTTCATACCTTATAAGAAGACAACAAATGCAACACATGTAGTAAACTTGTTTTTCAAGGAAGTGGTCGGATTGCATGGATTACCTAGGAGTATTGTTTCAAATAGAGATACAAAGTTTGTTGGTTACTTTTGGAGGACACTTTGGAAGAAGTTAAAGATAGATTCAAAGTTTAGTTCTACTTTTCACCCATAGACTGATGGATAGAAAAAGGTACTAAATAGGAGTTTGGGGAATTTGTTGAGGTGTTTGGTTGGAGAGAAGATCATAAGTTGGGATTTAGCCCTTACACAAGCAAAGTTCGCTTATAATAATTCAGTGAACAAGAGTACCAGAAAGACACCTTTTGAGATTGTTATTGGAATAAATCCTAAAGGAGTATCAAAGTTAAGAAACACCAGTAATGAAGAAAAAAGAAGTGTAAAAGAAAAATAATTTGAAAAACATATGATGCCAATGCATGATTAGGTCAAGAAGCATTTGGAAGACATGAACAACAAATATAAAGAAAAAAAAAAGAGAAAAGGAGACATAAGGAATTCAAAGATTGAGATGAAGTGATGGTGTATTTGAGGAAGGAAAGATTTATAGTTGGCACGCAAAATAAGTTGTAGATGAGGAAGTTTGGACCTTGTAATATTTTGAAGAAGTTTGATTCAAGAAATGCATATGAAGTATAGTTACTGGATGGCATGTGTATATCACCAATATTCAACAGTGCATATCTACATCACTACCATGAAGCAGAATTTAGTGAAGACAATAAAGAAAAATTGGAGAAATAATTTCCTAAGCAAAGCTCAGATGAGATAGAAGAGATTTTGGATATGAGAGATGGGAGGAGAATGCATGGAATATAGTATAAAGAATATCTTGTGAAGTGGAAAGGCAGACCAATGGAAGATTCTTCTTGGATTTCTCAGGTTGAGGCAAACCGTATTATTTTTCCTTTAGCCCCAACAAAGTGAGGGACTCACTTTTCAAATAACCTTAGATGTCTGATGCAGGAGCATGCTTGGTTCTTTGCAATCCTACATCAACCAAAAAAAATATTCTCCTTTTAGTTTTGTTCTTGTTCAGTTCAAGTTGGTAGATTCATCATCTTTGCTCACCAGACCCTTCAGATCTATGTTTTCATCAAGGACGTATTCATTTTCCTTATTCTAAGATTTCAAAGTGATTGGATCCTTTTCCATTAAGTTATTGCTTTTGGATTAAGTGACATTTTCTAGAACCAAGCACCAGAATAATTTCAAAGCCTAATGGCTAATTTTTGTCTCTTATGGATTCTTCTTGTAACTTACAGATCTTTGCAAAATGATTCTAATTGTTCTATAGACTATTGCCGACCTTAGTTTTGGTCCACACTTCATCCTTTGCACCCATCAAGGAGAAATTCAAATTTGAAGGCTGAACTTGGACACACACGTTACATTTTCTTTCATTGGAGATTGTAATAATCTTTGGCCAACGTGGAGGATTCTAGATCCTTGGACATGATATAAATAATTGTATTAATTCATTAGAAAGGAAGTAGTTTGAGATCAAGTTTGATACGGGATTTGAAATGTAATATTTATGCTCATAATAAGGAGCATATAGGAAGAATGTATTTTGAGAATCAGGTTTGTAAGCCGAATTTGTAAAGCTCAAATGTTCCAGGCTGTTTGTAATTGAAATTTTTGATAATAAGAATGTTTTAATTTACATTTTCCTCCATATTCCATGTTGCTTCTATTGTGTTACTCTTGTTGCACAGTCCAGACTGTTCTCATTGAGGACCCTCCTTTTGTGTCTACACCAAGGTGTTAAAATTGCTATCTATAGAAAGCTTAGACAATAGTATGAAGATAACTAGGTTTTCTTGTGAAGGACTAAGGGATGGTTGTTTAGATAAATTCTAGAGGATTTTTTATGACAAGAGACACTTCTAGAAAAAGTAAAATGTGAAAGATTTGGAGATATTACACATGGATTGCATAACCTAATTACAATAATTTACAATCATGGGGATTACATCTCTCCTTGATGCAAGGATGAGGAGTAGAAGCATGTAGACATTAAAAATATAGAGTTTTTAGTTTCATTTTTGGAGTGTTAAAATGCAATGTCATATTAGCCACAAGTAGTCATCAACCTACATGCCATGTAATTCCAATATTTTGTGCCATAAAAATATCAATAGATACTCTCTAATTTGTAACACTCTTAACTATGAACTTTTAATTTGATTAATAATTCTCAAATCTCAATAGATACTCTATGTATTTACATCACTATTGATTTTAGATAATTATCTTTATTTATAATATAAAATTTTATCTATTTTTTATGTGTAATTTAAAGTCAAGTATTACTCTTAATTTTTTAATATTATTTATAAATTTCATCTTTCTTTCATTTATCCATATTAGTATTTTTTAAAATATCTATGAATTGGATTTTCTACTAAGGGTAAAATTTGCTCGAAAGAAAAAAAAGGTGGGTACCATAGAGCATTTGAAAGATCCTATTCCTAGTTTGGAGAGGGTTTCCCATGAATTTGTGGGGGAGGCTTGACCCTCCTTCATGCTCGAGTCTTCTTGTTTGGTGGTATGACCCCTCAGTGCCCATCACTTTCTATTATTTTCCTTGTTTTCTTCTATTGTTTTTGTAGTTTGGGTTGTGTTTTTTTTTGTTTGCATCCACTGTTGCATGTGTGGTAATCTAGAAGTGGTGGCTTAATCATGGAGGGGATATGGACCCCCTAGATTATTTTTTAAATGGCCATGAAAAAGGGTAATTTGGATAATGCACAAGCAAAATATTTTAGAGATATTGTTGTGAGAGGCAAAAGTTGCTTGCCATAGGGTGCCAAGTTCTTGGTCGAGGGTGTCGAGAATTTCAAAGAATTAGGAGGAGATAGACAATGTAAGCACCCCTTGACCTCCCATAATAAAATATTTTTCCTAATTCTGAATGAAGTGTTAGATAATGTAATCACATTTGAAGACAGTAGACTACAAAAAATTGCTATTTTCTTTGCAGTGGTGGACATTGCTAAGGTCCTAGAAAGAATATATATGTATGAATGGCATCATAATGTTTGGGAAAAATGTTAGGGCTTCATTATTGTAGAATGGTGCGGGTATGTACAGGATCATGATGGGCCAAACAGGCCCTTAAGTGGCAATGAAAATTCAGAACAATTAGAGTTAGGCAACTTGACATAAAAATTTGAATAAGTTATCTATATTATTTCGAAAACATGTAAGAATAGATTCTATGGGAAATTGAATGTAGTTTCTAAACTACTAGGTTAATTTTTTTTAAAACAAAATCTATTTGGTGAAAATTTGAAATTTCATTGCAGTATTACTTAAATTTCAGGAAAAAAATAAGTAGGTGTCTGTCTGACCACCCTAACAATAATAAAATGATAATATTTTTTTATGAGATTTTAGATGAAAGTAGAGGACTCATGTCCGGATGTGATGCATATTTTTTTGTAATTTTTTTCAAAGTAAATAATTAATTATGAATTTTTTATTACAAATTTTAAAAATATAAAAATCATATGTTTGACCACCTTAACTTGGTCAAAATTTCATGAAATTAATTAATTTTTTTTTAATCCTATAGTATGCAAAGAATAGAATGTGACACATGTTTTGATTCAAAGTATGATACCGCTTTGAAAGTTATAAATGTTTTACAATCAGCCTATCAATAAGGACTTTAGTCATAATTCTAATAGAAAATAAATAATAATAATCTATTAAATTCAAAATAAAACATAATTTATATTGGTAAAAATCTGAGAATCCCCTCTACAAACCCTTTTCATTTTATCAATTTTGGCTAAAAATAAAGTCGTCAGCCACATGGGCGAAGTCTAGAAAAACAAAGTAAGTTGTTAAACACGCTTTTTGTGTTGACTTTTTAGGATTGGCATCTCCTAACCAAATACCAAAGCAAACTCGAGCCTATTCCCTAAGCAATGAATTTTGTGTCAAACATATTCGATATTGGATTTAAATCGGATATCTGATTTGAATCGGATATCTGATTTGTTTACATAGCATTTTAAAAAATTTCAAGACTTTATAACATATGATTTAACATATGCAATATATCTCATTTGTAGTTTATAGTTTATTTTAATATATTTAGTTTACAATATATGATTTGGTTTATATATGATTTTTAAATAGTTTATAGTTTATAGTTTATGCTAATATATCTAGTTTAGAATATACAACATTATTTATAATTTAATATATAATCTCCTACAAACCTATATAATATATAATATATTATATTATTATGTATAATATGTTTAACTATTATTTCTATATTTTAGTTAATATATATATATATTACTAATATATAAGATATTTAAATATTATCTCTACCCCTCTCCCTCTTCCTCTCTCT
>VDFB02252616.1:168808830-168824264 GCA_007258455.2 Sequoia sempervirens
CATCTTTTCTATTGTGACAATATAGATTTCTCATTTGAAAAATTTTGCAATATTTTTGGCACGATTGATCATGGACCTACTGCAACAATAGCCAGCTTTGATCCTTTTGGAGAGGTATGCAAAAGATTACAGTAATATAGATTCATTTTTCTAAGCATATTTTCTATTATATGTATTTTAACTACTAGCTTGATGGTTTGTACAGGTGTTTGTCAGTCCAAAACGTGAACATACTACTCTTGTGGAAGACTATGCCCTAAATTCCTCAAATAGGAAAATTTTGTAAAATTTCAATTTTGAAATGTGAAACAATGTAAGAAGGGCATAACTGTGTAGTGAGAAAATTCTATAGTAACTTATTGTAATTAATCGAGCTACAACCAGAGGTTTTCTTCCTGGTTCTTTCCTACCGGTATGCTCATTTGAACTAGGTTTTGTAATATCTCCTATTTATATATAATAAATTACATTCATTAAGTTCATATATAACTTTGACATCTACTATGCTCTTTTCCACATGAAGAGTGCGCCATACATGTTAGAGTATGTTAATCCTATAATATGAGAGTATGTTGCAAAACAAAATTATATCTAATGTCTTCTCCATTTGAATTAAGAATGTAAATATGTAGTCCTTTTAAAAGAACAATAAAACATGGGACTAATTTCTTCATCAAACCCTTTAAGAAAATTTAATGTGTATAATGCTAAATAACACATTATATTATAGATTCCAAAAAATATATCAACTATAAGATATTCTCTCCACTTCATATAATTTGATAATAGAATATCCCTTGATGCTATCTAAATGTATTAGAAAACACAAATCATTAAAAATTAGGTTATAATATGTATCTTAGTCATCTAGTCAAGGTATTAAATTTACCAAGGCTTCCTAAAGTTAGAGGGAAAGAAGTTTAAACTGCAAGATATAATGTTATTCAAACCTCTTTAACTCTTGTGATTGCACAATAATAAGATTTGTAGGTGTGAATGATAATAGCATGTGGCATAAACATATTGAAAAGAGTTGATCTCAACATAATGAATAAAATTAGATTCTTTATCATACTTAACCTATCACCTTGATGGTAGTTTTTTAGAACATGGTTTTATTATTATTATTATATTGTAATACTATTTAAGATGAAAATTACAATTAAAGATGACGACGTTATAACCTGCACAACACAATTATAATTAAAGATGACGTTATAACCTGCACAAGCTTGATCCAACCTTTTAGCACTTACAATTACAAGAGGATCATCCCTGGCATAAACATACCCATACGAACATGTTGGAATAGTCCGTTTACTCGTACAAGTTGCGGAATGAAAGTTGCACCACTTTGCAACTTTACACTGCTTACATCTGGCAACTTTTCCCTCCACTAAAAAGTCATCACCATTGGAAAATGCCTCCGAGATAGAAAAAACTGAGAGAGGTTTTTGTAGATGGTCCCAACACAATCCTGTAGCGTATGACAGAGAGTCTGTATGCCCCACGATCTTTGAGAAATAGCCCTTCAAATATTATTTCCTTTTAGCACTTTGGACTCTTAAGGGAAATTGTCAGTCCAATGTAGCTCAGAGTGATTCGGCATATTTGGGTGCAAAAGAAGACCATCCCTAGCGTAAAAGTACCCATATAGATGTGTTGGAATAGTCCGTTTGGTCGTACGAGTTGCGGAATGAAAGTTGCACCACTTTGCAACTTTACACTTCTTGCATCTGGCAACTTTTCCCTCCTCTAAAAAGTCATCACCATTGGAAAACGCCTTCGAGATAGAAAAAACCGAGAGAGGTTTTCGTAGATGGTCCCAACACAATTACGTAGCCTTTGATGGAGTGTTTATATGCCCCACGGTCTCTGACAAATAGCACTTCAAATATTGTTTCCTTTTAGCACTTTGGACTCTTAAGGGAAATCATGGGTCCAATGTAGCTCAGAGTGATTCGGCATATTTGGGTGCAAAAGAGGACCATCCCTAGCATAAACGTACGTGTATGGACATGTTCGAGCAATCCGTTTGGTCGTACGAGTTGTGGAATGAAAGTTGCACCACTTTGCAACTTTACACTGCTTTGCATCCGCAACTTTTCCTCCCTTCCTCAAAAGTCATCACCATTGGAAAAAGACGCCTCCTCGAGATAGCAAAATGTAGAGAGGTTTCGAGATGGTCCCAACTCGACTTCACTGTAGCCTCCTCCTCGGCTAAATTAGTCTCAGATGCCCTACTTTCAAGAAATAGCCGCCCTTCAAATATTGCTGCCTTTTAGCACTCCTCCTTTGACTCTTAAGGGAAATTGATGGTCCAAATGTAGCTTGGAGGATTCCGCTTATTTGGGTGTAAAGAGACCATCCCTAGTGTAAACGCACTCCATATGGACATGTTGGAATAGTCTCCATTTGGTCGTACGAAGGTGGAAATGAAATTTGCACCACTTTACTACTTTACATCGCTTATCCGGCTAACTTTTCCATCAAAAGTTATCACCATGTGAAAATGCCTCCTAGATAGAAAAAACTGAGAGAGGTCTTGGTGATGGTCCCAACATGATCCCATGCTGACTCTCCCAGGAGCGTTCCCATGGGGCCCAGGAGCCCCTCCCAGAAATAGCCTCTTTGAACACCATTGACTCTTAAGGGAAATCATCACCAATGTAGCTCTGAGTGATTCAAGCGATTGGGTACAAAGAGGACCATCCCTAGCGAACGTACTCCATACGTATTACGTTGGAATAGTTCGCTTGTTGTAATGAGTTAGTAATGAAAGCCAAAATTCACTTTCCTCTACTTTTACACCAAGCATCTAGCAACTTTTCCCTCCACTCCAAAAGTTATCACCACAGGAAAACGCCTCAAAGATAGCAAAAACTGAGAGAGGTCTTGGTAGATGGTCCCAACACAATCCCGTAGCCTCTGACGGAGTGTCTGTATGCCCCACGGTCTTCGAGAAATAGCCCTTCAAATATTGCTGCCTTTTAGCACTTTGGACTCTTAAGGGAAATCGCCGGTCCAATGTAGCTCAAAGTGATTCGACATATTTGGGTGCAAAAGAGGACTATCCCTAGCATAAACGCATTCCATACAAGATGTAAGAACAAATCAGTTTGGTTGTAATGAAGCTGCGTAATGAAATTTGGTAACCACTTTGCAACTTTAATTCCTTTGAAGATCGTAATGGTCATGTAGTTGGCGTGATTCTTGCGTGGCGAAACAAAGTTTGGTTTTGTTTCACCAAGTCAATACCATCTCTTGAATTCTTAGGAAGTAGATTAGAACTTCTAACCCCTTGTCTCTTTTTTCAGTTCGTTTGATCTGCAACCCAAATAAAAGAGGTTCATTGTCCAAACCTTCATTGTGAATTGAAAAAATTTAATGCTTTAGGTGTGATAAGTTTGGTCACTTTTCCAAACATTGTCTAAATAGATCTAAGCATCAAGCCTTTGTTGCAAATGTAGATGATGTCTCTCCACAGAAGAATGAAGAGCCTTGTTGCCATGCAATATAATAAGACCATTGAAGCCTTATGCTTACAATAATTATAAAAAGAAATCCCACATAATTATCACATAAGATAATTGTCACATCCCTCCTATAACCAACTCCCATATGGAAGAAAACCAAATAAATAAATATGATTTTGACTTAATGAAAGTTGGCAGAGGAGACAATTTGAATTTATGAATACACATTTAAGGCTAAGTAGTTCATTATTATTAGGCTAAGTAGTGTTACTGTTTTCTGAATGGTACAAAACAACAAATTTTTAAGATGTATTTTATTGAGCTATTTTTTCCCAAAGTTCTTTTGATGCTTTAAAACTCCAAAATTATTGCCCTGCTTTGACTTACTGATGCTTTACTTTTTTCATGATATTATAGAACATTTTTATGGGTTGTTGGAAAGTCTTCCCTTGGGCTACTGAGTTTGGTTACAAGTGATTCATCCAAGTTATTAATCTCTATCTTGTTCTTATTAGATATAGTCCTCCTTTAATATATTTTATACTGGACTCCAATTGAAGTAGATTATTATATTGTATGAAGCAGAGATTCATTTTCATGCCACATTGTACTATACCATATACGCTGCATTTTGAATAATGTTTTAGTCAAATTTGAAAGTAGTAACTGGGGTAATGAAATAAATAAAGGAAGGAAAGATTGCAAATTATGTTTGTTTACTTGCTCCTCTTGTTCAACCTGATAGTGACTATAGAATCACAAGCTATGCTAGTAAAAGCAATGGGAAAGAAAGGGGTTAAAAGAGGGAGGCCAACTACATCAAAGAAGGAACCATCACCCTCTCTGGAAAATAATGAAAATACAAGTAATAACATACACAATAAGAACCTAGAAGATCAAAATCAAATGAAAAGGGGTAGAGCAAAGGGGTTGAAAAGAGAACCATATCCTATTATGGAATATGAAGAAAAGGGAAAGAATGATGGAAACTCTGGTGAATTGGTGGATCGAAAACAACTTTTGGAGTTAAATCACTGTGAAGGTTTTCTTATTACACCTATTTTCTTGAATCTCATAAACTAGCTTGGTTACAGTTTGTGTGTGAGTCACTAATTTGTGTGCTCTTGAGTTTTTGTGATTTTGTTTTTCCATGGGTTAATTAATTAATTTGAAAGTCTAGGTATGTGTTAGTGTATATATAAAGATGATTCCATTATATGTGTGACATGCCTTTGTCATTGTGTTGGAATGTTTCAGCATGCTGTGTTTTGCTTGTTAGTGAAAGAAAAAAATATTTGTAGCATTGGTATTCATGTTTCCAACCTGCTAAAGTATCTTCAAAGATAAAGTTCTACTCTTTGTTTATTTTAATTTTCATACTTGCACATTTCATAGTTTTCTAGTATGTCACTTCTATATGATCTTGTCATATTGACTTATCAATCTATTGAAAAGCATTCCAGGGCAGATATAGTAGAAATATAGGACTGAACAAAAGATGACAATGAGAAAAAGTTACCTAAAATTCAGTTGGCATTCATTTGTAGTATCTAAGCATACATAAAAGGGTGCCTAGGTCTCTGCTTTAGCAACATTAAGTGGTAGAAGGAGAGGTCTGTTATAGAGCATCAGCCAAAACATGCACCTAACTGGAAGGTGAGTTAGTGACATGAGGCTTTTGAAAGTATGCCTAGCAGCCATGAAGCAGTGAGCAGCAGGTAAAAATGGTGCCTAGGAGGATCTAAAATGATGTTTTGAGTGGCATGATGGATGAGAATAGGCACCTAGACTGACAAGACTAACTGAAATTGGTGCCTAGCATTTATTTGACTGAGCTAAAAGGTAGGTACATCAAGGATAGGTGCTTGGAGTGGATGTTTATGCAATGTGAAGTAATGGTTTGAGTTTGAAAGATGTGTAATGCAATGTAATCAATAATATCAATGAATTTTAATTATTAGTTATGTATCAGGAAGTAATTGCATAACCCGCTAGGTTGGACTTTATAAAAACTATATTAAATTGAAATTTTTTCATCTATCAGCATCTAGTTGTTACTTATGCAATGTGAAGTAATGCTTTGAGTTTGAAAGATGTGCAATGCAATGTAATTAGCAATATGAATAAACTATAATATAACCATCTCTTTTATGCTATTGTACATCAAGATATTTAACCATTGCTCACTTTATTAAAATTTCAAAGAGTTTAATTATGCACATGAGGAGGCAATTAAATTTCGATTGTCAACTTCTATATATCAAATTATCCAATAATCAAGTGTATGTCCATATACAAAAATGGCATCAATGCCAACTCAAAAAAAATTTTACAATATGTGGCATATGCCATCCCAGTATCTATTCAATATTTACATGCCAAAATGTCTATCTCATTCTAAACTATTGGTGGATCATCAAAATGGAGCCTCTTTGAAGCACTCGTTGCCTTTGAAGGTAGCTACACAAGAAAAAGTCAAACCATAATTGATATTAGTTATACTATATAATTTAAAATTGAATAATTAACATCAAAATCAATATACATTAAATTATAATTGAACTCTAAAATTGTAATCTTGATTACCTGAAATATCCGTCTCTTCAAAGGGTCAAGAGTTCTAGAATATGCCCTTCTCAAAGAACCGACCAAACCATCTTTTGTAATTTCAATCTATATAGGTGAACAAAAACATAAAAGTGATCCAAGTTAGCATACAATTGTCAGTAATAGGAATATATAAATACCAAACACAAAATAAAATGAACACATACTTCTTTAGGTTGATCTTTTTCTTTATCTCCTTTAGGTGTTTCGACACCTCCTCCTTGAGGTTCTTCAACACCTACTCCTTCAAGTTTTCCAATACGTATTGCTTTGGGCGTTGTGTCACTTGTCAACAAGGACGTATAGCTCATAATTCCCTGCACATAAAAATGACAAGTACATATGAAACTACCAATCTATGTCGATATATGTATAATCAATATAAGATCTTAAAATTATTAATTCAATCAAATTTGAGTTCAATTACCTTCCCCTTATCCAAAATTACACTTCCATAATCTGGATAAGGCTGCACCTCGCTCGCACAAGGTATTTCCTACAAGAGGAAAATAAGATAAACATATAAGTTACACTTCCATAATCTGGACAAGAAAGTATATAATAAATAAATGTAAATGAGTGAGAGCAAAAATATATACTATGTACGTGTCCAGGCCAAATGAAATGGCCCTCAGGGTGCTATCCGTCACTTGTGTCAGCTCCTCCTCGGACATCAACTATTAAATAGACCATGTAAATAAATATTAGTACATTATACTATCTCTTATTAATATTCATTTAAAAGCAAATGCAAGTTATGAATTCACAACTTAAATTTTACCTGTGTCACTATTCCATTGTCCCCCTCTCTAGCATGAGAGGACTCTGTACGGTGTGCTCCACTCCCCTGCATCTGATCTATAATGTCCACATCATGGAAGTCATAATTGAAAGTGTCTAAGGGATGCTCGGTAGGCTATACAAGAGGACCCAAGAATATTTGGTGGCACATGGAGCAAGTATGTTGTACACAAATATGTGGACCTGACGAGGATGATGCAACAGCACTCGAGCCATCACCAACATCACCAGAATGTGTCTGAGCTACTACAGAAGCATGTGAAACCAAAAGACCACTCAAAGAGTGAATAGCATGGATAGTTTGTGTGGCCGCGTCCTGCATAATAACTGGATGGTATACTAGAGGTGGCAGAGGAAGGGGAGGGAGGGGAACATATGGGCAGGGTATTACTCTAACTGCCCCTAGTCTATCCTGGGGCATACCTCCACCAACGCCCTGGAAGGGTCTAATGTCAAAGTAATTGACATGATGTCGTAACACAAACTCAGCATATAATTTTTTTATAAAGTAAAATGGTATATCACAATTGTTGTTCGGTGTTTTCAAAAAAACCATACACCAACGATCCCAAAAGTTTTCTACAATGTCTCTATGAGTGCACCATTTTATAGAAAGTTTTGTTTTGTTAACATTAATTGGAAAACCAGTGCGGGAGTTAACAAATAAAGAGGCTATTTGGGCTTTGGTTATTCCAAGATCTTTCACATCATCATAGGACAATCCACATGCATAATATTCTCTCATGTCTTCTTGCCACGAATGAAAGGCATTATGTTGCGAGGAGAGGGTTTCTATATTTTTAATTATTTCTTTCATTGTGTTTGACATCTTAGATAATCGAGGGACTCTCATATAAACTTCAGAAATGCCCCTTAATTGTTGCAATTTTTTAGAAATTAATTCTTGAATTGATGGTTGTGGAGGTGGTGGAGGTGGTGGAATTTGTGCATTTTCATTATCAGAGCCATAATGCCTAATTAAATATAAAAACAAATCAATCTAATTAAAATTAGACAATATAAATGAAAATATTATAAAAATACCCTAGTTTTTTTTTAATCCAACAAAAATCCTAGTTTTTAACAAAAATCTATAAAATTCTCTAATTTTTAATCCAAATACATAAAAAACACTATTTTTAAGTCAAAATCCATTGCAAACATTCAATTTTCATCAAAATCCATGCTAAACTAAAAATTTTCATAAAAATTCTATCAAAAAACCCTATTTTGAAAAAAATCAAATAAAACTACACAAATCTAATTGAAAATTTTATTAGAGCAAATAAAAAATCAAGAATCTAACCTTTTGAAGATGGATTTGCACCAAATCGGATATCTAATTTGCGGAATCAACTTTCCACTATGCGCCCGCCAGGGTTAAGCAAATGTCGAATGAGAATGAGTTTTAATTTGGCCGAAATAGAAGTATATATATGTGTCAAAAATCGGATATCCGATTTGAATCGGATATCCGATTTGGATCAGATATCCGATTTTGAAATATAGGTTTGGGCTTTGCTTCGGTAGTCACCCGAGCCACATAAAGTCAACTCGACATTTTCGTGTTTTTGAGCCGTAGAAACAAGCATTTTTTTCTCCATTCCCACTTTTTGGCATACCATGATCCTGCACATGAACGTGCAATGGGGTCTACTTTTCAGTAAATCTATCTTCCACACTTTTGCATTGTTACCTGAAACCCTAAACAAGGAGGTCGTGGCACTATCTAGCCTAAGATGGATGTTGATAAAACATGTTCCACCAAGATTATGGAAATTCAAACCGCTCCTTTTGGAGTTGTATGGAAACATAATTAGGCTGGATAATACAAAAGCCTCACTACCCCATTCAAATGTGAGGGTGTTGGTAGATCACTATACTTGGGAATTGATATCCCTAAAATACTAGAAATAAGGATTGAAAATTACACATTCACCTAAGCCCTAGAAATTCTAGGAGGCCTTAATCTATGCTACTTATGCTAGAAATAAGGACACATTAGAAGATACTGAACCTCCTAATTAAGAAGAGAAGCACTAACTCTTCCCTGACCATGGTGAATAAAAAGACAAATTCTCCCTTAGTGAAATTTGTGGAAGTAGAGGAAATGGAGAGAAAATCAAAGGATTTTAATAAAACCCATCCCTCCTCGGATGCAATTTTGAATGAATCTCCCCAAACACTGTAATTATAGAAGATATGGTTAGCTATAACACATAAAAAGATGTGGTTCCATGAATCTTACAAGATATTTTGTATGCAGTCATAGAGGGGAATGCTAATCAATTGAAAACCCTAATGCATGAACTGGAAAATTTTCTTTCTAATAAGGCCTTAGGTAAAGAGGGATGGGGTCAAGAAATAATTAATGAAAAATCTGGGGATAACAATGTGCCCTTCCCAGATGAATCACTGGTAATTTCAAACCCTATGAGAAGGAATGAACAACAACTAGATTTGGCTAAAATTAGAGAAAAAATGAAACAAAAGGAAATGAAGGGAAGACTAAATCAAACCAAGGAGGAATCAGAAAGTGAATTATGCACATTTTGTTGAAAGAATAAATAAGGAACCCTTTGATGTGTTGTCATTTATGCCAACATTGCTTGTTGATAGCTTTGTCTATTTTGGTAAATAGTTTTGGTGTCACTTTGATCCCAAAAATTTGGTCTAGATTTTCTCATGTTATAATATTGGCTTATGTGGCTAGAATATCATGTTTTGGACTAATAAATACACCTATGCTTAAGATTTAAGTAATTTTAGTTGATCTGGGTGAAAGTTGCAAATAACAAAAGTTTGACAAACTATATTCTGGCTTATACAGTACAAGATGATATGAGTTATTTGGTCAGCATTCCTTTGAGATTTGAATTCAGACTCTACAATTTTGGGAGAATATTTATAGGCGTCACAACTACATATACTCTAGTTGGAATGTTCTTATATGATCATATGGATGATTGATGCTGGTTAGATTGGATTATTTTGTGATCAAGTCTAATCCTTGGCCGATCTTATACTTGAAATTGTGCTATGAAGATTAATATGTATTGTGAATTTGAAGGGGATATATTTTAGATCCATGATGACCTAAATTTATTTTTTGCACATTTATTGTGAGCATGAAGAAGTTTTGTTTTCAAGTATGAAGTTGAAAAATTATTTTCAATTGAAATGGGGCTACATCTAATTAGGTCGACCTAATTGATGCATGTGGATGTAATAGGGTATATATGTGGAATAGTCTTGAGTTGTATATGAATGAAGCAAGTGTAGTATGGTGTATGTGAAATCTGATATAAGGTGAACTCACAAATTTTTATGTGTGAAGCTGGAGTAAGGGTAAAATTGTTGTGTATGTTGAGCGACTACTTAGTAGAGTAGTATTTTGTATTCAAAACTTCATTGGAATTGAATTCAATATAAGGTGCATCTTACATCAGTTCATACCTTGGCTATGTAGCCACTTTTGTCTTGTAACTATTTTTCAAGCTATGAGACTTATAAGGACAATGAATCCTAGTGGTGAGCCCTATAATATCTTATAACCAGTTATAATATATTGTGAGCTAAACCTCAATGTGGTTCTTCCCTTTTGGGGTTTTCCACATAAAAATCTTGGTGTTCATGTGTTATGTGGTATTGTAATTTTCTTCATGTACTCATTCATAGTTGTAGTTAAATATGTTTTGATAATTGGATGGATTATGAGTTAATGGTTTAATATAATATTGATTCAAACCCAACCCCCTCTCAATATTATGGGTGTTCAACAATTGAAATCATTCCTTTTGAAAAGTCTAACAACTTGAGAAAGATCTTGGAGTTTGAACACATGGCTGATAAAAAATATCCTATTCCTCTAGAAGAAATTTATGAAATTGAATATGAAGGAGATGACTACATGTTTAAAAAAGAAATTAAAGCTTCTCTTGAGGATATTGGAAAAGTTGAAAGTGAGAATAAAAATTTGAAGGAAAGTCTAAGAGAAGCAAATGAATGGATCAAAAATTTGAGAGAACAAATCAAGAAGTTCAATGAAATACATAGAGAAGTTAATGAACAATTGAAGAAAGAAAATGAAGACATCATCAAACTAAAAGTGTAGGTGGAAAAAAAAAGGAGAATTCAAGATTGTTTGAATGCTAAGATACAAAGCAAGTTTGATGAATTCTCAAAGCTTGAATAAGAAGTGGGTATGTGTAGGATCATGATGGGTCAAAAAGTGGCGATATGATGGGTATGTGTAGGGTATGTGGCTGACAATTTTTTTTTACCCAAAATTCATGAAATGAAAAGGGTTTTTAAAGGAGATTCTCAGCTTCCCACCAACATAAATTATGCTTTACTTTGAATTTAATAAATAATTATTATTTATTTTCTATTTGAATTATGACTAAAGTCCTGATTGATAGGCTGATTGAAAAACATCTATAGCTTTCAAAATGCATCAATTTTTTTGAATCCAAAACATGCATCACATTCTATGCTTCACATACTATAAGATTAAAAAAAATGAATTTCATGAATTTTTGACCAAGTTAAGGTGGTGGTCAAACATACAATTTTATTTTTTTTTTAAAATTTGTAATAAAAAATTCATAATTGATTATTTTACTTGGAAAAAAATTACAAAACATATTCATCACATTGGGACATGAGTCCTCTACTTATATCTAAAATCTTATAAAAAAAATATTATCATTTTATTGTGGTTAGGTGGTTAGACAGACACCTACTTATTTTTTCCCTAAACTTTAAGTACTACTACATTGAAATTTCAAATTTTCACCAAATAGGGGTATGTGCAAGATCATCATGGAAAAAACAGGCCCTTAAGTAGCGAAAAATTTAGAAAAATCAGAGTTATCTAACTTGACATAAAAAATTGGATAATTTTATCTCTATTATTTCAAAAATATGTAAGAATAAAATCTATAGCAAGTTGAATGTAGCGAAAAATTTAGAAAAATCAGAGTTATTCAACTTGACATAAAAATTGATAATTTATCTCTATTATTTCAAAAATATGTAAGAATAAAATCTATAGCAAGTTGAATGTAGCTTCTAAACTACTAGACCTTTATTAAAAAAAAATCTATTTGGTGAAAATTCAAAATTTCAATGCAGTAGTACTTAAGTTTCAGTTTAAAAATAAGTAGGTGTCTATCTGACCACCCTAACCACAATAAAATTATAATATTTTTTTATAATATTTTGATATAGGTAGAGGATTCATGTCCTAATGTGATGCATATTTTTGTAATTTTTTTCTAAGTATATAATTAATTATGAATTTTTTATTACAACTTTTAAAAAATATAAAAAACTCATATATCCTGACCACCTTAACTTGGTCAAAATTTCATGAAATTCAATTTTTTTATTCCTATAGTATGAAGCATAGAATGTGATGCATGTTTTGATAAAAAAATGTGATACCATTTGAAAGCTATGGATGTTTTAATTAACCTATCAATCAAGACTTTAGTCGTAATTCAAATACAAAGTGAATAATAATTATTTATTAAATTTAAAGTAAAGCATAATTTATATTGGTGAGAAGTTGAGAATCTTCTTTAAAAACCCTTTCGTTTCATCATTTTTTGGTAAAAAATGTCATTAGCCACATACCCTATACATACCCATGATATCGCCGCTTTTTGGCCCATCATGATCCTGCACATACCGATAGATTTTTTTTTTTTAAATAAACCTAGTAGTTTAGAAACTACATTCAATTTTCTACATATTCTATTCTTACATATTTTTTAAATAATATGGATAACTTATTCAAATTTTTACGTCAAGTCACCTAACTCTGATTTTTTTGAATTTTTCACCACTTAAGGGCCCATTTTTTCCATGATGATCCTACACATACCCAAGTGGTAACCCTAATATCAAATCTAGATAAATAAAGAGATCATGAGGAAAAATTCAAAACAAGTACTAAAAATATTGATGAATTGATTGCAATTCAAAAACCTTCTAAGGATAAAGGTGGCTTGGGACTTGAAGAAGGAAAAAGTTTATAGAATAATTAAACATCTAACAAGGTTGACAATGAAAAGTAGAATTGAGAAACTGAAAGACAGTTCAAGAATCAAAGAAGCAATACTGGAAGACCTCCTATTAGATAACCAAATGCTTAAAGGTACCCATATTTCAATGTTATTTGTTTTTCATGCAATACATTCAAGGACATAAGGCTATAGAATGTAGAAGTAGAATGAATCAGAATGTTGGATCCTTTCTTGAATAGTGTTTTGCATGCAAAAAATTTGCACATAGAGCTACTAAGTGCAGAAGTCATATGATGAATAGATTCAGTATTGATAGAATGTTTCAATCTTTCAATGGCTACTATTATACATGCAATGTATTTGGACATAAGACTAACCAGTGCAAATCAAGAATGAATGGAATTAGTTTGGTCAGAAAATGTTGTATGCTACAATTGCAAGCCTAGACACATTTCAAGATTGTGCAAAAGTAAGAATGGAAGGTAGACTTATTCAAGACTAAGGAATAATCTAGTAAAGATAGTTGATCCTACTAAAGTTAAGAAGAAAGTAGAGAAGATTTGGAAGAAAAAAGAACTTGAGAACAAGGATGAATCAAATGCATCTATACCTACATCTAGTGCAGATATTTAAAAAAAAAACTAAGCCCATGACAATACTTAGGGGGAGCAGTAACATAAAAATCTAACACCCCCTAAACCCATGAGGTATCAAGTAGTGACACAAAGATTTATGGTGAAAAATGGTATGCATAACCTTTTGTGAAAGATTTTGATAGAAAATATGTAAATCAAAATATTTGTGAATCCCTTTATGGTTTATAGTTTTTCAATGAAGTATTTACCAACTTTTGGGGAATTTGAAGCATTAAATGAAAGATTAGGACCATAGATTGATAATGTATAAAGTGAAATATCTAGTCATTTTTAAATCACTTTTACACATTTGAAAGAAAGTAGAGTGGATTGAGAAGTGACTGAAGGTGATTCAAAGCAAATTGGTTCAAATCCTAGTTCCTATTGACCATGAAAAAGGTATTTATAGCTATCTATGCTTTGTGGGTTTGTATTATAAGAGATTTTACAAGAATTTGAAGGTAGAATTGAGGTTGTAATGTATACACTGACCATAGTTGAGATTATAGAAAGACCTAGACTGAATTTTAAGAGGATTTCATGGATTGTTTTCGAGAATAACTTTGATGGTGAATTTTTGAAGATCCCAATTAAGGTTTTGTAAGAGAAGGGGGATTCACTACTCATGATTTCTCTTCATTCAGAGAGCTTCACAGGGTGAACTGCCCTAAAATACCTCAAGGAACAACGCAGAAGTTCTAGAATAAAAAAGAGTAGGTCACATAGATTTTTTTGACAGACTAATGATCTCTCAGCCAAAGGATGTTAGTGTGGAATACAGATGACAACTTAGTGCGCTGGCATCCCTATTATTGAAGGAGATTATCATAGAAAATGGCTAGATGAGTATTTCTACTTCAATTATTGAGAAATTATGTTGATAAAGTAATAGAAAGTGATAGAAATGAAAATAAAGCAATCTAAATGATAAAGATAAATAGAAGAAAGAAAGTTCTCACAACCATGCAAGTGATGAAGTCTCCAGCAAGATGAATTTCTTCAAAACCTACATGTGCAATATCTGGAGAAAGTGTTGTGGTTTTATAGGGGTTTACCTCAGTCAAACCATCGTTTTGGTGTTTCTACCTCCATAGACAACTAGATAGAAAGAGAAAGTGTAACCAAAATGGAAAAAGCATGTGGTGAAAAAAAAACCCACTCAAGAGTAGAACCCACACCACCAAGTGTGAGTGATAAAAGCAAACCACACTCAAGGATGAGAACCCGTATCACAAAAGAGGTGATAAAAGCAATCCCTGCTCAAGGAGGAGAACTTGTATCATGAAGTAAATATGCAATAGGAAGGGTATATTGAATCCCAAGATGCTCACAAGCATGAGATGAAGGAGATGAAGCTACAAGAGTGAAGCTAAGAGAGCTTGAAGCTATTGTAACAAGTTGTATTAAATTGTGCAAGGGTTGGAATGTAGAAGGCTAGAGAGAAACCAGAAGTAGAAGAGTCTCCCAAATGAAGTGAATAGAGGACTTTTAGGGGGGGAAAGAAGCTTCTCGAGTGGTTATAGGGAATATCGAGCCATTACCACCAAAAAAATTAGATGACAAGTGGAAAACATGCTCAAAAGTGACTGTCTAAGTGTTGAAATGTCATAGGATGCTAGCGTAGCATGCAAACATCCATGTGGCATGCTACAAATTGACACAAAAGAGAAAGGCACAAAATCTGATGTAAAGCTAGCATGCAAGGGTAGCTACTAAAAAGGGGTCTTGGAGCATCTTGAGAAGGAAAAAGGCTAATGCAAGGGCTTAAATGAGCCTACTCAAGATGCTAAGGGAATGGATACTAAGGTGGATGCAAGAATGTGTGTGAGACTGTGAGTGGTGAAATTTTACATTTATACATTTTGCCCCCACTTTAGTAGGCA
>VDFB02252616.1:168824364-168834945 GCA_007258455.2 Sequoia sempervirens
AGATATGAGACAGTCAAATATACTTTGCAAAGTGGAGGTGAAGGTTCTAGATGTGAGTTGGTTTCAAAAGAATGTAGTGTTGCTGATTTTATTTCAGATTTTAAGGACAATCTCTTCTACAAGTATGCAAGGTATAGTCATAGGTCTCAGTGGTTGGATCAACAATTTAGACTATTTAAGGACTCTTTTCCAATTGGCACTATTATATCAGTGGTTGATTTTGCAGAAAACTACACATTGCAACCACAAAACGAGGTGCAATCTCAATATTACAATTCCATTCAAATTGCTATATTTGTCCACATAACATTTAGACATGCATGTGATAGTACAGAGGAGGATCGAAAGATAATAAGAGAGTATCATTTTTATATGAGTGATGATAGATCTCACTCATCCGAGTATGTCCAACATTGTTCCTCGAATTTTTTGAGTTTCAAGGTGGAGCATGATATAGCAATGGGCCTACATCTCATTAATGATAACTCCAAGACAGGTCAATTCAAGAATGCCTATATGTTTTATTGGCTGGAGTAGAATGCATGCAGAGAGGGGTACCTCACATTTGGAGTTTTTTTGAAGCTGGGCATGGGAAAGGGGAGCACGATGGAGCAGGTGCATGTGTAAAAAGATCTCTAGTTAAGGAGCAATTGAAGATTTCAGGAGAAAAATTTAGTGATGCACGTTCTATTGTTGATTGGTGTAGTTCAACATTATCACAGGGAGGGACACTTGATTCAACAGTGCGCAGATTCTTTTGGTTGGTTGAGGAGGGTACAAAGGAGAGGCCGATTGGATTGTCATACACCAAAGATTCTTCAAAGATGCATTCATTTCAAAGCCTAAAAATGCAAAGCATTACGGGACCATTTGACACTAGATTTGTCTTGTTTTCGAGTTGCATTTAGTGCGAAAGTGGGATCAATGCAAGTCAAGGGAGTGGGTGGATACATGGGTTCCATAGTATCTAACTCCATTATCTCAAACAATATCCATGAGAAAGTTCTTATTACAATGGAAATTTTAGTTGATTACTTAATCGACTTCAGATCTACTACCCGTGACATGTTTTTGCAGTTGTTGCACCACAAGGGAATCAAGAGAGATCATAATATTGGTTGGATCAATGTGTGTGGGTAAAGAAAAATCTAACACAACTAATGGAAGATGATGATGGGTTCATTTATCCTATAGGTTCAGTTGTGGTTACAGGAACTTGGCTGCAACATATGGTTGTGTTTCAAATGGAATACCTGCATTTGAAGACTACAAGAAACACAAAACCATTCTCATGTATCCGCACCTTGCTATAGCAACAAATGTTTAGTTTTTGAAGAATCATGCTAGACCAAAGACAAAAGAACTATGGACACTTAGTAATGTTAATCATGAAGCAATATTGGATACTCTTAAGGAAAGAGATGACCCTTCGTGCACACTTGAATAGCATTTTCAAGAATGGAAGGTAAAATGGTTAGGTTCATTATGTATAAGTTCTTATTATAATTTAATATAGATTTGTTAGTCTAATCCATCTTTTCTATTGTGACAATATAGATTTCTTGATTTGACAATTTTTGTGATATTTCGGCATGATTGATCATGGACATGCCGCCATAATAGCCACCATCCTTTCTCGTAGAGGTACGCAAAAGATTACAGCAATATAGATTGGTTATTCTAAGCATTTTTATAGTTTTGCATTACTAATTCATCAATATTCAAAGTTGTTTTAGATTAATATAGATTTTTTAGTCTAACCATCTTTTCTATTGTGACAATATAGATTTCTCATTTGAAAAATTTTGCAATATTTTTGGCACGATTGATCATGGACCTACTGCAACAATAGCCAGCTTTGATCCTTTTGGAGAGGTATGCAAAAGATTACAGTAATATAGATTCATTTTTCTAAGCATATTTTCTATTATATGTATTTTAACTACTAGCTTGATGGTTTGTACAGGTGTTTGTCAGTCCAAAACGTGAACATACTACTCTTGTGGAAGACTATGCCCTAAATTCCTCAAATAGGAAAATTTTGTAAAATTTCAATTTTGAAATGTGAAACAATGTAAGAAGGGCATAACTGTGTAGTGAGAAAATTCTATAGTAACTTATTGTAATTAATCGAGCTACAACCAGAGGTTTTCTTCCTGGTTCTTTCCTACCGGTATGCTCATTTGAACTAGGTTTTGTAATATCTCCTATTTATATATAATAAATTACATTCATTAAGTTCATATATAACTTTGACATCTACTATGCTCTTTTCCACATGAAGAGTGCGCCATACATGTTAGAGTATGTTAATCCTATAATATGAGAGTATGTTGCAAAACAAAATTATATCTAATGTCTTCTCCATTTGAATTAAGAATGTAAATATGTAGTCCTTTTAAAAGAACAATAAAACATGGGACTAATTTCTTCATCAAACCCTTTAAGAAAATTTAATGTGTATAATGCTAAATAACACATTATATTATAGATTCCAAAAAATATATCAACTATAAGATATTCTCTCCACTTCATATAATTTGATAATAGAATATCCCTTGATGCTATCTAAATGTATTAGAAAACACAAATCATTAAAAATTAGGTTATAATATGTATCTTAGTCATCTAGTCAAGGTATTAAATTTACCAAGGCTTCCTAAAGTTAGAGGGAAAGAAGTTTAAACTGCAAGATATAATGTTATTCAAACCTCTTTAACTCTTGTGATTGCACAATAATAAGATTTGTAGGTGTGAATGATAATAGCATGTGGCATAAACATATTGAAAAGAGTTGATCTCAACATAAGGAATAAAAATAGATTCTTTATCATACTTAACCTATCACCTTGATGGTAGTTTTTTAAAACATGGTTTTATTATTATTATTATATTGTAATACTATTTGGCATGAAAAAATTACAATTAAAGATGACGCACGCTATAACCCGCATAAATACAATTATAATTAAAGCATGACGCTTATAACCTCGCATTAATGCTTGATCCAACCTTTTAGCACTTTATAATTACAGAGAGGACTATCCCCCTGCATAAACATACCCATACTTAACATGTTGAATAAATCGCCATTCGCATAAGCAGGAATGAAAGTTGCACCACTTCTGCAACTTTACACTCCATATCCGCAACCTTCCATAATTAAAAAGTCATCACCATTGAAAAAATGCCCGAGATA
Source organism: Sequoia sempervirens (assembly GCA_007258455.2). Classification (NCBI taxonomy): domain Eukaryota; kingdom Viridiplantae; phylum Streptophyta; class Pinopsida; order Cupressales; family Cupressaceae; genus Sequoia; species Sequoia sempervirens. The sequence goes on from VDFB02252616.1 coordinate 168,827,564, forward strand.
GAAAAAAAAACCGGAGAGGTTTTTGTGAAATGGTCCCAACACAATCCTCAGAGCGATGACGAGAGTCCGTGATGCCCCCACGACCTTTGGAGAGAAATAGCCCTTCAAATATTATTTCCTTTTAGCACTTTGGACTCTTAAGGGAAATTGTCAGTCCAATGTAGCTAAGAGTGATTCGGCATATTTGGGTGCAAAAGAAGACCATCCCTAGCGTAAAAGTACCCATATAGATGTGTTGGAATAGTCCCGCTGGTCGCATCGAAGTTATGGAATGAAAGTTGCACCACTTTGCAACTTTACACTCTTGCATCCGGTAACTTTTCCTCCTCTAAAAAGCTACCACCATTGAAAATTTCTTCAGATAGAAAACCGTAGAGAGGTTTCGGGGAGGATGGTCCCAACACAATTACGTAGCCTTTGATGGAGGTTTATATGCCACCTACCTGGCCTCCTGGCCAAATAGCACTTCAAATATTGTTTCCTTTTAGCACTTTGACTCTAAGGGAAATCATGGGTCCAATGTAGCCTGTGAGTGATTCTCGGCATATTTGGTGCAAAGAGGACCATCCCTAGCATAAACGCATTGTATGGGACATGTTCGAAAGCAATCCGCTTGTCGATGAGGAGTTAGGAATGAAAGTTGCACCACTTTTGCAACTTTACATCATTGCATTCCCGGGTACCTTTTCCTCCTTCCTCAAAAGTTACCACCATTGAAATGCCTCAGATAGCAAAAACAGAGAGAGGTTTTCGTAGATGGTCCCAACTCGATCACGTAGCCTCCGACAAATTGTCTGTATGCCCCACGGTCTTCAAGAAATAGCCCTTCAAATATTGCTGCCTTTTAGCACTTTGGACTCTTAAGGGAAATTGATGGTCCAATGTAGCTTGGAGTGATTCGGCTTATTTGGGTGCAAAAGAGGACCATCCCTAGTGTAAACGTACCCATATGGACATGTTGGAATAGTCTGTTTGGTCGTACGAGTTGCGGAATGAAATTTGCACCACTTTACTACTTTACACTGCTTGCATCTGACAACTTTTCCCTCCACTGAAAAGTTATCACCACAGGAAAATGCCTCCGAGATAGAAAAAACTGAGAGAGGTCTTGGTAGATGGTCCCAACATGATCCCATAGACTCTGATAGAGTGTCTGTATGGCCCATGGTCTCTGAGAAATAGCCCTTCAAATATTGTTTCCTTTTAGCACATTGGACTCTTAAGGGAAATCATCAGTCCAATGTAGCTCGGAGTGATTCGGCGTATTTGGGTACAAAAGAGGACCATCCCTAGCGTAAACGTACCCATACAGACATGTTGGAATAGTTCGTTTGGTTGTACGAGTTGCAGAATGAAAGTTGCACCACTTTCCTACTTTACACTGCTTGCATCTAGCAACTTTTCCCTCCACTGAAAAGTTATCACCACAGGAAAATGCCTCCGAGATAGCAAAAACCGAGAGAGGTCTTGGTAGATGGTCCCAACATGATCTTGTAGCCTCTGACAGAGTGTATATATGGCCCACGGTCTCCGAGAAATAGCCCTTCAAATATTGCTGCCTTTAAGCACTTTGGACTCTTAAGGGAAATTGCCGGTCCAATGTAGCTCAGAGTGATTCGGTGTATTTGGGTAGAAAAGAGGACCATCCCTAGCATAAACGTACCCATACAGATGTGTTGGAACAGTCTGTTTGGTTGTACGAGTTGCAGAATGAAATTTGCACCACTTTGCAACTTTAATTCCTTGAAGATTGCAATGGCTTTATGTAGTTGGCGCGATTCCTGCATGGCGAAACAAAGTTTGGTTTCGTTTCACCAAGTCAATACCATCTCTTGAATTCTTAGGAAGTAGATTAGAACTTCTAACCCCTTGTCTCTTTTTTCAGTTTGTTTGATCTGCAACCCAAATAAAAGAGGTTCATTGTCCAAACCTTCATTGTGAATTGAAAAAATTTAATGCTTTAGGTGTGATAAGTTTGGTCACTTTTCCAAACATTGTTCAAATAGACCTAAGAATCAAGCCTTCATTGCAGATGTAGATGATGTCTCTCCACAGAAGAATGAAGAGCCTTGTTGCCATGCAATATAATAAGATCCTTGAAGCCTTATGCTTACAATAATTATAAAAAGAAATCCCACATAATTATCACATAAGATAATTGTCACATCCCTCCTGTAACCAACTCCCATATGGAAGAAAACCAAATAAATAAATATGATTTTGACTTAATGAAAGTTGGCGGAGGAGAAAATTTGAATTTATGAATACACATTTAAGGCTAAGTAGTTCATTATTATTAGGCTAAGTAGTGTTACTGTTTTCTGAATGGTACAAAACAAGAAAATTTTTAAGATGTACTTTATTGAGCTATTTTTTCCCAAAGTTCTTTTGATGCTTTAAAACTTCAAAATTATTGCCCTGCTTTGACTTACTAATGCTTTACTTTTTTCATGATATTATAGAACATTTTTACGGGTTGTTGGAAAGTCTTCCCTTGGGCTACTAAGTTTGGTTACAAGTGATTCATCCAAGTTATTAATCTCTATCTTGTTCTTATTAGATATAGTCCTCCTTTAATATATTTTATATTGGACTCCAATTGAAGTAGATTATTATATTGTATGAAGCAGAGTTTCATTTTCATGCCACATTGTACTATACCATATACGTTTCATTTTGAATAATGTTTTAGTCAAATTTGAAAGTAGTAACTGGGGTAATGAAATAAATAAAGGAAGGAAAGATTGCAAATTATGTTTGTTTACTTGCTCCTCTTGTTCAACCTGATAGTGACTATAGAATCACAAGCTATGCTAGTAAAAGCAATGGGAAAGAAAGGGGTTAAAGGAGGGAGGCCAACTACATCAAAGAAGGAACCGTCACCCTCTCTGGAAAATAATGAAAATACAAGTAATCACATACACAATAAGAACCTAGAAGATCAAAATCAAACGAAAAGGGGTAGAGCAAAGGGGTTGAAAAGAGAACCATATCCTATTATGGAATATGAAGAAAAGGGAAAGAATGATGGAAACTCTGGTGAATTGGTGGATCGAAAACAACTTTTGGAGTTAAATCACTGTGAAGGTTTTCTTATTACACCTATTTTCTTGAATCTCATAAACTAGCTTGGTTACAGTTTGTGTGTGAGTCACTAATTTGTGTGCTCTTGAGTTTTTGTGATTTTGTTTTTCCATGGGTTAATTAATTAATTTGAAAGTCTAGGTATGTGTTAGTGTATATATAAAGATGATTCCATTATATGTGTGACATGCCTTTGTCATTGTGTTGGAATGTTTCAGCATGCTGTGTTTTGCTTGTTAGTGAAAGAAAAAAATATTTGTAGCATTGGTATTCATGTTTCCAACCTGCTAAAGTATCTTCAAAGATAAAGTTCTACTCTTTGTTTATTTTAATTTTCATACTTGCACATTTCATAGTTTTCTAGTATGTCACTTCTATATGATCTTGTCATATTGACTTATCAATCTATTGAAAAGCATTCCAGGGCAGATATAGTAGAAATATAGGACTGAACAAAAGATGACAATGAGAAAAAGTTACCTAAAATTCAGTTGGCATTCATTTGTAGTATCTAAGCATACATAAAAGGGTGCCTAGGTCTCTGCTTTAGCAACATTAAGTGGTAGAAGGAGAGGTCTGTTATAGAGCATCAGCCAAAACATGCACCTAACTGGAAGGTGAGTTAGTGACATGAGGCTTTTGAAAGTATGCCTAGCAGCCATGAAGCAGTGAGCAGCAGGTAAAAATGGTGCCTAGGAGGATCTAAAATGATGTTTTGAGTGGCATGATGGATGAGAATAGGCACCTAGACTGACAAGACTAACTGAAATTGGTGCCTAGCATTTATTTGACTGAGCTAAAAGGTAGGTACATCAAGGATAGGTACTTGGAGTGGATGTTTATGCAATGTGAAGTAATGGTTTGAGTTTGAAAGATGTGTAATGCAATGTAATCAATAATATGAATAAATTTTTAATTATTAGTTATGTACTGTGAAGTAATTGCATAACTGCTTAGGTTGACTTTGTAAAAACTATATTGTAATTGAAATTTTTTTCATCTATCAAAGATCTAGTTGTTACTTATGCAATGTGAAGTAATGCTTTGAGTTTGAAAGATGTGCAAATGCAAATGTAAATTAGCAATATGAATAAACTACATAATATAAATCCATTCTTTTATGCTATTGTACATCAAGATATTTAACCATTGCTCACTTTATTAAAATTTCAAAGAGTTTAATTATGCACATGAGGAGGCAATTAAATTTCGATTGTCAACTTCTATATATCAAATTATCCAATAATCAAGTGTATGTCCATATACAAAAATGGCATCAATGCCAACTCAAAAAAAATTTTACAATATGTGGCATATGCCATCCCAGTATCTATTCAATATTTACATGCCAAAATGTCTATCTCATTCTAAACTATTGGTGGATCATCAAAATGGAGCCTCTTTGAAGCACTCGTTGCCTTTGAAGGTAGCTACACAAGAAAAAGTCAAACCATAATTGATATTAGTTATACTATATAATTTAAAATTGAATAATTAACATCAAAATCAATATACATTAAATTATAATTGAACTCTAAAATTGTAATCTTGATTACCTGAAATATCCGTCTCTTCAAAGGGTCAAGAGTTCTAGAATATGCCCTTCTCAAAGAACCGACCAAACCATCTTTTGTAATTTCAATCTATATAGGTGAACAAATACAATTGTCAGTAATAGGAATATATAAATACCAAACACAAAATAAAATGAACACATACTTCTTTAGGTTGATCTTTTTCTTTATCTCCTTTAGGTGTTTCGACACCTCCTCCTTGAGGTTCTTCAACACCTACTCCTTCAAGTTTTCCAATACGTATTGCTTTGGGCGTTGTGTCACTTGTCAACAAGGACGTATAGCTCATAATTCCCTGCACATAAAAATGACAAGTACATATGAAACTACCAATCTATGTCGATATATGTATAATCAATATAAGATCTTAAAATTATTAATTCAATCAAATTTGAGTTCAATTACCTTCCCCTTATCCAAAATTACACTTCCATAATCTGGATAAGGCTGCACCTCGCTCGCACAAGGTATTTCCTACAAGAGGAAAATAAGATAAACATATAAGTTACACTTCCATAATCTGGACAAGAAAGTATATAATAAATAAATGTAAATGAGTGAGAGCAAAAATATATACTATGTACGTGTCCAGGCCAAATGAAATGGCCCTCAGGGTGCTATCCGTCACTTGTGTCAGCTCCTCCTCGGACATCAACTATTAAATAGACCATGTAAATAAATATTAGTACATTATACTATCTCTTATTAATATTCATTTAAAAGCAAATGCAAGTTATGAATTCACAACTTAAATTTTACCTGTGTCACTATTCCATTGTCCCCCTCTCTAGCATGAGAGGACTCTGTACGGTGTGCTCCACTCCCCTGCATCTGATCTATAATGTCCACATCATGGAAGTCATAATTGAAAGTGTCTAAGGGATGCTCGGTAGGCTATACAAGAGGACCCAAGAATATTTGGTGGCACATGGAGCAAGTATGTTGTACACAAATATGTGGACCTGACGAGGATGATGCAACAGCACTCGAGCCATCACCAACATCACCAGAATGTGTCTGAGCTACTACAGAAGCATGTGAAACCAAAAGACCACTCAAAGAGTGAATAGCATGGATAGTTTGTGTGGCCGCGTCCTGCATAATAACTGGATGGTATACTAGAGGTGGCAGAGGAAGGGGAGGGAGGGGAACATATGGGCAGGGTATTACTCTAACTGCCCCTAGTCTATCCTGGGGCATACCTCCACCAACGCCCTGGAAGGGTCTAATGTCAAAGTAATTGACATGATGTCGTAACACAAACTCAGCATATAATTTTTTTATAAAGTAAAATGGTATATCACAATTGTTGTTCGGTGTTTTCAAAAAAACCATACACCAACGATCCCAAAAGTTTTCTACAATGTCTCTATGAGTGCACCATTTTATAGAAAGTTTTGTTTTGTTAACATTAATTGGAAAACCAGTGCGGGAGTTAACAAATAAAGAGGCTATTTGGGCTTTGGTTATTCCAAGATCTTTCACATCATCATAGGACAATCCACATGCATAATATTCTCTCATGTCTTCTTGCCACGAATGAAAGGCATTATGTTGCGAGGAGAGGGTTTCTATATTTTTAATTATTTCTTTCATTGTGTTTGACATCTTAGATAATCGAGGGACTCTCATATAAACTTCAGAAATGCCCCTTAATTGTTGCAATTTTTTAGAAATTAATTCTTGAATTGATGGTTGTGGAGGTGGTGGAGGTGGTGGAATTTGTGCATTTTCATTATCAGAGCCATAATGCCTAATTAAATATAAAAACAAATCAATCTAATTAAAATTAGACAATATAAATGAAAATATTATAAAAATACCCTAGTTTTTTTTTAATCCAACAAAAATCCTAGTTTTTAACAAAAATCTATAAAATTCTCTAATTTTTAATCCAAATACATAAAAAACACTATTTTTAAGTCAAAATCCATTGCAAACATTCAATTTTCATCAAAATCCATGCTAAACTAAAAATTTTCATAAAAATTCTATCAAAAAACCCTATTTTGAAAAAAATCAAATAAAACTACACAAATCTAATTGAAAATTTTATTAGAGCAAATAAAAAATCAAGAATCTAACCTTTTGAAGATGGATTTGCACCAAATCGGATATCTAATTTGCGGAATCAACTTTCCACTATGCGCCCGCCAGGGTTAAGCAAATGTCGAATGAGAATGAGTTTTAATTTGGCCGAAATAGAAGTATATATATGTGTCAAAAATCGGATATCCGATTTGAATCGGATATCCGATTTGGATCAGATATCCGATTTTGAAATATAGGTTTGGGCTTTGCTTCGGTAGTCACCCGAGCCACATAAAGTCAACTCGACATTTTCGTGTTTTTGAGCCGTAGAAACAAGCATTTTTTTCTCCATTCCCACTTTTTGGCATACCATGATCCTGCACATGAACGTGCAATGGGGTCTACTTTTCAGTAAATCTATCTTCCACACTTTTGCATTGTTACCTGAAACCCTAAACAAGGAGGTCGTGGCACTATCTAGCCTAAGATGGATGTTGATAAAACATGTTCCACCAAGATTATGGAAATTCAAACCGCTCCTTTTGGAGTTGTATGGAAACATAATTAGGCTGGATAATACAAAAGCCTCACTACCCCATTCAAATGTGAGGGTGTTGGTAGATCACTATACTTGGGAATTGATATCCCTAAAATACTAGAAATAAGGATTGAAAATTACACATTCACCTAAGC
>VDFB02252616.1:168862916-168965712 GCA_007258455.2 Sequoia sempervirens
TATATATACTTTATTAGTTTTTATCTTTGATTCATATGGACTGGTTACTCCCCTACTAGATAAGGTGGTGTGGTGGTTGGATCCTTAGAGTCAATTTTTGGTGGCCTATTCCTTTCACTTTCAGAATAATAGTATGGGACCTCATCCCCCCTGGGCATTGGTGTGGTCTTTGAATTTTACCCCTAAGGTCAACATGGTTTTTTTCTTGCTATGTCAAGACAAAAATATTAACTATTAACAACCTTTGGAAAAGGGTTTTCTTGATGCCTAATAGGTATTATCTCTATGAGGAGGATGCTAAGGATTCCTACCATTTGATTATTGGTTATAAGTTTGCTAAGGAGGTTTGGGCTCATGTGCTTCATCTCTGGAAGTTGAAGTGGGTGTTTCCTTCATCTATGATGGATCTTTGGTTTTAGTGGTCTTCTCCTTCTTCTAAGCCCTCTTTGAGATTTCTTTGGTCCCTAATTTTATCGCATGTGGCATAGGGTCTTATGAAGGAGAGGAACAATTGATTTTTTTGGAATACTACTCCCCACCTTATACTCTCCCCCCTTATCTAGGTTGTTATTTGAGGTTTTTGTGGTGATCAAGGAGAAATTCATGTTGGAAGTGGTTGAGTCTAACATTCCTCTAGAAAGGTGCATTTTTCTGATTATGACATGTGGGTGGCTAATTAATGGAAGCTCAATTTTGATATTTATCAACCATTAAAGAAGGTTAAGTCTACTTGTGAGGGTGTGGTCTTGTATTCCCCTCCTCCTAGTTGGCATAAATTTAACTATGATGGTTCAACTAAAGGTAATCTGAGACCTACTAGTTGTGGTGTAGTGTTACATGATCATAATTGTAGGTTGGTTTCTATGGTGGTGGTCCCTTTGGGAACTCAGAAAAACCACTTTGCAAAATTTTTTGCTACCTATCATGGCTTAAAAATTACCAAAGAGAAGGGAGTCACTAAAATATGGTTGGAAGGGGACTCTTTGAATATCATTAACATCTTGAAAATGGTTAACTCTCCCTCATAGTCTATTGAAATGCTAATTGAAGACTCAATTTTAATTTTAAATTATTTTGAGGATGTTTACATTTCCCATGTTTATTGTGAGGCCAATGGTGTTGTTGATTTATTAGAAAACTTGGGGGTTTCTTTGACTAGGTCTTGGAGCTCTAATGACCTTTACCCATTGATCTTATATCTCTGCTTAATAATGAAAATACTTCACTTGATTCTTATGAAGGGGGTCAAATTAGGAGGTAACATACCTGGCGTGTGGCTTCATAATTTCCTTCTTATGTTGATTAGACTTTTGAGGGGTGTCATATTCCTTGATAATTGTGGGAATGTGAGTTGTGATCTCACAAGCAATTCAACCTTAATGAATACTAGTATCTAGAATTTCAGTGTTTTACACTTTTGGGGTGTTATTTTCCTCCAGGAATTTTTTATTCCTCATTCTTATGGGTTATCCTTTAACAGTTATTTATTTTGTTCTATGCTTTCAACTATGATGGTGAGAGGTGTAGAACTGAGCCTATTTCATGTGATGAAATTAAGGAAAATGGTAAGGTCTAGAAGATTCTTGTGAAAGAGAGGGTCACCCCTTTTATGGAAAAAATCCATGGCTTTAATCATAAGACTTTGTAGGAGGTTGTGGATGCTTCAAACAACCATCTGATAAGATTTTTTAGGGTTGAAATCACTATTAATGAGGAGTCCATCCTAGAATTCACTTGTCTTTCAATGTAAGGAAGGAAATTTTTAAAGGGAAAAGGCTATGTCTGCATCAATAAGGATGAATTTCTTGCAGGATAAAGAGATAGAAAAAATTGTGAGGTTGTTATTTGGGGGCTATGATAGGACCTCCATTAAAACCCTCAAGGGAGATGTGGCTATGGCTCTCATGTTCCACTACACTCTAGATGGGAGATACTCTGCCATTTATGGGCATCATTTTGTGTTACTAAATCATTTTTTCCATGGTAAGCTAGTTTCCTTCTTGTTCTATCTACTCTTGTCTTTAGAGAACAATATTATGTAATTTAGAAAGAATCCCAACAATACCTTTTTACATGAAGGGTTGATGCTTTTAATTGTGGATCATATTTAGTCTAGATATTTCATTGAAACCCCTATTCATAGTAGATCTTATAAGTCTAAGGATTCAAACTATGATAGTGGTGAGGATTTTTTTGAGGTGGAGGATGTTGAAGGTGAGATGGAGTTAGGGGATAAAGAGGACCCTCTTGCTTGGTTTGATGGCGATCACACTGACTTGGAGTTAGACAATCCCTCCTCAGTTGTGGCTAAGAGTATAATTTTAGATAAGTCTAGGAAAGGTGGTCACATTTCTGATAAGGGATTTATGCCCTTCCCCTTATGGGTGAAACATAAATTTTTTGCTGATTATAAGGATGGTATAAAAAATGGTAATTTTGGTGGTAGGAAGAGTGTGAGATTGGGGTTTTCCAGTGGAAAAGTTGTTGTCTAGGATGTGGAGTAAGATGGTAATTCTAGTTGCAAGAATAATGTGATATTGGGATTTGCTAGTGCAAAAGTTGTTGTTGTCCAGGTTGTGTAGGATCCTCTTCAAGAGGTTGACGATAGGTTAATGGTGAGTGGTGAGGCTAAGAAGGCCCCTACAATGGGGGAGGTTAATGCTTCTGATAATATTGTTGATCTGGATGTGTCCCCTACTGTTTCATTTTCTAAGGGTAAAAGTAAAGAGTTATTTGTTCCTCTTACTGGTAATCTAGGTGAAGAGCTTCCTATGGGATCTCAACAAGGGATGGATTTGAATTGGGTAACGATGGATATTAACAAGCCTCTGGTTTAGTGAAGGAGGGTTTTGATGTCTTGTTCAACCTATTTATGTGGCTCCTTCAGGAAGTGCATAATTTTCATAGTAAGTACGCCACTATTGCTCGATGCAACGTCTCTACCTTGAGAAGCACTAGGGAGTTGAAGATAGTATTTAATATGGTTAAGACCATGAATGTCACTCTTAACCAAATAGAAGAGGAATTTTCTAAGCTTAAAATGGATCACAACCCTATAATTGTAGCCCTTGAGAAGAACATCTTGAAAGCTCGTAAGGATCTCAATACTTTGGTCAATCTTAACAAGGATTCTTGTAAGACCATGACAGAGGAGCTGGTGCTCTTAAATGAGAAAGCTAAGGACTAGACTAGTAAGCCTCTTCTTCTTGAGCAGGGGGAGCATGCTATGGGTGAGGCTATTGAAAAGGGGAAACATGTTATTGATCTGAGGGTTAGGACAAGTGTGTGTACACACATCAAAACCAAGAAAGGAAATGTGGTCTCGATGTAGGATGTTAAAGAGGTCATGGAGATCTGCATGATAATATCATCACCAAAGATTTGGAGGCCGTGAGGATTTCAAAGGATCTTTTGTAGTTGTTGCTTTGTTCCTTTTTTGTTTGTTTCTTTTCTACTGATGGTCAGCTGATTGTTGTTTAATCAACATTTTGTTTTTTGGTGCAGCTTTTTTGTCTTATCTTTTGTGCTACCTTTCATTTTGTATAGGGTTTCAGGGACCCTTAAAAACCTATTTTTTGATAATAAAAAAAATGCTTGCAATCTCTAGCTCCATAATCATGTTTTCTATGTACACATAGCCACCATTCATTTAGAATAATTTAAAATAAGTATAAAAACAACTACAAGTTAGATTATATGAAATAATACATGTTTAAATAATATAATTGTATAAATATTCTATATCATCCAATAAACAATGAGGTCAACAACTAAAGTGAAATTTCATGAGAAATTTTTTAGCACACCAATAGACAAAAAAAGTAGAATGTCTATTGAAGAGATACCTACCAAATATTGAATGTAAAAAGTAGACAAATTTTTGAATTGTAATGTTACAAATTTATAATGAAACAAAACATCCAATTTTTAATAGTATTTTTTTTTTCCATTGAATTTATAATTTTATTTTATATACATATTTTTTGTGTTTACATGTTAGAACATGCTAGTTGCATTAAAAATTTATGTGACTCTAAAGGAACTATAATGTAGATGTTGTTTGTCTAAATATTCATAGTTTTCATTTATTTAGTAATTTTTTACAATAAGTAGAAAAATTAAGAGGTTACATTGTAAAATAAGTTTACTTATTATAGGTAAGAATTGTAATGGTGAAGGGAGAAAGATGCAAAATATATTTCTCAATCTCACTCTTAGGCCAAGGGTATTTGAATTTTTGGGTCTAGTTATAATATTCTTTAGTCTTTTGAAGACATTTTTCCTCACATTGTTGTTGTTACTATGATGTTTGTCCCATATTTTCTTACTTTGTGAAAGGGTTTGAAACCTTTCAAAAATCTCATTTTTCCCAATAAAAATAATTAAATGATGAAAGATAATGAAGAATTCATTCTTTAGGAAGGGAGGATGGCGTTCACTATGAGAGGTTGTGGGCGAGCTAGTATTTTTATGCCCTAGCTCGGCCCTTGGCTAGCTAATTTTTTATCGTTGTAGATTGGTCTATGCACGCGCGGGGGGGTGTGTCTTCTTGCTTGCGGGGGGCGGCCAAGGGTGACTGCTTTTATTTTAGTAAGTTAGATTGCTTTATTCCAACATTTTTTTGCTTGTTGTCTCTTTTCTATGTGTTGTTGTGGGGTGGTGTTGACCTGTGAAGTGGTGTGGGTGCTTTTCAGCAGCGTGCTTTGTAAGGGAAACTCTTTCTCTTCATAAACGAAGGTATTCTTTTATCCTTTTTTGGTTTTCTTCCTCTATGTGCCTTGGGTGAGGCTGGTTACTGTTCTGGTTTTCACCTTTTCTCTACCCATTGGTTCTCTTTCTGGATAGGGGTGTGTGTCATTTCTCATGGAGGGGAATGCACTATTTGATAAGCCCGATCATGGTTTGGCTCTTCCTGGAGGAAGTCAAAATTTTGTGAATATGGGTAACTCTAGTGAGGGTTTGACAAGGAATGGTGGTTTCCAACTTCAAAAAGTAAATGGGTGTTTGGAGAGATTGAAAGATCAACTAGTGCTCATAATACAACCTGAATTTGTAGCAGAGGATGTGGAGTACTACTGCAACCATGTTTCAATGATTTTCAAGTTCATGGACATGTAGGCTTCACTTTCGTTTCTTGATTCATGGATTCACAAAACTTGGAATCCTAAAGGTGATTTTGATATCGTGTTGGCTGCCAACAATTTCTTCATTGTGTATTTTTTTTTCCATTGCTAATAGAAATTAAGCTTTTGAGGGGGGGGCATATTTTTATAATAAGGTGGGTTTATTCATTAAACCATGGCACATGGGATTCAATTCGGTTAAGGAGCTCCCTTCCCACATTCCAGTTTGGGTTTTCCTCCCTTGTTTTCCTCTCATGTGTTGGTGACGAGATATTTTGCAAATGATTTCTTTCTTACTTGGTAAGCCTATTGGGACCTCTCGACAAACTTTGCATAAAAATGGTCCTTTTTTTGGCGTACTCATAGATGTATGCATGGCTTAATTAAGCCTACTTAGGTGTCTTTATGTTTAGGTGTCAAGAAAATGGTCTTTGACAGCTCATTCTATCTTTGTGGGTGATTATTCGCCACCACTCCATGTTGAAGGAGTCTTTCCCTTCATTCATGGGTGGTTAGGAGTCTCACCCAATCTCTGCGGGTGGTTATCTACCACCACTCCATGTTGAAGGAGTCTTTCTCTTCATTCATGGGTTGTTAGGAGTCTCACCCTATCTTTGTGGTTGACCTTTTTCCACCACTCCACTCCTATCCACATTTTGTGGATCTTGGCTTCCCTGTACCTTCCCATTTAAGGTTGCTCTCTCTATAAATCTAACAAGATTGTTTTACATCATTTTATGCTTGCATTTTATCTCCTTGGTCATAAAATCCTTCGTGGTATCAAAGCTTTAGGTGGAGATAGAGCAAGGCATAGTTGAACCAGTGTTTTTTAGTTTGTTTCCATTGTTGTGTGTTCACAATTTTAGGAAGATGGTTAGATGTCTTTAAGATTTTGGAGGCATGATTCTACTAAAATGGAGGTAGATGTAAATATTTGGTTCTATATGTATCCATGTTTTTGCAAAGAATATAGTATAGTTTTCTTTAATTTTTCTTCTGCATAAACAAACTTAGAATATTAAAGTTGCTAATTAACTACTGACCTCCACATTGCTCCTCCCATCACCATCCATAAGTTTTTTTTTTTCTAAATTCCTATCTACATGAGCTTCTAGTGTCACATCCCCATGTACTTCTATAGTTTCTTTCTAGAACGAAAAATATTGAGCATTGAATAAACAATGGCATCATCCCTAACATAGGGCATCTTTGTAGTTCTTCAGTAGTTGCAGCTTTCTTCTTTAGTTTGAATATTTTTTTGATAGCCACATCATCATTCTTGGCCCACCATCTTTGTCATCTTTGCAGCTTGCTCTATATCCATCTTCACATGATCCTAGATTGACATTATCGCTTTCTGACATCTGGACACATGAGCAGTTTTCAAAGGCACACATCATCTAGATTTGGACTCTAGAACCACCCATTCTTATGGATTGGTTTCTCCAATCACCAGTGGATCTGTTTCTTCAAATGTTCATCATTGGCACAAGAGCTTTTTCTTTATGGGGGGATTCATATCCTCTTTTTCTCCTCCTATCAGGGGGACATCTACTATACTTGCATGATAGAAGTAGTCCTTGGGGGGTCACATTGAGTCCTCCTACTATCCTTCTTTCTTTAGTATAGTCATTTCATTTTCTCTCTTTTGGAGAGGAGTTTTTCCCATGTGTTTTTCTCATTTTCTCCAATTATGAGAGATTTCATGTTGTTCATGGGTACCTAACATGCCTAGTAGCTAGGACCCATGTTTATTATGCCCACCTAAGTTATTCTTAAGGGGGGATTTTGGTGTACTCATGGATGTACACATGGCTTACTTAAGCCTACTTAGGTGTCTTTATGCTTAGGTGTCAAGGAAATGGTATTTGACACCTCATGCTATCTTTGTGGGTGGCTATCCACCACCACTCCATGTTGAAGGAGTCTTTCCCTTCATTCATGGGTGGTTAGGAGTCTCACCCTATACTTTTGTGTGGTTATCTACCACCACTCCATGTTGAAGGAGTCTTTCCCTTCATTCATGGGTTGCTAGGAGTCTCACCCTATCTTTGTGGTTGACCTTTTTCCACCACTCCACTCTTATCCACATTTTTTGGATCTTGGCTTCCTTGTACTTTCTTATTTAAGGTTGCTCTCTCTATCAATCTCACAAGCTAGTTTTACACTGTTTTGTGCTTGCATTTTATCTCCTTGATCCTAAAATCCTTCACCTTTCTTGTGTGTGTTGGCGTTGAAATTGAATTCAATAACCCTTTTCTAAATTTCGTGGCCATGAGCATTGGGGAAACTTCTTGGATCAAATAGTTGGATTACAAAGAACTAATTTTTTAATGTCGTCTCTTCCATGAGTATGGACATCTGTAATGAATTTGTCCCAAAGCTTCTAATAATTCAAGTTCAGCTTTTGCTCCTCGTCAACCTGAATCAAAGATGGATTATAAGGGTAAGTGCCCCATGTAAGGGGAGGTGGAAGATAAGGATGGCTTTGTTCCTGTTAAACCTTGCAATAGGAATAAAGGCCAGAAGAGGACCATCAAGAATAGGAAAGGAAGAGGAACCTCTTAATAGGTTTGAAGCTTTGGAGGGTTTGGTTCAAGAAGAAGGGGCCCCCTTTGACATGAAAATTGTAGATTG
Source organism: Sequoia sempervirens (assembly GCA_007258455.2). NCBI lineage: Eukaryota > Viridiplantae > Streptophyta > Pinopsida > Cupressales > Cupressaceae > Sequoia > Sequoia sempervirens. The sequence goes on from VDFB02252616.1 coordinate 168,870,677, forward strand.
TTCTATTGTTGAGAAGTGCTTGGTGGATTAGCCAAATTTTCTCTCCAGTGTGACCCCAATAAGGGGTTAAATGGTCTAGATGGATGTTAAACTCCCTACCTCAAGCTCTGGGTGTGGTGGAATTGGTATATCATTAGACGTGAATATGGTATCTGATATTCCTAGTTTTGGGACTATCATTGAAAAATATATTGAGGATTCTGGTAAAGAAAAGACCTTTTCTTCTACTTTAGGTCTTTAGCAAAAACCCCTCAAAAAGGGGGCTCTAAAGAAGCCTCTTAAAGTTGGAAGGAAGAAGGATTAGCAAAAGGTCAAGTTGATTTTGGAGGCATTGGTTGAGTCTGGTTTGGTGAAGACTATCGATTCTCAGTTCTCCCAACCCCAAAGATGATTGTAATCTCTTGGAATGTAAGGGGTATGAATAGCATCCCTTAACAAAAGGCTATTCATAATTTGATTCGTGTTCACTCTCTTGATTCAGTTTTCCTTTAGGAGACAAAGTTATCCATTGATAGTATGTTGAATTTGGTTCCTAAGATTTGGGGTAGAGGTCTTTGTCATTGTGTTGGGTAGTTGGGAAACTTAGGGGGTCTTTCTTGCTTATGGGACCCACACAAAGTTAGTCCCCTTTGGTGGATTTCTGACATATGCTCTATTTCCCTTATTGCATCTAGTTTGGAGTCAGGTGAGAGAGTTATTCTTTCTAATGCTTATGCTCCTATGGAGCTTCTTGGTAAGATTCACTTGTGGTCTCAAATTAGATTCTTGTGTTCCTTGGAGCCTTTTCTCCCTTAGATTATTGCAGGTGATTTTAATGTGATCTTGTCTCTGGATGAGAAAAGGGGTGGGAATTTCCGTTTGGATCCCTCCTTGGACCTCATGAGGGACAATGTGGCCTCTATGAATCTGGTAGATATCAAACCTTTCAATGGGGTGTTTACCTGGAATAATAGGAGTGGGGATCCTTCCATTTCTAAAAGGTTAGGTAGGTTCATGGTGTCTAGTTTTTGGGTTGGCAATAGATGGTTGAGTAGTTCTGAGATTTTGGACTTGTTGGGCTCAAATCATTGGCCAATCAAACTCTCTATCGGTTCGGCTAGGTCTTCTAAAAGATAGTCTTTTAAATTTTAACTTATATGGCTTTAGGATTCATCTCTCCAAGAACTAATCCCTGGGTGGTGGAGGAATGGAAAGATGAATTTTGGTACTGCTATGTACTCCTTTGCAAAGAGGCTTCAGTATGTCAAATATATGCTAAAACATTGGAATAGGTACCATTTCGGTAATGTTTTCAAGGATAAAAGGGTTTCTCAAGAGCACATGGACTCCATCACTCAACAAATATGGGATCAAGGGCTTACTGAGGAGTTGAGTTGCCTAGAGGCTATGACTATAAAGGATGTCGAGGAATGGGAGTTGCAAGAGAAAATTTTTTGGAAGCAAAAGACTCTCATTGATTGGTTATAGGAGGGAGATAGGAATACATCCCTTTTCCACAATTCGGTTAAAAATAGAAGGTAGGGAAACATTATAACTTCTTTGAAATCTCTAGATGGGGACCCTATTCTCTCTTCTACTGAAATTACTAGAGAGTATGTTTGGTACTTCTCAACTGTTTTCCATGATGATTCTACTCTTGGTAATGGGGATGAAGATGTAATCCTTTCTTTCATTCCTCCCTTGGTGACTAAGGAAATAAATGGGTCTCTTCTCAAGCCAATCTCTCTGCCAAAATTGGAAAATATAGTCTTTTAGATGAAGAAAGGTAAAGCTCTTGGTCCTGATGGGTTCTCGGTGGAGTTATTTCAAGAGTTTTGGGAGACTATCAAGCTTGACCTTCTTGAATTTGTTCAGGAATCTCAAAAGAATAATAAAATACTCAAAGATTATAATACCACGTCCTTGGCCCTCATCCATAACTGCGAGGGAGATGAGTCTTTGGATCTCTTTAGGATAATTTCCCATTGCAATGTAGTATAAAAATCATCACCAAATTTATCATTGAGCACTTGAAGCCATGGTTAGACAAGCTAATCTTTGAGGAACATGGTGGGTTTGTGGCTCATAGGTAGATTTTGGATGGTGTGGTCATTGCTACAGAGACAGTGCATTCTATGACCTCTTCCAAGGAAAAGGCAATGTTCATTAAGCTTGATATGACCGAGGCTTATGATTGGTTCAAATGGGATTTTCTAACCAATATTTTGAGAGCTTTTGGATTTGTAAATTATTGGATTGAATCTTGGGTTTTGAGTTTTATCACGACTACTCCCTTCTCTATGCTCGTCAATGGTGAGACTTTTGAGATTTTTAGGGCATCTAGGGGCCTTCATCAAGGAGACCCCTTATCTCCATACTTATTCAGTTTGATGGAAAAATGGCTTGGGAGATTCTTGAAGTCTCAGGTAGAGCTTAGCTTGATTCAAGGTTGACAATGGGGAAATAATCTCCTCCTAGTCCCATATCTAGTTTTTGGATGACACTTCACTAATGGGCATTGCTAGGATAGATGAAGTGGTCAATATAAGGAGGGCCCTGGATTTCTATCTAATGGCCTCAAGGAAGAGCATTAATTAAGGCACGTCTTTTATCTATTTCTTTAACACTCCTAATCTCATTCAACAGAGGATTGTGGACATTCTCAGGTTCTAGGTCGACTCATCTTGTTTGTCTACCTTGGCATTCATTTGGCTATCTTCTCCTTACCTTGAATTCTCTAGTAGGATTTTATTGATATTTTTTGAAAAAAGGTCAATCATTGGACCTTCAGATGGCTCTCTATTGTAGGGAGAGTGACTCTTTTGAAGTTGGTGGTGCAGGATCTCCCTTTGTATAGGTGCTTTGTTTTATTGGTTCCTGCTAGCTTTGTGAAGGACTTTGAGGCCCTCTATTGGTAGTTTCTTTGGTTTGAAAATATTCTTTCATGAAAGGGGAGTCTAGTCAAGTGGGATGTAGTTTTCTATCTAAAGCAGGAGGGTGGTCTTGGGCTACATCGAGCTGATTTGACTAGGTAATCTTTGGTAGCTAAGCTTTATTGGAGATTGTGTTCTCAACATTAATAGACTTGGGCTAAGATCCTCACCTCAAAATATCTTGGGGAGGTGGATGGAGAGGATGTTCCCAGATATACTCTCAAGGGTAAAGGATCTATGGTTTGGAGCACTCTCAAGAGGGGAGCTAGGTTGGTTAAGCAAGGCATGTTCTAGATTTGCAACAGGGGTTCATAGGCTCTCTTCTAGTTAGATTCCTAGGATGGACATCCTCCTATTATGTCTACTCATCCTCATTTGTAGGACCTATGTAATCACTTTTTGTATGTAGGGTGGTCTCATGTGGTGGATTTTAAGTCTCCTTAGGTTCTAAACCGAGCTTTGGTGTATAGGTGGAAGGACTCGCATGAGTGGTTTCTTGGAGGTATAGAGGAGGATCGTAAGGAGCTTGCCTGCATCTTGGCTAGTAGGGTATGTAGCTCCCTACTAAAGAGGGATGTTCTAGCTTGGGGAGGAGACTAGAAAGGAAAATTCACCATGGCCTCTGGATTTAGGGTTCTTGATGAACAACTATTTGGCTGCACAAGGGTTCCCTCATGGAAGTAGATCTAGAGAAAATTCTCTTGGCAAGTGTAAGTTCATTTCTTGATGTTGATTTAAAATAGATGCTTGGCTTGGGAGAATATTTGGAACTAAAGCTTTCAAGCCCCTCATTGTATGTTTTATGCTCTAATAGTGAAGAAAATACTTCCCATATTTTCTTCCAATTCCCTTTTGTTAGGGTGCTCTGGCATGTCTAGTGGGATCTCCAGAGTCAGTCGTGTTGGCATGCTTCATCTCTTGAGGACTTATATAGTAGGCTAGGATTTCTACAACTAAGACTTCATTTCTTCACACTACTTGGTTAATTAGCCCCAACTTATCATCTGGAAGATCTGGCCAGAGTGTAATCACAAGATTTTTTTGGATAAGAAGCTTCAGGTGATGCAAGTTTGGACGAGGATATTGGGAGTTATGTAGGAGACTTTGGTGGCTAGGTGTGACCTTTGATCCCCTGTGGACCTTAGAGATATAAGCATTGTTCAAAGTTTGGGAATCTTTGGTTGTGCAAAGGATGGGTCGAGGCTTTGCCTTGGGCAAAGTGTCAGAGAGAAGGTTCAAAGTGATGGCCACTAGATGCCTCAGCCTGTGGAGGTTTTGAAGATAAATATAGATGGGTCCTATAGAGGTAATCATAGCCATGTTAGGGTTGTGGGCATTCATAGGGACTGCTCTAGAGTGGTTGTGTTCTTCTTCTCTGAGTATTATGGCCTACATTCTAACAACTTCATGGAGGCCTTAGCTATTCTCTTGAATTTGAAGGGGAATTGTGCCCTTGGTTGGTCAAGGATAAGTTGTGAGTCAGATTCTTAGACTGTGATAGACTTGTTGGACAAGTGGCATTTGGAGGATGTTAACTAGTAGTTGGCTGGAGTGGTTAGATAGATCATCACCCTGGGGGAGTCTTTGGACTTTATCACCTTTTGCGATATCCCTAGGGAGTGGAATAAGGTGGCTGATGGTTTGGCTAAATAGGCTTTTGAGTAGAGGGGAACTTGGAAAGTGGATGATTGGAGTGTAGTTTTGGATGGTCTATCTAGGGAGCTTGAGGACTTGTTTGTGGTGGATATGAGATGTGTTATGGGTGTTGCTTGATGGTTTTGCTTTTGGCCCCTAGGGGGTGGTTTGTAACTCTTGGTCTTGTACTGCTTTCTTGATTTAATAAAGTTTTTACCCTCTTTTTATTTTAAAAAAAGGAATTCATTCTTTAGAGGATACTAAAATATATATAGGAAAATTATTTGTAAATAACAAATCAAACTAAGCTTCTTTGATTGACTAAGTATGATAGTTAGTATTTATGTTAATAATATTATAGTAACAAATTAAAATTGTTATAAATGTATGATGTAATATAATATTCCAATAAACTCCCCTTAATGCTCATATGTTTGAAAAATGATTTTTTTTTTTTGAAAGACTTGTTAAATTTACTATTGTAAGAAATTTGTTAAATTCATCTTACACATTTCTTTTGAATGGACAATGCTAGAACTAGATATAATAGAACTAAAATTTATTTTATTTTATGTACTTATAAAAAATAAGATTTTGAACAAGCTTCAACATACTTCAATTATCACAAAAAAACTTATAGTATGTTTCTAAAAACCATTAATACCTATAAAAATGTGGCATAACCTTATCACCTCATACATAGCTCCACCTATAAAAGAATATTCCCCATTGTGAAATACCAAAAAAAAGGGATTTTAATTTTTTTCCTACTATATTAGACCAAATCCCAAAAATAAAATGAAGCCTAAAATACAATTCTTGTCGTATGCAACAGACATGCCAATCGTTTGCCAACATGTCATAATAAATTTTAATCATGCTTTAACATCCTAATGCAAAATGGGGAACATATATCTGACAAAGTATCAATTAGTTACATTTTATTTCACTTCAGTGAAGGATAATTTGATTACATAAAATTGGTGACATAAATCTCTATGAGTTTTCTATTTGTTGATTCAACTCCTCACTTATTCATGTCACTTCATAATTTCTTCCAATGATGAAGCAAGTGATGCATGAAGGGGGTTTACAATGGATTCCTTCAATGTTAAACTAATTCTTATAATTTAAATTTAATTTTGTTGTTATCCTCTTGGATTTGTCTAGGGTTTCTAAACAATATTGGAAAATATTCAAGTGATATAAAATTCTTATTAGGAATTTCTTTATTTAAATTAGGTTCCAAGTGAAGGTTTAGAGGAGTTGGTAAAAATAATAAATATTAAATATATTCTAATTTATTAAAATTTATTGAAAATATAAACAAGATTTGATTAAAAAATGTGACAATCTTGACTACTTACCTATTCTATGAAACAACATTTGGGAAACTTTTGGATGGGGTTAAAAATTATTGTCAAATGTCTAATGTGGTTTTTCTTGGTTTGGTTCACTTTACTATGGCCATTTACTTGCTTGAGTTAATTTTTTTTTGTAGGTCATGTTATATAGTTTTATCATGTTATTAAAATTTTACATGTTATATGTATTACAACATATTACAATCCTATTTTCTTTGAAATAAATGTTTTTTCCACTATTTTATCGCACAATTTGGTTCAGTTTATCTAAATATACATTCTTTATCTTTTAACCGAAATTGAACCATAATGATTTTTTTTGCAATATCTTCTCAATCGTAAATGTGATCTAAAGAGTGAGAGTAGGGGAAGAATATTTCTTGCATTGGTTTCAATATCCCCATGAAAGCATATGGTATATCTTGGGATTCATCATGATAATCTTCTAAATTAGTAGAATCTCTATGTTGATTAACTATTGCAAGAGTATCATGTGCCTCAATATTATATGTATATCAAGGGAATAAATTAATGTAAATTCTTAAGTGACAATTTTTAGGCTTTATAGAAGGGTTTTCATCATCAATAGCATTTTCAAGATGGCTCATTCTTTTAGTTATATAAGATAATTCATCACATGCTTAAGATCAATGAATGATTGTGTGGAATGTTCATTAACTCTATAAAATTTACAAAATTTATTTTTAGTATAGATTCTTGAAGAGGAATATTAAATTCTAATGGATGTATAGGAAGGATGGTAATGAAATTAATACTTATTAAGTCTTAAAGTATTTCATGCAAGGATTTTTGTGAACTTTGTAGAACATTTTACTCAAAGAATAAAAGTAGAAGTTGTAGCAAAGTGTGATTAACATTTCCTTTCAATCAATAACCTTTTAAATTATTATTTTTTTTTTAATTTTAAGGAGCATAAAGAAGAATTTTGAGTTTTTTCTTTTCTTTTGGCGAAGAAGAATTTTAAGTTGATGAGATCTATAATTGAATATTTTTCTTACTAATAAATTGGATACAATGGTTTTTACAAGTGCACATGGATTCATCACAAATATAAAGTTGTTTAGGTACACACTATCAATAAATAGATTATGTAATCCCTTAACATGTATGTTTTATAATTTAAGGTTATGTAAGGAAATAAGCATCTTTTAATTATTCAAAGCACTATAATCTTATGAAGTATTCATTAATGTACATATTGGCTCCTTGGGTACGCTAAAAAAGATTGTCAATGTTAACCTAAGGCCCATATTAATTTAAATTGTTTTAATCTAATAACCTTATAAAATTATCAAATTAATTAATAAACCTATGAGGCAGTGAAAACATTAATTCAATTGTTCTAGATGATCCTTTAATATTCTTGCAAATAACTTCGCCACTAGCCTATCATATCAAATTTACTCACATGTTGCAATAAATGATCTCAAGTGTGTACATTGAGTCAAATTTGTCATCATAAATTGAAAAATGGGATCCCCCAAAACATAGGTAATGGGTGTGGGAAAATATCATAATCCAATGGAGGATATTGACACATATGATACCTTGGAAAAAATATAATTATCTCTATTGTATTTTCTTGCTAATTTTTATGTTTTTTCCATGGATGTTGTATTATGAGTCAACTAATGCATAATTGATGTCTTTCTTTGTATAGGATTTTAGGACACCTCAACAACCTATTTTTTACCCTTAGAAAAATACTCATAAGAAGAAAACGTATTTATAGCATACTTGAATTCATAATTATCCTGTCCAATGGGTCTATTTTTACTCTTTTCAAGTGGCTTGATCTATTATATGCATTAATGTATCTAAGGTAAAGGGTGAGAAGAGAAGGTTGAGGACTACTAGGGTGGGTGTAGTTGGTACGAGGAATGCAATACATAATGGGTTGGGAAAGAGATAGATGAAGAAATATGATGAACTATGTGCATTGGCATGGATAAAGGTATGAAATATGGTATAGTCAAGGCATTCAATGAAATGGTAGAAGTAGGAATGAAAAAAGCGAGAAGTGGTGAATATGGTAATAGCAATAAGTAGGAATATAGACCTGCAAAAGATTGAAAAAATGACAAAGAATTCAGAAAGTATAAATCTAAAACCCAATAAACCAATGAAGGTACAACCATAAAGTAAACCCCTAGGAATTGTAAGATTGGAGAAGGTCATTAAAAATGTACAGGAAAGATACTTTTCCTATTAAAAAATAAGTTATTAAAAAATTCCATTAAAATCAGATACATTATTCTTATTATTAAATATATATTTAAAATCTCGACATAAATTTTTAAAAAATTAATATATCATCTCTAAATTCTTAATAATTTCCACATCTTCCCCATAAAAAAAAACGATTGTGATGGCATCTTGACTTTATGGCCAACACATAGCGACAAAAGACAACACCTACACAGAGGTCGTCTTCCACGTTTTCTCATGTGTACTATTCCTCTGCATGTCTTCCGCGCAGTTTTTCGCAGATGCGTTTTCCAGAAAAGACAGCTCATTCAATCATTTTTATTTCACCGCCTTCTCTTTTAAGAATAAAAAACCAGATAATGGATGAGATTCACATTACATCAATCCATGTCTCATAAAGGATTGTATTTGGATCGCCCTTATAAACTATATTTTAACAGTGATTGCAAATGGAAGATTGTGCAGTCGGAAGAATATAATATTTCATTCCAAGATTGTTCTGTCACTTTCACAGATCTTTGAACTTGTAATTTAGAAGAGATCTAATTTAGTCCGGCTTGTTTTTTTTTTTTCCCTTAAGAAATTTACAGTCGGAGTCTCTGTAGGGCCAAGGTTACAGAGTATCACCGATATTCTTTCGCTTCTTTTGTGGTGAAGGGCTTATCTGTTTTTGTCTTTCAGGTTTCTTCTGCTCATTTTTTTTATAACTCCCCACTTTCTCCCATGTCAATTATTTTTATTTCACCGCCTTCTCTTTTATGAATAAAAAACCAGATTATGGATAAGATTCAGATTACATCAATCCATGTCTTATAAAGGATTGTATTTGAACTGCCCTTATAAACTATATTTTAACAGTGATTGCAAATGGAAGATTGTGCAGTCGGTCACCTAGACTCATTCTGGAATGCTTCGTCCCTAGAATATAATATTTCATTCCAAGATTCCACTGTCACTTTGACAGATATTTAAACTTTTAATTTAAAAGAGATCTACCTAATTTAATCCGGTTTGTTTTGGGTTTTTTCACATAAGATATTTGCAGTCGTAGTCTCCGTAGGGCTAACGTTACAGAGTATCACCGATATTCTTTCTCTTCTTTTGTGGTGAAGGGCTTATCTGTTTCGTCTTTCAGGTTTCCTCTGCCCACTTTTTATAACTCCCCTTCTTTTTCTCTCCATCTTAGAGTTTAGTTGAATGGGATTCCATGGCTTCTACTTCTTGTCAACCAAAGATTAAGATTATAAATGCTTTCGATGGACTTGCTCCACCATCTGCATCTAATTATGTTACATCTTCATTTCCATTACCAAAGTGGCCCTGCGATGTTTTTATTAATCATTGCGGATCCAATGTCAAACACACAATGGTGATAGGGGTTCCTAGTTCAAACAACACACAACATTACAGATTTCAAAAAAGCAATATGGATTCATTTATTTAAAAATATGTCCGATTACATGATAGAAATATGAAATGAAATATGCAACAAGTCACAGCACTTTACAACTCCATTCCCCTTGTTTCTGGAGTCTTTTGCTTCTTTCTAACTTCCCAAATTGAATCTGATTGCTGTCATCTTTCTTTCTTTCTTTCTTTCTTCTTCTTTTTCTTTTTCTCTCTTTTTTTTTTAAGAACTTAGCACTTCTTTCTTTTTTTCTTATTTTGAAAAATGTTTCTATATGAACTTTGGCACTTTCAAGTGTGTTTTAAATTTTATGTTTTTTTCCTCTTAAAAGTATTATAGTTTGTAGGAGCTATAACTTTGGATCTAGGCATTCGATTGAGTCCCCCCCTTTTTGTTTAATTGAAGGGCTTACAGAGATCTATAACATCGAAAAAATGGTAAATAAATTTTTGCCAACTTTCAAAACTCAAATTTAAAGAATTTGTTAGGACTTCTAGGAGCTTACACCTTTAATATCTTCAATTCTAGACTTGATCTCAACTTGAAACTTACCCATAATGTGAAAATTTCAATTTCAAAAGTTCGGATATATTTTTAACTCCCTATGTGCTCAAATGCAAAAGTTCTAAATGTAAAAGCTCCACAAATTCAAGATCCTTTTAGGAATTTTAAGAGGAAATAAATCTTACGAGTATTAGTCAAATGTATAAAAAAAAAACTAAATATTTCTTTTGGTGATGCAAGATTGCTCTTACACCTCTAGATTATCCAACATTAGGCACAAAGGGTAAATTGAGAAGTGACCTTATCACATCTCCAATGTTTGAGAAAGACCGATATAGTCAACCTCTACTTTAGATAACAATGATGAATCTTCAATAGGTCTTCCTTTCAATTTGACCAAATATTCATCATATTGCATGTTATTGATGCTCCTTCCAACACAACTATCTAAGACCTCTATTTCTCCCCTTTCTAAAATTTATGCTAGGATATGTCACTGCCCTTCTGCTGGTCCATCTTCCATATTTCCTTCATGATACTTTGATAAATCAAAAATGTTAAAAATGGGTGAAATATTGATCTCATTTGGTAGCTCCACTTCATAAGCATTCCCTAAATCATAGTTCTTAAAAATATTCCAAGGTCTAAATTTCTTATTTTTATACTTATTATATGTTCCTCCAAGGAACCTTTTCTTAGTAAGGTGGATCATGACCTCTTCTTCAACTTTGAATTCTATGAATCTCCTCTTCTAATTTATGCTTTCTCCTTATACTAATTTTTTATTTTTATAATATGCTTCTTTACTTCCTCATGTAAATTCTTCATATGCTCTACAAAACCTTTTGCATCCACACTTCTCTTCTTGTCCTTATCTATCTTCCTCAATTCCAAATAATCTCTCAAATGCCATGCATATACAATTTGAAATGGTGATTTTTCTATACTCTTATTTACTGAATTGTTATAAGCAAAAAAAATCAGTCTAAGGATAAAACAAATCCCATCCCTTTGGCTTTTCTCCAACAAAACATCTTAATAGATTGCATAAACTTATGTTTACAACCTGTTTTTTTACCATTAGTTTGTGGATGGTGTACAAAATATACTTCAAATCTATCTTCAACTTCTTTCACAATGTCCTCCAAAAATAACCAACAAACTTTGTATCTTTGTTAGAAACTATACTTTGTAGTAGACCATGAAATCTAACCACCTGCTTGCAAAATATCTCTGTAATATGAACTGTATCATTCTTCTTCTACCAATAAATGAAATATGTTATCTTTGAAAATCTATCAACCACCAAAAAATAGAATAATAACCTCTCCAAATCCTTGGCAAACGAAGTATAAAATCCATGTTGATTTCTTCCCATTGTCTTTCAGATACAAGTAAAGGTTGATATAAACTAGTTTTTTGACTCTTCACTTAGCTATCTAACATACTCTACAATTCTATACATACTTTTTCACATCTTGATACAAATGTAGCCAATAATAACTTTCACTTACCAAGGCAATTATCTTGTCTCTCCCAAAATATCATGCTAATCCTCCACTATAATTCTTTTCTTTTATCAATTTCTCTCTCATGGAAATTCTTGGAATACATAAGTTACTTCCCTTTAATAACATACATCTTGGATCATATAATCCAACCCATGGTCACAAGTTTTAAGTAAACTCACCATGCTTTTACAAAATTTGGGTCTTCTGGATACAATTTTTTGAGTTCCTCAAAATTAACTTCAATTATTGTCTCAATCAATTAATTTTTCCTCCTACCTAAGGTATCTACAACTTTGTTAGACTTCCCACTTTTATGCTTCAAACCTAATTTATAGTTTTGAAAAAAATCGGTCTATTTAAAATATATTTGACTTGATTTCCCTTGACTACTCAAACACTATAAAGCTTGATCAATATACAAATAAAATTCCTTAGGAAAAAGATAATGTCTTTATTTATTTAAGGCTTGAAAAATAACATAAAATTTTGAATCATAAACAAAATAATTATTTCCAACATCATTAAGTTTCTCACTGAAATGTGCAATGGTCCTTCATTATTGACTTAAAATTGATCCTATGACACTACCACTATCATCAAAATCTATATGGAATACCTTATAAAAATTTGGAAGTGCTAAAATAAGTTTCTTTGTAACTTTTTTCTTCAAAAATTCAAAACTCTTCACTACTCCTACAACCCATCTAAACTCTTTCCTATCCCCCCTAATTGTTTAAGTTAAGAGTGCATACATGATATTGAAATTCCTAATAAACTTTCTATAAAAACTAGCTATCCATGAAATGATCTTATCTTAGTAATGATATTTGGTGTAGGTCCTCAGCTAAGATTAAAAATCCCATATACACTAACTCTTTCACAAAGTTTCATCTATTTATATTTATAAACATTTTCTCTTCTCTTGAACTCTCAACTACTCTATAAAATGCATTAAATGCTCCTTCAATTTTCTACTAAAAATTAAAATATCATATAAATTGATAATGAAATATTACCCATAAATTCCTTCAATAATGAATTCATGAGCCTCATGAATGTTTTCAATGTATTGGTTAATCCAAATGGCATTTCCAAATATTGGTACATGGGCCATCCTTTTCCTTGATAGTTGTCTTTAATTTATCTCCTTCACGTATCATAATGTAGTGAATACCCACTCTTCAATTCTTTATTTACAAAGTACTTTTATCCACTTAGGAAATCCATGATATCATCCATCCTTAGCAATAGAAATATTTACTTGATTATAATTTTATTGATGGTCCTAGAATCAGTACACATCCTCCATTCTCCATCATTCTTAGGTATTGGTACTGCATATAATGCACATGGACTCAAACTCTCTTTGATTGGCCCCTTCTTCAACCTTTCTTGAACTTGTCTATTTAGCTCCTCATTCTTTGTTAGATTCATTATGTGGGATACCTTGTTAAGAAAGCTAGTTCCTAGTTTCAAATCCATTTGATGAATTATTCTTCTTACAAGTGGCAAACCTTTTGGAACATTGTATGATACTATATCTTGGAACTCATTTGACAAGTCTAAAATCTCTATAGGTACATCATCTAATCATTCACACACTTTAGGAATCAAAGAAAAGAACTAATGTTCATGATTTATTCCATCCAAAAAAATACCATCTACCAATCAAATTCTAGCACTTTTACAAATGTTTTCTTACATTTATTTTATTGGTTTCAAATTATATATCACCCCATCTTTTTCCAAAGAATAGTGTTAGCATAACCATCATGATTAGCATGTCTATCATTTTTACATGGCCTTCCCAATAACAAGTGGCAAACACCCATTGGCATGAAATCACATACCACTTCATCATTATAATCTTGAATCTTTAACTTTACCAAACACAACTCATTAACCAAATCCTTATGCTCTTTTCTAACAAAGAAATACTCTATGGATGTAAATTCTCTAAGGTCACTTCAATTTTAGTTTTGTATCCATCTCTTTAGAAACTATATTATCAATACTTCCACTATCAATGATTACATTACAACACTTACCTCCTAATTTTCATTTTTTTCTAAATAAACTCTTTCTTTGAGCTAGTTATTCTTCTCCTTCATCTTTCAACAAGGCTTTTCTAATGCCATAGGTCTATCCCCTTTCTACTTCAAAATGCTCAGATCTAGTATTCTTATCTAGGGAAACTCTAACATTACCCTCCTTTCTTGTATTTGATCCTCCTTGATTATAATGGTAGTGATAAGCTTGATGTCCTTCTTCACAACATCTGAAACATGTTCCTTTGAATCTTCCTCTTTCAGATCCTTTCCAAAATATTCCTCTTCCACTTTCAAATCCATCATTTTTCTCTAGAGTGATAGAAATTCCCACCCCTATTATTGTGATTGGTTCTTACATATTCACTTTTTTTCCTTTCTCTCCACAACCTATATAATATCTTCCACTAGTTCTCCATCTATGACCCACTCCTTTTTTCTTTCTCTCAAATATTCTATTAAAATTTTCTTCTACTTTCATTGCAAAATGGTATTCATCTTCAATAGTTGTCAATCTAACAAGGTTTAGTTCTTCTTGGACACTTGGTTTCAATCTATTGATATATATTACTACCTTTCCTTATTATCCTTTATTTGGACCACTCTAATGATAACATTATTTAAATATTTAGTATATTCTTTTACTATTTTTTTCATCTTCCTTAAACTTTAAATATTTTTCAAGAGCTCCAACTCATAATCTATTGGAAAAAATTATCTCTTCATTTTATCTACCACTCTATGCTATTTGATTATCTAGTTATATATGTATAAATAAATATTTGCGAAAATATTATTCATGAACGTTTTGTGTATTTCAATGTTGGGTAATTGGTAAGATAACCTAGCTATGATGTTGGTATTAAAGGAAAAAATAACTTACTTTTTCTTGCAGGTATTGTTTGCACACTACTTTCAATGGATGCAATTAGTGAATCCTATTTTGTATGACATTTGGATTTGGAAATGGTGAAGAAATATTTCAATTGTCATTTTAAATTTGGTGATTGGGCATGGGGAAAATTATAGTCATTTAGTTACAAGATATTTAAGACAGTGGAGAAAAAGCTTGCATTTAAGTTATAATCATTGTGAATACAGACAAGGATAAAGGAATACAAATTTTGTATGTGAAAAGTGTGATATTCTTTCTCATCATATGAGTAATTGCAAAAATATGGGGTATGAAAAAATATCCACAAAGGCCTTCTCTTCCCACTCTTCACCATCTAAATCCATACCAATATCATACCCCAACAATTGCTTAGCTTGCTTAACAAATTGGGTTTTAGACAATTTCTTAGGCTCTTCAGGAACATAGGAGGACTTTGCATATTCTATTAACAACAAAATTAGACCCTCATGTAAGATAGGGTTCCTAGGGCTCTTTCTATGTTATTTAATCCCATTCTCTAAAGAAACCAATAGGGTAAAAGCACAAAGTTGTGTCACACTTTATAAAGGAAACAACCAACACTGATCCAACTTTTAAACTTGAATCACTAAAATGTGGCATATATCTTTTGAATTTTGAAATGATGTAAAATAGTAAAATATGTATTTTTTAGTATATTTTATGTTTGTATTTTTTTAAAAAAATAAAAAAAATATTTTAAACTACTTTTTTAATAAATTAACACTATAATTTAGTTACTAATAAAATGCTAAAAATTGAAGTTGTATGAGATGTCAAACTTTTTATAGTAAATTGTATTTTTTCTCATTCAAATTATTTGTGTGTATTTATAACTTGAAACTTTAGTGCATGGATATATTTTTTCAAATTTTGATAAATATATATTTTTAAATAAATATTAAAATGTGTGTGAATCAAAAAATAGTTGTTTCCATTGGATGCCAACTTTCATATTAAATATTAATCTAAAATGAAAAAAAAATTATACCATCTTGAAATAGATTCTTTTATCTAGTGCATCAAATTTTTTTCAAATTTTTTAATAAGTTTTAGTATTTTTCCTTGGCATGGTAATCAACCTAATATTTTGTCTTGATAACCTACTTTTAGTAAAAATATAAAATAAAATATAAATAATAATTAAACTATTAAAATAAATATATATTTGAAAAAAACACTTATGGATCTACAAAAGGGTTTTTAAATTTTTTTAAAAATGTTATTTACATTAATAAGAGTTATTGAAACTTCAAGTTTTCCAAATAATTTTATTTTTTTGGTAAATTGGACTCAAAGTGGTGATCCATCTATTTTTAGCCAACAATTTTAGTTGAGAAAGTTGTGGAAGTATCTAACTTAGCTAGAATGAATCTTACTATATCATATGTTTGACCAAAATTGATTTTTAGTTAGAAATACTTAAATTAAGTTATGCTGATAAGTTGGCTGAAAGTGTGACACAACTTTGTGCTTTTACCCAATAGATAGTAAGGAAAAGAGATTAGCCTTTTATGTCTAAAGTGATTCAAGAGGATGAAATGATAACAAAATAGAGCTAAAAATCTACCATCTAGAGAGAAGTACCTCATCAAGGCAATAGTCATGTGAGCCCAAATAGGCTTGATCAACTTCCTGTCATACCCAGCACAAGCCACTTTGAGCAGCCTATCCCTCTTATTGTCTTTAAAAAAGAATTCCATGGTGGCATTTGAGACATTCATGTCTCTAAAAAATTTTCTTCCACTAGTGGGAAGGCCCATTATCTAGCCAATAAGCCCTCAGTGATGTCAAAGTCTATCCAATTAACTCTAAGAAAATTTTCCTTCCAACCAAACATAAAAGCATTAGAAATCTACGATTCAAAGCTATGTAGCTTCTTAATGTAAGGGGTAACACTATCTTCCATCAAGATTCTCCAAACCTTCTCACTACTCTTAGTGACTTCACAAGACATTGGTTCAATCCTACTTTTATCTCCCCCTATGGCAGCCAAAAACCAACGTAGAATGGTGCAATGAAAAACCTAGCAAAAGATGAAAGCCAAAGTACTCTGCTAGAAACAAGAAAAAAGCCTCCTTAGCAAACCTAGAAGTTGTGGACTAACTTCAAAAATATAATTGATCATAATAATCTATAAATGCATGTCCTTCCCATAATTAACATAATTATTGATGGGAGTTGAGCACAACTCAATGAGGAGATCTTTTGCAATAATCATATGAGTATAATTCACCTTGTGACACCACCTAGACCATTAAATGAGCATCATCTTGTAATGACTGAATTTCATGATTAAGAATACTTTTAGCTTCAAGGGGTAGGGGATTGTTTAAATCCGATTCACTAGGTCCAAAAATAATCCCTAAATAAGTGAAGTAATCAACAAGCCTATTTCCTTCATGAAAGATATGAGAGATATTATCTCTAAGGATTTTATAATAGAAATAACATCTCTAATGATTTTCTCAATGGACCAACTTGTGGGTTGATCTTTGTTAAGATAATTAACAATATTCAAAGAGTCTCCTTCCATCCAAACCTTTTTGAATCCATTAGACTAAGCAAGTCTTAAACCATGATAGGCTACAACAACTTCCGCAAAGTAAAATAATAGATATATGTTACATAGATGACCAAAGGTCATTATTGGTCTTGATAAGGGCTTTGATTTGACTTGTGAATAATAGATATCCATTGTGTAAAATTAATATACTTTATTTATAGATCACATCTATTATCAACAAATATCCATTGTTCCTAACTAAACCTTGTTCCTCCAAATTTTAACTTGAGAAAACACTATATTTAGGATTGAGAGTGTCAAACCTATATATTTTCTAGGCTAATCATAATTTTAGAGGTTTCATAGTCTTTCTATAACTTCATCATTTATGTTGATGAACCTTTTTTAATCCAATTTTTTAAAAATGAAAAGGGTATTTCATAAGCATTATCATGGTTCTAAAAATGTAATATATTCTTGATTATAGATTTAATACATAATAAGTTTGGGCTCAATATCATCATAGACCAAACATGAAAATAGAAAAAATAATATATGCATACTTAGCCAAAATCACGAAATGGATATTTGACTTTTGTTGGTTTCAAATAGAAGTTTTAAGAATGTTTCATAATGTCAAAAGAAAAATAGATACCCATATAATGGATATACATTTTGTTTGGGTGTTACAAAACTTTTTCAAAAGTTCTATTTGAACCCAACAAAAAATCAAATATCTACCTCACAATTTTGATTAAATATAGACACATTTTTTACCCATTACCACTATTATTTATACACTTAACTACAATATTTCTTCCAATCTTATATTTTTAATACTTCTTCCCATCCTCCAATCCAAATCCTCCTCAATCTCCTTTCCTTAATGTAGTATGTAATTCTTCTTTCAGCTTCTATGTCATCAAACTCTCAACTCCCCTCCCCCCCATAATAAAAGACTTTTTTTGAACCACCCTTCATGATTTGATCCATTTTCCTTTATCCCCCACTTGGGGCACTGCACTAATATTTTAGATCCTTATAATCCCCTTGTTCGGACCTATGGATGCATTAGCCCATCCATAGTGCATTAATCATACCTATCATCTCATTTGTTCTATATTGCGCATTACTTATACGTCTATGGCGCGAACATCTATTTCTCTTCCCAAATACACCGCAAGTCATGATTGATAGAAAAATTGTACGTATAGATTCCTTAATACAGGTGGGCCCGGTGATAAGGACGGTTTTGTTTTCATTTCTGCGATGAATTCGGTTCAAATTACGATCGCATCTTTACAAAAGAGTTTACCGCTGACCGAGCCTCTTCTATTGACTAGCAAAGAGCCGGCTTATTTTTATCCCATTTTTATCGACCTAGCCTCGCAGCTATTCTCTCCGGCGGAATCGACCCTGCTAATCCTCCAAGAGGAATGAACACCGCTAACCGTCCCGGAGGAATGGAGTCGGATCGCCGAATGGATCCTGCTATTCCTCCCACAATAAACACTGCTAATCATCCCGGAGGAATGGAGTCGGCGCAGGCACCTACTAATTGGATTACCTCTGAGTCTGGAACCGTTTGTAATCCCCCAAGAATGGAATCAGCACAGTTTCCTGCTATACCCCCTCAGTCTGAAGGAATGGAGTCAGCACAGTTGCCTGCTATCCCCCCTCAGTCTGGAACTTATCATAATCCTGCAAGAATGGAGTCACCACAGTCTTCTGCTATGCCCCTTCAGTCTGGAACTCTTTATTATCCCGCAAGATTGGGGTCAGCACAGTTTCTTGCAATGCCCCCTCAGTCTGGAACTGTTTGTTACCCGCTAACACAGTTTCCTGCGATGCTCCCTCCGTCTGGAACTCCTTATGACCCCGGAACATGCGACCCTATAGGGCTTTGTTTTCCTCTAAATTATAATCTTCCCGGAAGAAGAATGGATCCAGAGCTGTTTAGTGCTGCGACATCCGGGAATGTGAAAATACTTGAGAGGTTTGGGGAACCCCGGCTTGACGTTCTTTCTGAGATGACACCGAGAGGAGAGACAGCTCTTCACATCGCCGCTCGTAATGACCATCAGAAATTCGTTGACAAGCTGCTCGACTTGCCGGGAGAAGATGTAGAGGGTGGGAACCAATTCCAAATCCAATTCATGAAAGTGAGAAATAGAGAAGGCAATACAGCCTTGCACGTAGCGGCCAGTAGAGGAAATACTACGATAGTGCAAACACTACTGAATAAGTATCGAAGTCTGGCCCCTGAGACCAATTACCCGAATGGTCCGAATCATCCAAATCTGGCTCATGAGACCAATTACAAGGGGGAAACGGCTCTGTTTAAAGCTGCTGAGGAGGGCCATGCCGAGGTAGTTGAAATACTGCTGACTGTCCAGCCCTCGGATTACAATATGAAGAGATCCTACGACGGCCAAACACCGCTACATCGTGCATTCCAAAATCCAAATAAAGGTATTTTATTAAAACTGCCTTTAGATAGTTCTAGTAGTTGCTGAAAGATTTTTGAATTCAATTGTGTGAAATTTTTTTGCATTAACGAAAAGATTTCTGGATTCAATTGTGTGAATTTTTTTTGCATCAACATTCCAGAATCACAACATTGATGCAAAAAAAATTCACACAATTGAATTCAGAAATCTTTCAGTAATTATCAATAAGAATTTTGAAAACTTGTTATCTTTGATAATTCTAGTACTCCAATTTATAATAATCAATTAGATTTATTTTAAAGTTTTTATAAAGTTTAAATGCAATTTCTATAAATTTGATTAGCAATAAAATAATTTTTAGTAATATGTTTTGGTTAGAATTTGAAATATTTAATATTTTTAATAAAATTATATTCTTTTTATTTTCATTAAATATGAAGTGTGATTTAGAATGTTAATATAAAGAAAATTATACAATTATAATTTATTAAAATATATTATAGAAATACCACATTCTTATTTTTTAATCATTTATTTTATATATATATATATATATATATATATATATATATATATATATATATATATATATATATATATATATATATATATATATATATATATAATTTGCAAAATTTTATTTAATTAACTAAATAGTCTTTAATTCATATATACTAAATTTACATAAAATTTAATTAATGATGAAATTAGCTACAATATTGGATAAGACGACTTTTAAGCATATAATTAGGAAGGAGAATGTTGTAGCTAATGGGTAACTAATGAAGGAATGAATTAAGTCGATAAGATGGAATGGGAGGAGATTTTGTAGCAAGCTGAGTTTCCTATAAATTTATGAGCAGTGATGTTAGATGATATCAAAGTATATAGTGGCCTAATGAGTAGGGAAATAGTATAATGAGGAGTTGTGTTTTTGAAGATGGTGATGTTGGAGAGTGTACATCAAAACACAACTAGCATTGAATAAATAATTTGGGGTTATAGAATAACGATGATATTTGATGGAGGTGGCTAATGTTATGTGTCCTTGTTGATTGAAAAATTCATTTTTTGTGGCATGTCCATAGACATTGTATTTAGTGTTTATTTTTTGTCTCTATTTTTTTACCTTGATGTTATTTTTGTTGACACGATTACTTCCATGAAGCTTTGGAAGGGGAAAGGTAGGGTGATATAGGATTTTTATAGGTCTAGAAAGGAGAGGATATGTTGGATAATTTCTTTGCTTTATTGAATAAAGAAATAGGCAACTCAAATTTAAGATTGTTGGTCATGAGGATTTGAGAATTGACTGTGGAGGTTGATGGGTTAGTTAATGTTGGGATTCAAGCTACAATGGTAAAGTTTCTTTTGGACCCCTAACCAATGAGTGGCCAAGCATAATGTATTTGATGCAACATAGGCTTTTGGTTGTGCATCATTGTTATATTTTATTACTATAATTTATCTTCTTTGTGATGACCATAGTGGTTCTAAGAACTAGGATGAAGCATTTTTAAACTATCATCTTGTGCATTTTCCCAAGTTAAGCAAGAATGTATGTCATCATCATCAAGCTATTGTAGAATTGTTGAAGAAGCTATTTAGGTGAAAATATTTGTTGAGGTCATTTTTAATGTACCTATTTGTTACTATGATGAGATGTTAGAGGAGGTGTAGATAGTTGATTACCTCTTAGTTCATGATGGTGGTTGCAAAAAAAAAAGCTATATAACTTGCACTCCCACTTTGGCATGATAATTTTTTATTATGAAATTAGTTTTCTTTATACTAGTCCCTTTTCTTATTAATTAGTCCATAATGCTATTCAATAACAAACTAGCAATATATTGAAGGTTAGCTTTTTGTGGTACATGGACATATTTTTATTTCAAATAATGGTTTATAGTTATGGGATGACCATAGTTAACTTTGAGGTATGTGGATGGTATTTTTGGGCATTCTTGGTGGCTTACTAGAAGGTTTCAATGTCAAATCAATATGATGGAATATTCCATTATTCTAGTTGTGAATAAGGGGTGGATTGTTATAACAACGTGTTAAAATAACTTTGGAATTTGATGGATTTAATGAACCCCATGGTTACTACTAATTCAATCTCTTTAACACTCCTTTTTGTGGCTCCTAGGTGTTTAACCTAGGTATAGTAGAAAATTAGAATAGTTAATAATGACAAAAAATTATATTACTAAAATTTACTCTAGCAATGTATATATGTAAGATATTTAAAATTAACCATTTAGGTGACACTCGATGATCTAACATCATTATGAGAAAAAAGTGAAAAATATGCAGATATTAGTGATGTATATTATTAAATTTAAACAAGTAAAATTTATTCACTTCTTGGTATATATTAATATATAATTAATACAAGAAGTTATACATATACATTATGATTTTTTAAAGGAAGAAAAGTATGCGGAAATAACTTCCTACACCAATCTATATGGGAGAGATAATGTAGAAATTTCTTAAAACCATTAACAAATATAGTAAGAAGATGAACAGTTAGATAAAATGAATAATTATGCAAAATAACAATAAAATCATAGCGACATATTTATCTGGGGAGAACATTTTGGGAGAAAAAAAGCACACTCCAAGAAAATAGTTAAATATATTATCTATAATCAATGTTTACAATACATTCTTAGAGAGAATATCTTATTAAGAATCTCTAATCAATGATAGTATTTCTTGAATAATTTTGACTACATAACAACACATACAAAAAACTTGATAATCTATTGAAAATCTACAAGTGTCTAATATATAGGATTTAAAATGTAAAATAGGAAAACATGAAAGGTGGAAACCATGGATTGCCACATGGAAATAATCCAATGTCCATATGCTCTCAAACAACTCTCCTTGACATGAATAGTTGTTGCATACATGCAAAACCCTTGAATGTAAAACATTTTCATGATTAGGATTGACCTAACATACTTATCTAAAATTATAATGCCTTCCTCAACATCCAGTGCACCTACATTCATGAAAACCACTTGCACACATAGGAACCTACATAAAATGGGCCCCACTTATAATCAATTAGTCATAATTGACTCTTAAGCCATCATATTCTATCATCTAACAAGTCAGTAAGAAAGTGCATCATAATCAGTCATAAGAAATTTGCCACATGAGACATGCAACAAATTTTACTACATAGTGGGGTTCACAAAGTGAGATTATAATCTCCTCTAACTTATGATGCACATAATCCTAATCACTTGCCATGTACTTTACCACCTCGCAAAAATAGATCCCATAAAATGAAATCATCAAATAAACATGAAATTACAAACACGTGAATAAAATAAATAGTTAAATAAATACACTGTGTTAGGATTGGAAAGGTTTATTCCAAGATTCTCCCACTTATCAAAAAAAAAATTAAGATTCAAAATTAAATCAACTACTAGGGGCCATGAGGCCCATAGACTTGGAACACCATATAAATTTCTTCGTTCTCACAAGCTTCATCAAGGAATTTGTAGAATTCACCAAAGTGTCAAATTTCTCTAGTTTTAGGTCCATCTTCCCCCATGTCATGGATAAAATGGAACTAAACATCAATATTCTTTGTTCTAGCATGGAAGGTAGGATTATTCACTAGACAATGACACTTTGACTCACAATAGATAGTAATCCTTGTTGCATCAAGAAACATCTAAACACAAATGGTTTCCTTACATGAATAAATAGTTACCATATACTCTACTTCTATCATGGATAAAGTGACTACAACTTTTCACTTACTCATCAAACTAATACCACTATTAAAAATTGTCAACATATTCCCACTAGTGGATCTTCTATTATTAATGACACTTTCCTAATCTAAGTCCTCATATCTAGTAATGTTGATAGAATGCTATGGTATTATAGGATAACCATGAAAGCACAAGGAATAATTAAAATTAGCCCACAAATATCTAAACACTCTCTTAATTACATCTCAGTGTACCTATTTGGGATTATCCATAAATTGAATCTGTTGTCATTTTATGCCACACTTTGATGACCCATCATTGATAACAAATCTAAGAGACCCTACATGTGTCATATTGCATGAATCCCCACTTGAAGATCCTAAAATTGGCTAAGTCCTAAGTTTTCAAGGTTTCAAGTTTTTGCATACCTTTCTTCTTGCATGTTTTCTCCCTCACCCATGATCGTCCATCTATTTCACTTCTTCCTTCCTATTCTTGCCTAAGTGTTTCAGGTTTCAACCATTGGCCTTGTTATTTAGCCCTTACCACTCTCTCTTTGTAGTCCTTAAGCCTTACCTTCTATCACTAATGTCCCGAAGAGGCTTTGCAAGATTTCTCAAAGTCTTGACTTTTCATACTTCAGGGGTCATTATTAACTCTTATCTCTTTTCACCTTTTCATCTCAGGCATTAAGCCTTCCTCTAGATCCTCAATCCTTGAAATCTCATCTTTAGCTTTCAAGCATCAAACTTTCATATTTCATCTTTCTTCCTTCTCACCTTCACTCCTTCCTTTGAAAATTTGGCTATGTTGAGTTTTCATATTTTGGGAGTCGAGCTTATCCCTTACCTCTTACCTTTCTTTGGTAAGAGATAGATCACCCCTCCAAACCCCAATGGCCCCTTTTGGACTTCTCCCTTCAATCCCCCCTTTTACCATTTTCATTTATGTGGTAAGGAGTAAGCCTTGTTCTTGACCTCCAATGGTCGACAATGCATAATCCTTTTGGACTTCATAGTTCACTCTCCCTGTTCTCTTATTTCTTATTTCATCTAGCATGTGGTATAGTGGTATGCCTAAATCCTGATCACCGATGGTCGATGCTAATGAAGCGTAAATTATGAAGCAAAACCAATACCCAATCCTCGATGAAGATTCTCTTTTCATGGCTCTAGACCATTTAATGCATCACAAAGGTTTCTTTTGAGACCCGATGCCTTCACCTTTTCATGAATTTGACGTGTTTTATAGGAAACACCATTAATGCTCAAGCTACCCTCCTAAGTGGCATGTTTCAATTTCTAGACTTCAAGGATGACATTTATTGTTCCATTGACTTTTACAAGTATATTTTATGGGCACCCATTCTCATTTATTCCTAATTGTTGACCTTTTTGATGGATCCATGTACCAATCATGATTTTCATGATATGGCTCCATATTTTCATGCACAAACATCATTGCTAATCCTAGTTAGGGTAAGGGTTTGTTTCAAGTATTAGGGTGTTTTCATTGATGTCAAAAAGCTACAAGCTCATGCTATCATTGATGTAAACTATGTGTTGAGTAGGTTTGTTGCTTGATGAAGATGTTGAGGATATTGAGAAAATTGTGAAAAAGAGGTTGTTGAAGGTTGTCCATATGTATTTGAGATATTGAGGAAGAATTGTGAGTACATGGAGCTATCTTTATGTTTCTATGTTTGGAGATGTGTTGGAATGAAGTAGTGTGTTGAGATAGTGTCTCTGGTACTTGGTTTCCAAGTGCTTTTGAGAAAATTTGGTAAGCAAAGAAAATAGTGTTGTGCAAGAGTTCAGAGCATGCTCTGGGTTATGCTCCACATTTCTTCTATGTTGATCCTATTCTTTTGTGGATCTGATATGTTGATCAAGGTTGTTAGTAGTTGCCACATTCAAAATTTTGGTTTCTATATTGCTATATAAAGTGAGATATTTTCACCAATGTGTGAACCAATTTTTTAGTGGTATTTTCTATGGGCTAGGAGAAATGCATTTTCTTCACATTTCTCCATAGTATAGTTTTAGGTTGTGTGGATTTAGGAAGTTTCTTATAATGTTTGTATCTTTCAGTATTCAAGGTTTCACTTGATTTGGTGTAGTACATTGTGTGCTTCATTCATCATTTTGTGTATAAGGTTAACCAAATGTTCTAGGTTGAAGTATTTATGTGATGTGAGTTTGGATGAAGTATTTGTTGGATCTTAGGTGGTTTGTGGATTTTTCTAGATTGTGTAAAAGATATTTTTGTTGTCTGCATGTTGTCTTGATTAAATGGGAAGCTTGTACTTGATAATTTTATGGTGTTTCACATGGGTATTGGCTAACCTTGTGTTAACACTAGATGCAAAGCTTATGGAAGCATGTTGAGGTGTGTTAGGGTATATTTGGGTCCTAACAAAGGATTTTTTTGGGTCACCTTCATTCCTATCCACCACAAAAATGTTTAGGTGTCAACATTATTTGAAATTGTAAGAGTGAAGTGTTTGTTACAAACTTGAAGGTGTTTTCAAGTTGAAGATGATATAAATAAGATTTGATTTGTTGAAGGATAAATAGGTAAGAAACAAGATAGATGCAAATAATGTGTGTGATGTGAATTATAGAAGTGTAACATGTGAATTATAGAAGTGTAATGTGTGAATTCGTGTAGAGAAGTGCAAAGTTTAAAGTGTTGGATTCTTGAATGTAGTGAGTTGAAGGTGTCTGCAATCTTTAAAGAAAAGTTGTGAAGGTGTTGAAGCATTTGTGGTGGATCTCTACCACATTGAGAAGTTGATTTTAGTGTAACATTTCTCCTCTATCTTCTTTGTTTCTTTCTGTGGCTATGAGCCTTGGTTGTACGCCTTTTTGGATAGTGTGTCCTATTTTGGAAATGAGCCCTTGTAAAAACTTTACAATTAATTATATTGTGAGCTAATCCTCACTGTGGTTTTTCCCTCAGGTATGTGTAGGATCATCACGAAAAAAATAGGCCCTTAAGTGGTGATAAAATTCAAAAAAATCAAAGTTAGGCAACTTGCCTTAAAAATTTGAATATGTTGTCTATATTATTTCAAAAATATGTAAGAATATAATCTATAGCAAATTGAATGTAGTTTTTAAACTACTAGTTTTATTTTAAAAAAATCTATTTGGTGAAAATTTGAAATTTCAATGCAGTAGAGAAAATAAGAAGCAAGTGTCTATTTGACCACCCTAACCACAATAAAATGATAATATTTTTTTATAATAGTTTAGTTCCATAAGTAGAGGACTCATGTCCCAATGTGATGCATATTTTTTTGTAATATTTTTCCAAGTAAATAATTAATTATGAATTTTTTGTTACAACTTTTAAAAAATATAAAAAATTATATGTCTAACCACCTTAGCTTGGTCAAAACTTCATGAATTTTTTATTTTTTTATTCCTATAGTACATACAAAGAATATATATATCTAGACATTTAAAATAGAGGAGGTTCAATGTTTGGACCTAGTTACCATTAAATTTTTTCTAATATATTGTAATTAAAATGGTATACACCTAACACTTATACTACTTTTTTCAATATTCACTCTTTTATATTGATAGTATCCACTTATTTATTATTCTTATGCTTACACAAATTCCAATGCACATACTATCCCCTATTATCTAGCCTCTTTTATTTCATCTCAAGACTAGTTCATAGTTGCAGGGTCAACCTCATTGTTTTGCAAACTCATCCCACCCAAATTTTTTATTAAAATTCAAACACAATTTTTTTCACCTTTCTCCTTCTCACGTAGGGCTAATCAAATATATTTTTATATAATATATTGCAATGCCCCTACATTTAAATACATTCAATGCATGTATTCAAGTATCACTCACATTTATACACTTCTAATAGTACACTAAAAGGAATCTAGTTCTACACAATCATTCTAGAAATATTTGATTAGTATTGTTCAATTTATAAACATTAGATTTAGGTAAAATATCTTTATGACACAACAAATATCCTTTAAGATATTGTAATTCTCATTTATAATATCAAATAATTCATCTATAAGGATGTTCTATTAAAGAATTATTTAATTATGCATAATAAATAGCTCTTATTTGAACCATCTAATATAAAGTGTTTAGAATAATCAATGTTCTTGATTAAATAACAATAACTATTTCCTATTTTCTAATTTCAATAATGATGAGTGAAAACAATATAAATTTAAACACACTACATTTTTTTAAAACAACAATTTATATATTTCTTACTCTAAAAAACAAAACCATTTTTATTATTATACCATTTTAAAGATAAATACTACCACTACATATAAATAGTTGCTTATTTTATAGTTTAGAATAGTACAAACACACATATCATATTTAAATCCATCAAACAATTCCTTTTAGGTGCTTTACAAGCTAATAATGAGGAATATAATTATACTTGCAATCTAAAAGAATTTTGTGATTTACCTCCTAATAATTAGCTCATATACCACTTCATCTGGTCATTCATAAACCATGTGTGAAGCCGAAGGACAAGCATGGAAGGATGAGTAGTAAGATGGTAATTGTAGCAGCAAAAGGTTCAAAATCCCATCTATGTTCTTATCTACCTATAATACCAAGCCAAAGGTCCATGTATGCAAGTAGATCTCTCTTTCTTTTCAGTCATAATTATTTCTAGGACAAAGAAGAATATGTAGATAATAAGGGAAATTTTATAGTCCTAGAAGTCAAGATTTCAAACCTATATCCTAAAAATGGTACTAAAACTAAAATATAAACTCTATTCATCAATTTGAGATTAACCAATGAGTCTTTGTAGAAGGGATTTTCCATTCTATGTTCCCTTCTTGTTACTTGATGATATTAAGATATGGAAGGAAAAGGGTTTTTCCATGTTTATTTTGAATATGTTGACATAATCCTCCATCCCCATTTTAATTATGATATAGGTGTTGAGTATTTTGAAACCCATATTGATACAAGGTGTTTTATTTGCAACCAATCTATAATCACCCAATTTAGAGGTTTCTCTCCAAAGTCTCTGATGGAAAAAAAGTCAATGATCTAAAAAAAATTGTCTACCCAAACTTCACTATAAGTTTAGATGATAAATATGTATAGTCTATTTTTTTCTTTTGTTACAAGTTAAAGGTTTGATTGTTTAGTATGAGTCTATATGCACACTTGTCAGTGGTAGATATATTTATAGATTTATAAACACAATTTCCTAATGCACTATTGCAGAATTGAAAGGTTTAATTAGATATAAGCTTGAAAAAAAAAGCCTTTTAGGTGCTTTACAAGCTAATAAGGAGGAATATAATTATACATGCAATCTGAAGGAATTTTGTGATTTACCTCCTATCAACTAGCTAAAGGATTTCACCCAGCTCAAACAATTCAAAAGGAGAAACCAATAGATAAAATTGAAAATGTGAAAAATGCTCTAGTAGATTTGATGGATAATATACTTTCAAAAGGATTTGAATACAAAAAACATGACCATTAGAAGAAATATAAGGTTGTTCCTTTCAAAAGGACAAATTTTTCCAAGAATCCTCAACCATTTTATGAAAAAGAAACAAAAAGGTCCCTAAATCCATGAAGTGCTTCATTTGAAATTAGCCATACTATACAACAAATTGTCCAAAGAAGTAGAATCCTAGCACAAAATTTTATGCTATATTTGGGAAAGTTAACTAGGATATGGAGATAGTAAATTGTAACAATATTTCTCAATATATGGATGATTTGTATGAACTGATTGAAAATTTTCCTAAAAATACAACATGGTAAGAATTAAGGATTGGAGGGACAAATGTACAAGAATTTCATCTTCTAGTTTAGAATAATATGTTTCTTTATCAGATGAAGATGACAGTTTCCTTGTTACTATAGACATCCAAATTTGACCACTCCCACATGGTCAAATTTGTACCCTTTATCTGTCTATCTCATAATTATTAATTAAATGATTTATTTAATGAATTTTCCCCCCTTTTTTTCCTAAGGTTTATGTAGACATCTAAATTTGGACACTTAATTTATCCAAATTCATCCCTTTTCGTCTTATTTTCGTTAATTAAGTAATACTGCTATTATTTAATTAATAACTTTAATTTTGCCAAACCCCTAAGGTATTTAATCAATAATACCTTATCTCTTTAATCCTCCTTTCATCAAATAAATTAAATAAATATTCCATTTATTTAATTCCCTTTATGTCACATCCTCCATCTTTTATTATCTAATCCTAATCCTTCTTCTAATCTCATCATTAGGATGTGTGCATGCCTAATCCTTGATTAGGAGGTGTCACATCCTCCAACTTTTGCAAGTTGGCCTCTAATCCTTCTTAGCCACCTAAACTTCCTCTAACTCCTCATCAACTTGTCTAATCACCCCCTTTAGTCAACTCTTCCCATCCCCCAAGGAATTTTTAATTCCTTTTGTCTTCCCAAAGTCCTTTGAGGGAATTTTTAATTCCACTCTCATCTTTCAAGGAATATTAAATTCCTTTTCTCTTCCCCATGTCCTTTATGACATGTGTCATTGGTCAACCTTATTAAAGACTTCCTTTTTTGGGCAAGGCACTCTACTTCCCCATGAATTTTTAATTCACCTTTTAATCCCCCAATGCTCTCAAAAGGAATTTTTAATTCCTTCACTTCTTCCCACATGTCCTCTATTTTATTCTTTATTCTTTCCCATCTCCCCATGAGAATATTTGAGGAATTTTTAATTTCTCACATGTCCTCTCACCCACATGGGGACAAGGACCTCTTTTATGAGGAGATCTTGACCAAATCCCAAGGTACTTTGTACCCCCCTCCATGTCATGTACTATCCTTCCATCTAATGTCCACTTCACCTTTTAGGGCTATATCACATGCCACCTGTCAAGATGTGAGGGCTTGTGAGTTCTCAATTCACCTTAGCCCTACATCTTGATCATTGGTGGCTCAATCTTGGCCATCCATCTCTTCTAGGAATTCTCAAAATTCCTATAAGTACCCCCTCTTTTCTCTCATTTTATGAGAGATCATTTTGCTAGCCAAACTCTTGTAATTTTATTTATCAATCTACACTTAGCCATTTTCATGCTTTCATCCATTTCCATCCATCCTCACATCATAATCTACTTTGCATATCTTGCCATCCGAGGAGAATACATATCAAAGATCAAAGGGCCAACCAAAGGATCAATTCGACACAAGGTATAAAGTTCCATTTGTTGTTTTTATCTTGTGTTAATTCCAACTTAGGCTAATCTTGATGTGTAGGTTGTTTTGGTGTTTATTTGCACTCTTTAGTTTGATGCTTATTTTCTAATGCATATATTCAACCTATCACATTTCTGGCACGCTCAGTGGGACCCACAAATGGGTCTTTTTCTTTCACGTTTGCTATTTTTTGAATTTTTGCAGGTTCAGGTTATAGAGTGGCGGACCTGACCTTCCGGTGGCGGACCTAACCCTCCGGTGGCGGACCTGACCTTCTGGTGGCAGACTTGACCTTCCGATGGCAGACCTGACCCTCCGGTGGCAGACCTATCCTCTCTATTGACAGAACTGACCCTGTGGTGGTGGACCTAACCCTCCGGTGGTGGACCTGACCCTACAGTGGCAGACCTGACCTTCTGGTGGTGGACCGGACCCTACGGTGGTGGACCTGACCCTGCGGTGGCGGACCTGACCCTCCGGTGGCAGACCTAACCTTTTGGTGGTAGACCTGACCCTTTGGTGGTGGACCTAACCTGCCTTCGCAGACCTGACCTCCCGAAGGTGAAATTTCAAGTTTTTACCAATTGTCTTTTGGTAAATTAGGCACATAGTTTAATTAGATTGGTCAACAAACCTTGTTTGGCATGCTTGTGGAAGGCTATTTGACGTATCCAATCCCCTTGCGCCATTTGGCGATCCTGGGTGATGAGAAATCATAGCTTTCCAAGTCCTTTGAGTCACCTCATTTTTCATTTTCTTAGTGGGACCTGCTTGGGGATTTCATCACCCCAAGGGACGATTCCAACCACATGTACCAGCGGGGTATATAAAGGGGGGAGAGCGAAAGTTGTACCTCAATCCAACCACGTTGTAATTGGTGAAGCGTCGAGATGATGTGAAGAGTTGGTCTGAGCCTTTAGTATCTCACTAAGGTTCCCAACTCATGCTTGTAACGGGTTGGTGTTCACGGTTTGGGCCTCACGTACCAGGTGTATATCGAGGACTCCTTAGCAACCATGTTCATCCTAGCATAGAAGACTTTGTTGGCCATACTTGTTTCTACTAATCTTAGGGTTGTGTTGTCTAAATTGTCTTTCTCGTGCAAAACTAGTCATTTTTAGTTTAGCCAAATCTTTTTATTAGTGTTTGCTATATCTTGGGTCCTTTGCCTTACTCATCCATCAAAAAATCAAGCTTAAACTTATCCTTTGGTGCCTGACCTCATGCTGTGGCGGACGTGACCACATGCTGTGGTAGACTTGACCTCGTGTTGTGGTGGATTTGCCCTGATAGGCAACCGTATATGCCTCACCATTTGCATGTCGTAAACCCATTTTCCTCCATTCAAGCACCAATCTTCTTGATTTGTTGTGCTCTTTCCAACGACATATAACACTTCATACTTTTGAGCAACTTTTTCTCCAGTGGTGGACTTAACCTCATGCTGTGGCAGACCTGACCACATGCTACATGGCAGACTTGACCTCATGCTGTGGCAGATTTGCCCTGACAGGCAACCATATATGCCCCCCCATTTCCACACTGTTTATCCGATTGACTCCGTTCAAAGACAGTTCTTCTCATTTTTTCGTGCTCTTTCCAACGACGTATAACACTTCATACTTTTGAGCAACTTTTTTTTCCAGTGGCGGACCTAACCTCTGGTGGCGGACCTGACCTCCTAGTGGCGGATCTGACCTCTCCAATGGCGAACCTGACCTCTCTGGTGGTGGACCTGACCTTCCGGTGGCGGACTCAACCTTCTGGTGGTGGACCTGACCCTTCAGTTGTGGACCTTACCTTATGCTGTGGCGGACCTAACCTCATGCTGTGGCAGACCTAACCTTCTGCTCTTTCTTCCCATAACCGCCATTTCCACACTGTTTATCCAATTGACTCCGTTCAAAGATATTTCTTCTCATTTTTTTGTGCTCTTTTCGATGACATATACCACTCCCTACTTTTGAGAAGTTGGCCGGGGCACCCTTTTCTTCCCCATCCACCTCCTCGAGGGGGCATACCCTACCGATCATCTGTTTACTCATTCCGAGTAAATGTTCATCCATTCAACACATCCTTTCATCATCTCAAACTCTCATTCTATCGTTCTGATCATCCATTTACTCATTCTGAGTAAACATTCATCCATTCAACATATCCTTTCATCATTCTGAACATCCGTTTACTCATTCTGAGTAAATGTTCATCCATTTAACACATCCTTTCATCATTCTAAACTCTCATTCTATCATTCTGAACTCTCGTTCAGTCATTCTGATCATTCGTTTACTCGTTCTGAGTAAACATTCATCCACTCAACACATCCTTTCATCATTCTGAACTCTTGCTCTATCGTTCCAATCATCCGTTTACTCATTCCAAGTAAACATTCATCTATTTCACACCTCATTTCTATCATTCTGAACTCTTGTTCTATCGTTTCAATCATCTATTTACTCATTTTGAGTAAACATTCATCCATTTCTATCATTCATTTCTCCAATCAAATCATTTTGCTCATTTTGAGTATTTGTTCATCCATTTCTATCATCCATTTCTCTAATCAAATCATTGTTTTCCCCATCCAGATCCCCTGAACTTCATCTCAGGTTATTATCCAAATTGACCTAAGTTTCTGATCTGATCATCATCATCAACATCCGCTTAGGATTGTCATCCATCCTAAGTTAATCATCATCGCTGGCCCAATCAATTCACCTTCAATCTCAAGGTGGATTCGGTGCTACAATCATCCATTTATCCTTTAATCCGATCAATCAACATCCTAAGTCACCTAGGATAATCTTCAAATGGGGTTTTTCAGTCCCTTCCATCATCCAATCCAATCCATCAATCAATCCAATCCAATCACATCCAATCGTATCCCTATCCAATCACCTTTGACCCAATCAATCTACTTCCATCTTAGAGCAGATTCGGTGTCAAGGTCATCCTTTAGCAATCCAATCCAAACATCAGAATCAATCCCATCGCATCATCCAATCATCCTAATATGAGCTTTAATTCAATCCCAATCTAAGCTTGACCTAAAATTTTAGCTTGACCTTTAATCTATTCCCATTGAAAACCATCCTCCATCCCTTTCATCATCATGAATCCATATCCTCTATCAATAGTGGTAAACGGAAACCCTAATTACGTCAAAGATGATAATGAAAGTCTTGTTGATCAAGAGGTATACGACATAGATCCCCTTGACACTATCATTGCTAGTAAGCTTTCTCCACCCACATTCCAAAATCCAATCACCCCATTGAGTTATCCCATCATGTCTTCATCTATGCCTAATCACACTCCTTATGCTACCTTTGACAAGGAATGTCCATCATATCCATCATATCCTTCATCTACATCATCCCTTTATCCTAGTTTGCCATCACAATACCCCTATCTTGATCCCCCATCCACATCCTCTTATCTCAATCCTTCATCCACATGTACCCACTACCCCAATCTTCCATACCAATCCGCTCAGCCTAATCCTACATTCACACCTTCCTATCCTAGTCAAACACACCCACCAACTTACCCTAATCCAACATCTGCATCTCCCTATATTAATCCAACACCTGCATCTTCCCATCCTAATCCACCATCCCAATACCTTTATTACAACAGGCTGCCCATATCTTCTACCAACGATCCACCGTCCATGTCATCCTATCCTAATTCCCCATGCCCATATCCTTACCTTAATCCTCCATCCAATCTTAATCTTCCAATCAATAAACGTTCATCCACTCCCACCTCGCCATCTCAGCCTAGTGTATTCAAGTTTCTCCAAGGATTTATAACAAAGGAAACATTCCCCACTCCACACATTGCAATCGTGGAACCATGCCATCCCAACCCATCATCCATGGTCGTTAGTGACGAGACCCTTCTCCATCCAACACCTATCATTGATGATACCATCACATCCTTTGAATCCACTGAGTCCCCATCTCCTACCATCATGTCCTCTGAATCCACTGAGTCCCCATCTCCTACCATCACATCCTCTGAATCCACTAAGTCCCCATCTCCTACCATCACATCTACCAAATCCATTGAACACCCACCCCCTACTCCGAGAGCCGTCGAACCTATCGATGACACCCAAATCCAATCCACTTCTTCCACTCCTAGTATCCATTCCTAGGAATATATTGAATCCTCCATCCTTCCATCTTCCCCACTTGAAGAGTCCCCCCATGACTCCATTATCATGCCTCGCATATGATGAGTCATACCAAGAGCCTGATCCAAAGCATGACAACATCTCCCCTCCTCTAGATCAAGATCCTACCATCCCATCTAGTCTACTGCAAGATCACAGTCCCCCATCCATTCCATCCCATGATCCTCCATTCCATCCCATGATCCTCTTGACGTTCAAGATTCTACCGCTCCATCTCTGTCTCCATTGCATGAGCCTGCTACCACAAAATCAGATCCTATCATATCCCCTACTCCCTCTCCAGATACCACCCACCCAAATGCTGCTATCCCATCATCTCCTTTCCGGGATCCCCCATCATCGCCTAAAAATGCTATCCCCACACCGCTTGCATATCCCCTTGGCACTCTCACATTCTTCCATGGTGGCCTCCTTGCAGAAGAAAAACATAGTGTATATACCACCCATCATCCCCCACCTAATAATGGACTCGCATCATGTTTTCAGAATAACAAAAATCATGTCATGGATCGAATGCTCAAGAACATGAACTATCAAGGAAAAGGTATAGGCCTTCACGAGCAAGGTATTTTAGAGCCCATCCAAGTCAAAGAACAAATCTGCATGCAAGGTCTTGGATCTATTCCCCAAGACTCATAATCTAAACACATTGGTACAATCTCTAGATGTCCTCAACGAGCCTTTTCCAAAAGAACTTCTAGCTCTTCCCATCACTCCACCAAATCATATGCTACAATCCCTCCTCCTCTATCGTATCACCTCAAAACAACTGTCCATATTCCTCCTTCATCTGCTCCATCCATTTTGGGTCCTTATATCCCTCCATCCACCATCTCTTGTCCTTCATCTACTCTATCCATCTTGGGTCCGTATATCCCAAGATCACCTTCTCCATCTCATCCATTCATCCATCCAAGGCCTATCCATGTCATCCATCATAAACATCCTAATTAGGATCAACAAAGGCACATACCTACACATTCTCCATCTACACATAATCCTCATAATCCTACCTCCATCACTCCACATCATCCATCTTTTCACACCCATCCCATTGCTAGTACGAGCACATTGGATGCCAGAGGAAAAATGTATCAATCTAAACATCCACATGAATCTAAAGCTCCCTGTGTCCCCTCTATATGACATGTTGAAGAAAAGAAAAATCAAATCCACAATCCAAATCAAACCCATCAGCCACAAAGGCCCACTAAAGAAAAAATCAAAACCATGTGGATCCCAAAGAAAAAAGATGCAATGCCATCAAATAAAAATTTGTAAGAACATCCAAAGTTGCTAATCCAAAAGCTAACCATACCCACCTTTCATCTCGTAAGTCTGTTTTGGGTCCCTATGTCCTGAAATTCACTATTCCATCTCTTCCATTATCCCCACATTCTCCATCCATCAATCCTATTATCTTTTCACATCCATCACCATATGTGCCAATGTTGGTCCTGAACCCACCACCCCATCACACATCCACCCCATCATTTTATCCATACCCTTTCTAGCATCCCATCCATTAACCCACATATCTCCCCCATCAAATCCCTCTAATTCATCCTTTTGCATAATCCATTTCTCCTAATAATGTTGTACCAACATCCAACGGTCGGTTCAAACATGAGCTCTTAATACCTGATATAGAACTTGATGCTTGAGTCCTTCATCCATATCCTTATCGCATGTCTTCTAAATCCACTTATTTGCCTCCCTATCCTTATCCATCTCCTTCCGATACTATCCAAAAAAGTCCAAAAATCCAAAAAGTCCAAAATCCAAAAAGTCAAAAAATCAAAAATCCAAAAAAGTCAAAAGGTAAAAAAATCAAAAATAAAAAAAATAAAAATAGTAAAGAGAAACAATTGTCCAATAGTGAAAACTTGGAAAACAAGTGCCTTGGATAAGTACCATGATGAAAACCTGGCAAACAAAGGCCATCATGCGTAAATCCCCATCTACACTTGGGGGCAGTTTCCTGCTATGCATTCCCTCCATCCACTATGCTTCCTGCTATGCTTCCAGCTATGCACCCGTCTTCTTACTATACGTCCTCTTCATTCATCCCCTCCATCCTGCCTATCTTACACATCCTGCTTGGCATATCTCATTTATCTCGTCACTCCATCCTTCTTGTGATCTTGATCAAAAAATAGGGGCACCTATCTATGCATGCTTTGGACACCTCTTGGTATACATTCCCTACACACATGCTCTATCATATCCCTAAATCACCCATCCTATCTTCATCCATCTCACTCCTTTATTTTCCTATCCTTCTCTATTGCATCTCTCATGCCTCCTTGCACATGACATATCTAGAGTGGGGGCATCTATCTTCCTTTGTGATACAGTCCTTGGACACATCATTCATTCCATCAAATCACTCCCTTCCATTTCCCTATCCTTATCTCCTTATCAATATATCCATCTCCCCATCCTTATCTTTTATTCCTCCACACAATCCTTATATCCATCTTCCCATCCCTATCTTCCTATCCTTCCATCATGGCATCCATTCTCATCTATCCATCTGGTCACCTTTTCCTCATCCAAATCCTTATCCCTCTATCCAATCCACCCAAACAATCCTTTTCCTCCCCCCATCCTCTACCCTCATCCCATCTCATAATCCCTTGTCATTGATATCTAGCTTTAGGCTTTTCCCCACGCAATCCAATTCCATCTACCTCATCATCATCACTTCTGCTTCTTTTACACATCTTTTCAATCTCCTATCCTTTCTCATCATTCATCTATTCGTCATCTCATCCTCCAAATTCATATTTTGATGATTTGAATAACTATCCCATCCCCGAGATTTGTCTCATCACCATCCTTCAATCCAATCCCAAAGGTCTATCTTGTCCCATCGCGTCAATCCAATCATTTTATCACATTTCTAGGGTTATCTCCTCATCTTTTATCCATCACTTGTCTTTGACCTTTCGTTGAACTACGTTGCCCCTGTGCTTTCACATAGGCAAGGTAGATCATTTGATCTGCCCCCGGGGTTCCATCATTGATCTTCATTGTTCACTTTGTCCCTTTATCGCCTATCATCAATCTTTCTACTTTGTCCATCTGATCCTTTATCATCTATCATCAATCTTCTTATCTTGTTCCTATTTGTCTTTCTCATCATTATCATCCATCAAGGTCTCCTATCTTGTGTCATGTCTCTCGTGTCACGTCTTCAAGCTATGCCCTTATCTAGCTAGATCTTAACAAATGAGATTCACTTGTATCATCAAATCCAATTAGTTCTGAATATCCTGCATCATATCAATCTTTTAATTTAGTATCCATCATCAGTCTCAACAAGATGCATCCTTCCTAATAGACCTCATCAATCCCATCCATCCCCTTGATTGATCCTATGGAAAAGGACATTTGAAATTAATTGTGATCTTTTGATGCTTTTGGCTTTTGTTTATCATTTGGGTTCCCTATCATCACTTGTCATGGTCGCCTTGATCCATCATATCATGGTGTGCTTTGACTAGTCAACATAGGGGTGTATCTTGATCTTTTATGTCTTCTCCGTTGTCCCATGTAGTATCCACCAAGATCCCTGAGGTCTTGTGTTACCTTGGGGCATCCTTGTGTGCTTATGGTTATCCCAATACCTGGCCCAACCAAGGTCACCATGACTTTGGCATGTTGGGATAACCTTCTTGTTTGTTGTGTTTGTTTTCTGCATTAGACACTAATCTGCCTTGGTTCTTCATACCTTGGCATCTTGTGCCTTATGCTATAGAAAAAATCAGTGCTCTGACGATGGAAAATTGCATTTGGATTTCATTTCATCTTCATCCTCTCGTCTATCAAATTCCCCCCCATCCATTCATCCTTCATCACTCTCCCCTCCCAATCTCTTGTTGTCTTTGCATCATCTTCTTCAACTCCCCTTGCATCATCTCATCCATTTCGAGAGCACACTCGTGTTCTCCTAAACCCACATGTCCTCTTGAGGGGGCATCCTTCATCCCTAATTTTCATCATCTTTTTCCCTTCCTAATCATTCAAAAGAATGACTGGGGCATCTTTCCCAATCTAACCATCTTCTTCTAGGTTCTATGTTTTAATGATCTTTGAAATGATGCTACTTTGTAACACCATCTCAAAGAGGGGCAAAATGTAGACATCTAAATTTGGACACTTAATTTATCCAAATTCATCCCCTTTCGTCTTATTTTCGTTAATTAAGTAATACTACTATTATTTAATTAATAACTTTAATTCTGCCAAACCCTAAGGTATTTAATCAGTAATACCTTATCTCTTTAATCCTCCTTTCATCAAATAATTAATTAAATATTCCATTTATTTAATTCCCTTTATGTCACATCCTCCATCTTTTATTATCTAATCCTAATCCTTCTTCTAATCTCATCATTAGGATGTGCACATGCCTAATCCTTGATTAGGAGGTGTCACATCCTCCAACTTTTGCAAGTTGGCCTCTAATCCTTCTTAGCCACCTAACCTTCCTCTAACCCCTCATCAACTTGTCTAATCACCCCCTTTAGTCAACTCTTCCCATCCCCCAAGGAATTTTTAATTCCTTTTGTCTTCCCAAAGTCCTTTGAGGAATTTTTAATTCCACTCTCATCTTTCAAGGAATATTAAATTCCTTTTCTCTTCCCCATGTCCTTTATGACATGTGTCCTTGGTCAACCTTATTAAAGGCTTTCTCCTTTTGGGCAAGGCACTCTACTTCCCCATGAATTTTTAATTCACCTTTTAATCCCCCAATGCTCTCAAAAGGAATTTTTAATTCCTTCACTTCTTCCCACATGTCCTCTATTTATTCTTTATTCTTTCCCATCTCCCCATGAGAATATTTGAGGAATTTTTAATTCCTCACATGTCCTCTCACCCACATGGGGACAAGGACCTCCTTTATGAGAAGATCTTGACCAAATCCCAAGGTACTTTGTACCCCCTCCATGTCATATACTATCCTTCCACCTCATGTCCACTTCACCTTTTAGGGCTATATCACATGCCACCTGTCAAGATGTGAGGGCTTGTGAGTTCTCAACTCACCTTAGCCCTACATCTTGATCATTGGTGGCTCAATCTTGGCCATCCATCTCTTCTAGGAATTCTCAAAATTCCTATAAGTACCCCCTCTTTTCTCTCATTTTAGGAGAGATCATTTTGCTAGCCAAACTCTTACAATTTTATTTCTCAATCTACACTTAGCCATTTTCATGCTTTCATCCATTTCCATCCATCCTCACATCATAATCTACTTTGCATATCTTGCCATCTGAGGAGCATACACATCAAAGATCGGAGGGCCAACCAAAGGATCGATTCGACACAAGGTATAAAGTTCCATTTATTGTTTTTATCTTGTGTTGATTCCAACTTAGGCTAATCTTGAGGTGTAGGTTGTTTTGGTGTTTATTTGCACTCTTTAGTTTGCTGCTTGTTTTCTAACGCATATATTCGACCTATCATAGTTTCTAAAGTATTTTATTTAATAATTAAATACCTTACCTTTCACCTTTCTTCTCTAAATTAAATAAATATGTCAAATTATTTAATTTAGTCATTTAACCTTTTTGAATTTAAATCAATTTTAAATTCCCTTTTTCTCTCTCCTTGTCACATCCTCCATAATCTTCTTCTAATTGGGATTAGTTTAATTAATCCATGATTAGGATGTGCACACCCTTAATCAAGGATTAATGCCACGTCCTCCAACTTTTGCTACTTGCTTCTAATCCTTCATTAATTTTCTTAATCATTTATTTGCACAACCTTAATTTAATCACATGTCATCTTTGGCATGTCCTCCAAGTCGACCTTCATCACTTTCTCCATTTGGCCATGACTTCTTCTCCATGTGAATTTAAAATTCACTTTTATTCATTCAATGTATTTATCTTCCCCATGAGGATCTTTGACAAGTCACATTACTTGCATGGGTCAAAGTCCTACTTTTTGGGAACCTTGTCTTATTCACAAGATACTTCCAATCATGTGAATTTAAAATTCACATTTATTATCCCAACCACTTCTCTCTTCCCCATGATGATGTGTGAGGAATTCTAAAATTCCTCACATGTCAACATCATTCCCACTTGGGGACAAGAAGTTCCTTTTTGAGGAAATCTTCTCCCCTTTCCAAGGTACTTGCAAGTACCTCCACCTCACTTGTCCTTTCTCCACCTCATATGTCCTTGTTGAAATCTCACATCCACATGGTAAGATGTGAGGGATTGTGAGTACTCAACTCACAATATCCCTCCATCTTGGCCATGTTGGTTCAATCTTGACCATTTAATTCTCTAGAGAATTCACCCCTAAATATAGAGGATTTCCCCTCATTTTTATGATGCATTCAAGTCTTCAAGAATTTTACTCTCTAGCAATTTTCAAGAAATCTCATACTTTCAGCCTCCATTTTTGCATTTTGAAGCTCATCTTGCACTCATTTAATTCATCCATCAAAATACCTACATCTCTCATTTGAATCTTCATCACATCTAGATCATTTTGCATCCATTTTTATCATATTTTCCATCAAGGAGCACACATTCACCAACAATCAAAGGTCAAACCAAGAAGATCAACTTGAACAAAGGTATATCACTTGTTTATCTTTTCTTTTGTTTGAGTTCAATTTAGGCTAATCTCAAAGTGTTGTTGTGTTGTTTCTCATTTTTGCTTTCTGTTTTGCATCTTTTAGGTTAGGTAAACAACACCGTTCATAGTTACTCTTCTTAAGGATACTCTAAAATATTTCCAAATGAAAATATATATTGAAAAATATAAAGATCCTTACAAGCTTTTAGGAACTAGAGAAGAAAGAAAAGATGTGGCAAATCAACATCAAAAAAAGCATAAGAAGATCTAAATAAATAAAGAGGAACTACATAAACAATTTAAGCAAATAGAGAAGAATCCCAAAAGGCTTTGAAAAAGAAGATTTTGACCATGGATACAAAATCTAGCCATGGAAAAAGAATAAAAAAA
Organism: Sequoia sempervirens; assembly: GCA_007258455.2. Classification (NCBI taxonomy): domain Eukaryota; kingdom Viridiplantae; phylum Streptophyta; class Pinopsida; order Cupressales; family Cupressaceae; genus Sequoia; species Sequoia sempervirens. The sequence goes on from VDFB02252616.1 coordinate 168,912,325, forward strand.
GTTCTTCAAGTCATTATTCTATCGAAAGGAAAGATAAGTGTGATCCAGAACATATCGATTCACTAGCTATATTCAAGAAAATAGATCTACTAATGAATGATCTTGCAAACTTAACATGGTTGGTTAAGACACAACAAAAGGAAATAAAAAATCATTCTATAGTAGGGGCAGAAATTAAAGATATTTTGTACAAAGCCAACCAAAAAAATACTCAGTCATAATAGTATGCCATTGAGAATGAAAACAACAATAATAACATCAACATAGGTATTTAGAAATACAAAGAAAATACTTGCTCTTTATTATTGGCTAGTAATGGAAATTATATCAGGATTAATTTCTATTTTCTAGGATTTAAGAAGATTCCAATGAATGCATTTGTACATACTGGATCTTCTTATTCATTAGCAAAGACAAATGCTATCACTCCTAAATTTTACAAGCCAAGACCTAATATCCCGCACATCTATGCCACTAGTGGAGAAAGGATTCAAATGGGCTAGTATGCACAATATCTACATATTGAGATCATGGGGAAAAGGTTTGTAAGTTTTTTTATAGATACAATGATCTTGAAGATGATGTACTATTAGGATATATGGTTCTCACTAAGTATGAGCCACTTCATTTCTAGAAGCATTAAATTTCTCTAAGACATTTAGATGGTCAAATTGATATTCTTGTACTCAAAATTGTCAATCATAAGTTCAAGAATAGTGGTAAAGAGAAAAATAAAGAATTTGTGAAAGAAATAACATCTTCTTCAAGTGTTTTTTTATGACATCAAAGGAAGATTTGAAAAATATTGTTGTAGCATGAACCCTCTTCAATTTTGGTCTTAGGCTCATGAAGAATGTGAAATTCAAATCAGACCAAACTGCCAGTCAGTTATACCATGTATAAACTTGCATGCCTAATGATCCCATCAGAAGTTAAGGAAATGGATGAGAATCATCTCAATGATTTACTTGAAGGACATTTTAGTTATCCAAGCAAAAGCCCATTTTCTTGTCCTACATTTTTGGTAAATAAGAGAGCTGAGAAGGAAAGAGGTAATAAAAGATTTTGCATACATTATAAGCCTTTTAAAGATATCATCCTTCCTTTTAATTACTCAATTCCTTTCAGTGCTAACTTGATAAGAAAAGCAACCAATAAAAGGGTATTTTCAAATTTTGATTAGAAATCAAGATTCTAAAATATTAAGGTAAAAGAGACAGATATATATAAAACTACATTTGTAGTTGCACAAGGGCTATATGAATGAAATGCCATGCCTCTTAGTTTATGTGCATCTCCTACTTATTTTCAAAGGAGAATGGATAAAGCCTTAAGACATTTAAAATATTTTTGTGTGGTATATACTGATAATATCATTATATTTTATGACTTTGAACATGAGAATTTCAGCATCTTGAACTATTGTATGTAACTATCAATAAACATGAAATTTGTCTATCAGCTAAAAAATGGTAATTGGACAAAAGATAAATTGTTTTCCTTGGATTACACTTAGATAGAGGAAACATTAAATTGCAACCTCACATTCTTCAGATGATATAGGAGTTTCCTAACATATTTTAAGATAAAAAGAAAATCCAAATATTTTTAGTCTATTTAAATTGTTTTTCACCATTTCGTAAGGGTCTTACAAAATACAGGACACTAAGTTAGTGGAAGACAAACAAAGTCACTTTTAGGACACCTGTGAGTGAGAAGGACCCACTTAACACCTACAAGTGGCTATAAATATCTTTCTTTTTATGACAGGGTTGCATGCTATTGTCACATATTAACGTGGGTGACGTCATGAAACAGACAAGCCCATGTGCTAGCTTAGAATGGAATTGTATCTAGTAATTGATTTGGTAAAGGTTCAAAGATTGAGTTACAATCACAAGTATGAAGATGAAACACATATTCCATATGCTCCATATAATCTCTTGAGTAAGCAACATCAAATTGAATTTACAGGATAATAAGGTTGGTCAAAGTATTATTTCATAGTCTTCAATTCTTACTTGAGGTGGCCAATCTTGCACTAGAGGATATAGCTTAATTCTAGGGAAATCATATCCAGTCTTGACATAAAGAGTGAGATATTGTTCCATAGAATTTTCCATTATATTCCAGAATTGGATTGAAAACATATTGATATGGGAAATCATGATATATTTGTAGTTGGTTTTGAGTAATTTAAATTTTTGTTAATTGATTTTTTTTACGGAGATAGAAAAAACCAAGCTGCAGAAGCAAAGAAAATTTGGCTAAGTTTCATGAATACAATTTAACATTTGAAAATTACATGATATTTGCTTATAAAATAAAAGATCTAACTACAAAAGTATATTATTTGAATTTATTACCATGTGGTCTAGGTAAGTGGGGAGAAGACTATATAATAAGAAAACAATTACCCAATGCACTTGTGAGGAATTGAAAGGTTTAATTGAATATAAGCTTGAAAAACAATACCTTTTGAGTACTTTACAAGCTAATAAAAAGGAATATAATTATACATACAGTATGAAAAAGTTTAATTGAGTGGATTATGTATTACTTGATGTATATAACAACAATAATTTACAATTTTCTAATTTCAACAATGATAAATAAAAACATTATAAATTTGAACACACTACATTTTTTGAAAACAACAATATATATATATATATATTTCTTACTCTAAAAAAGAGAACCATTTTTATTATTATACTATTTTAAAGACAAATACTACCACTACATATAAGCAGTTGTTTATTTTATAGTTTAGAACAACAGGGACACACATATCATGTTGAAATCGATCGATCGAAGTTATTCTTGTGCGTTTGGTTTTATTTTCTTTTGGTCTCAATTTGTCTGTTTTGTTTCTTGTGTGTAATTTAAAATATGTGGGTGGTTCTACTCACCAGTTTATAAGCTGTCCGTTGCAGATGTGATAGAGAAGCTTATTGCCTACAGACCTGAACTTGTTGAAGAAAGAGATAACTTTGGTAACACAGCATTGCACATTGCTGCATATAAGTCAATGCCAATATCACCACCTCCTATTTATTTAATGAGAGCACGTAGAAGGTACAGAGATATCCGTCAAATCTACAAAATGCTTTTAGACAAAGACAGTTCGGTATGTTACATGGTGGACGGGTACTCACAGAATCCACTCCACCTAGCAGTATTCTGCGGTAATGCAGGATTAATGTGTGAGATACTCGATCATTGTAGAGATTGTTCAGACATGGTAAATGGTAACGGTCATAATCCTCTTCATTTGGCCGTGTTATCTGCAGCAGAAACATTTCGTAAACTGGGACCGAATTTCCGAGATATTATGGAGCAGATAATAGAAGAAAAGTTGATTAACAACATAAACAACCAGCAACAAACTCCATTAGATATTGCAAAACAGTTAGAATCCTCAGATCCTCAACTTTTTGTAGCTGTGAGTGATTTCTTAGAACATAATAATTATATTGATTTATTCATTAAAAGATTTTCTTATCGTTTATTTCATTCAAAGGCTTATCAGCCATTTGCATATTTTTGAAAATGGAAATTCTGAGGGTTGTTCGATCAACTGCTGCGGTATTTTAAAAATGTGGTTGAGTATTAACTTATGTCACTTTCTATTTTTAAAAATTGCAAACATTAATGATTGTTATCCAAAACTGAATTCAATAAAAATTTGTGGTTATAGATTCAGAACTTTCTCACTAGACATGGTGGCCGTCAAAACCAAGGGCACGTCATACTCAGACCAGGAGAAGCTTTTCCAGCCAAGGTATCAGAATGGAATAGCAACATCATATCAGTAAATGCAGTGTTACTGGCGACGGTTGCTTTCACAGTTGCTTTCACCTTGCCAGGGAATCACGATTCTGCAGATATTAATTCCCCTATCTTTCAAGTGCTGGTGCTATTTAATGCATTGGCTTTTTGTTTTTCCATTGCATCTGCACTTCTCCTTGTTTATGCTCTTTTCCACAGCAAAGCAGAAGACCCTATTCTCACTGAATTGAGCATGAACACATTGCGGGTAGCCTTTGTGTCAACAGGGATCACATTTGGTGCAGCCATACACATGGTAGTGGCACCCAAATGTTTATGGCTGGCCGTAGTTGTGTGGGTGATGGTATGTTATCTTCCTATATGGATTGTGCTGCTATTTTATCGAGGAAAAGTCCACTTGCTTGGGACTCGCAAACGGGACGAGTTCGCAAGGGAGGGGCGAGCATTAATATCGACCATGTATGAACCCATCCGCCCGTTGGTGAATGAATTCTTTCGCGTCATTAAGTTCATAGGCTCCTCCCTGGTTAAAATAAGAAGGTGCTTCAAAGCTGAAGGGCCCAATAATTCCCTTTCAAAGGAGAAATAACTTATCATTGCATGCATACAATTACATTTATCGAGTTTCCCCTTAAAGACTTGAACGCTACTATCCTATATTTTTTATATTATTTACATGAATAGTATTAATATATTATTATTATTTGAATAATATTATGTTTGTTTTATATTTTTATAGTAATATTTGATGATGTAATTTTGTTTTAAATAATCAATTTTTTTACAAATTTTCATGATTTATCTTAAAACAAGTACAATCTATATGATTAAAATCTTAAAAATGAATATGAAAATAGTTTAATTTTTAAATTTAATTATTGTTTTAATAAAATATTTTATTGATAATTTTTTGAAATATATGATTAAGGATATTTATAAAATTATGTTTAGAAGTCATTCTACATAAATTTTTATGCAACCTAAACATTGATGTTGATGGTTTAAACGAAACTTATTAAATACATTTATCTTTACACATTATTATTAATATTATAAATATTTTAAATGAAATTTATTAAAGCTATTTTTAGATACATATTTCTATTAATAGTTCAAATGAAATTTATTGAAGTTGTCTTCAAAAGAAACTTATTAAAATTGTTTGTAGACATTATTTTTTAAATTTATTAAAGGTAAAGAGAGATTTAGAAAATACCCTACCATTTTAAAAATAAAATGCGAATAAAGTAACAAAGACAACACATGAAGATAAAACCTAACAAGATCACAAAAAAATTATCAATAGAATCAATCCTATAAAAAACCATTGAAAGAGCCTATATGCAACCCCTAGACCATCTCTAGTAGACCTTTCCTTTTGACATTATTATTAACATTTAAAACAAAATTTGTTAAAATCCTTCATAGATATTAAATTGTATCATTACTAACATGCATCAATAATGTCTTTAAGTGAAATTTTTTGGTTCATATATGTTACCCTACAATGTCAAATATCAATATTATTTTTAACAATAGTTGACCTCTTTTAAAAATAATTATCATGATCCATAATTTTTTTATATTGAGAATTGATTGTACACATTATTTATAATAATTGAAACTATATATATGCTCTACTACATTTTTTAAAAACAATTTTGCACTATATTTTACCTTATTTTATTTTTGTATATAAGTATCTTTATTACTATTTTTCTCATTATTTTAATTGATAAACATAACATTTCTTGAAAAGTTATTTTCTAAACCATAACTTTGGAGATCAAACAAATTTTCATCTTTCCTACTTAAAATGAAAACCTATGACAAAGATTGGTTTCGAAATACAAACACTCCTAGCCTTGGAGTACAAATTGAAAATTATCAAATAGATTTGTATAACAAATAATAATCATTTTTTTTGGTGTTTCCTAGAACAAAAAAATCACAGGGCGAATGGCACATACACGAAATAAGATCAATGTAGAGGGAGAAAATAAAATTAATGGGTATAGCTAGGAATCAAGAAAAGAAGATAGAAAATTAACAATTAATGTTGTCGATTCCATCCAAATAGATTTAAAAGAGTTCAAGGAGAATGTAGTGTAAGGAAGCTAAGGTAGTAGAACAACACCTTACACTAACCTTGAGAGGAGCGTTATGCTAAAAAATTTCAAATATGAACAATTACATAAACTTAAATAAAAATAAATTCATACAAAAAAATGATTTACACATGGGAAAAACCCTTTCAAGAGAAAAACCCCACACTACAAAAGCCACTAATTATATTATTTGGAAATCAACAAGATTGCAATATACTTGCAAAGCAAGCTTTCTCATAGGAGTATCACCACCTAGAGATCCAAAGGAAACTTAACAACTATAAGAATATTACTCTTAAGTTCCATCTCAGGCACCCAACATATAGAAGATATAATACATGAAATTATCAAATGGTATTATAAAACTATGAACTAAAACTACCTAAAAAAGTGGCACCCATCCTTATCTCCAATAAAATATTCCTATAATGTGTCAAAACACACATCACCACATGAACCTCCTCCATTATAGCTCATTTATGTGTCCAATATCCTTTTACATCTTCAATTTCAAAAGACCCAACTTTTGAAGGTCATAACTTTTGATCTAGGTGTCTGATTGATGAGTCACTTGAACTGTTAGAAATCTCATGAAGTACTTTATAAAGTTATAAATAGTTAAACTAGTTATGAACACTTTTGGGGAAAAAGTTTCCTCTAAGGCCTTCAAAATGGACGTTGAAACTTTAAAATATGAAAACTTTAATATTTCCAAATTTAGACATGATCTTGCAATGAAACTTTACGAGAATGCTTATTTAGCCAATTTGAAGCTTCATGCAAAAATCCACATCAATCCATGCTAAAATTTTAACTTACTACAAATAGTAACCTCATGTAATTGCAAGGTTTAGACACCATTTTCCTAAAATTCTCCAATTGTCGAACACCTTGCAAGAGAAAAGGGAGTCTCAACACTATAATTTAATCGCTAGGGTTCATGAGGCATGTAGACTCTAGACACCATCTAAATATATTTTTTCTCAAAGGCTTAGTTAAATAATCTACAATATTCATCAAAATCTCTACCTTAATCATCTTCACCTTACTATCCCTGACCATATCTTTGATAAAGTGATACTATAAATCAATGTGCTTGGTTGTGGCATGAAATATTTATAATATTTAGTAAATAATACTCTACATGATGCAAGATTTGGCTAAATATTATAGCCACCCATGATTTATGAACTTCATGAAAGAATAAGAGAGATCTGCTATGAGAAATAATGGTATTATATCAAAGGATGTAAATGATAGATTATGATGATATGACTATTGACTATGCATGAGACCAATTGGTTATAAATCCAATGTAAGACATAGGATTATATAGGATCATGAAACGTGTCTTAATCTTATGTCATGAGACAACTAATATTAAATGATGTAGGACATAATCATTAAATGTCAAAAGATAAGATAATATCTTGTGATAACTAGCAACCTTCTAGAAAGATTCCCTAGGAAATAAGTGAATTGAACATGTAAATAGGATCCACTAACGAACTAGTTAGGTAAAACACCTATTTACATCAATAATTTCAAGTTCTTAGCTAAGCAAAATGCACTCTAATTTTAATAGTAAACTATCACTATACCTTGTTGAATTCTAATATCTAAACATAGTCTCGTAAGACAAATGACTTATTTATAAGTGTGAGTAGTTGTCATATATTCACCTTCAATAGTGGAAAAAGAAACCAAATTTTTTTGCTTACTCATCCCATTGATTGTGCCACCAAATAAACTAAAAACATAACCAGATTGAATCCACATAACCAAGAATATCAAGGAAATTCTCATCTCTCACCACATTACCATGATAACACAAGGAATACTCTAAGGTACCCCATAAATATTTGGAGAATATTTTAAATGGATCTCAATGACTTCTACCAACATTAGACATATATATGGAAAGAAATCCCACTGCTTGGGAAACTTTTGGTCTAGTGTAGAACATAACTTACATCAAACATCCAACTGCACTTTGTTAAGGAACTCTAGCTATGTCTTCCATATTTGATGGGGATGTTGGAAATTTTGAATAATATAACTTCATTCCAACTGTAAAAGAAATTCACAATATTCTACAATCTTGCATGTTAAACCTTTATAAAATTAAATTGGCATACTTACTTTGGCCAAGCCATAACTTTTTATTCACTCTATCTCTTCAAATTTTTATCCAAGAATGTGTTTAGCTACACCAAGATCTTTCATTTTAAATTTAGCTACAATATGATACTTTAGTTTTAAAATTATTCATTTCCCTTAACTAATAAATAACATATAATCAACATATAATGTAATAAAGAGGAGATGACCACAATAAAATTTATAATAAACATAGTGATTTGATTTAGAATACTCAAATCTCAAACTCAACATATATGTATCAAATTTTTTGGTACCACATCTTAGGTTTACGTTTGAGGCCATACAAATATTTCATTAATTTAAAAACAAAATTACTTTTGGGTATGTGCAAGATCATCATGGAAAAAATAGGCCCTTAAGTGGCAAAATAATTAGAAAAATTAGAGTTAGGCAACTTGATGTAAAAATTTGAATAAGTTATCTATATTATTTCAAAAATATGTAAGAATAGAATCTATAGAAAATTGAATGTAGTTTCTAAACTACTAGGTTTATTTTTTTAAAATAAAATCTATTTGGTGAAAATTTGAAATTTCAATGTAGCAGTACTTAAATTTTATGAAAAAATAAGAAGTAGCCGTCTATCTGACCACCCTAACCACAATAAAATGATGATATTTTAGATACAAGTAGAGGACTCATGTCCCAATGTGATGCATATTTTTTTGTAATTTTTTTCCAAGTAAATAATTAATTATGATTTTTTTATTACAATTTTTAAAAAATATAAAAAACTTGTATGTCTGATCACCTTAACTTGGTCAAAACTTCATGAAATTCATTTTTTTTATTTTTTTAGTCCTATACTATGTGAAGGATAGAATGTGACGCATGTTTTGGATTCAAAAAATATGATACCATTTGAAAGATATAGATGTTTTTCAATCAATCGATCAATAAAGACTTTAGGCATAATTTGAATAGAAAATGAATAATAATTACTTATTAAATTCAAAGTAAAGCATAATTTATATTGGTGTAAATTTGAGAATTTCCTTTAAAAACCCATTTCGTTTCATAAATTTTGGGTTAAAAAAATTCATCAGCGACATACCCATCATATTGCCACTTTTTGGCCCATAATGATCCTGCACATACCCTTTTAGCTTTCACAATGTAGTGATTTGAATGTGTCATGTAAATATCCTCCTACAAATCACCATGAAGGAAATTTGTTTTCACATCCATTTTTTCAACCTCTAGATTATAAATAGTAGCAATGGAAAGCAAAAATTTAATGAATGTCATTATTATAACAAGAGAAAATATCTCATCGTAATCAACCTTCTCAACCTAAGAGTAACCCTTCATAACCAACCATGCTTTGTACTTTTCAATACCCCCATATGGATCCATATTTTTCTTAAAAAACCATTTGCAACCAAAAGGATTTCATCCTTGAATTAATGATACAATATCCTATATATCACTCTATTTCAACGATTCTATTTATTCATCCATATAAATCTACTTGGATTTTGCATCATTCATACCTAATGTCTCTTCTCCATATATGGGTTCATCAATGTTAGTATTCAAATCAAAAATATATCTCCAATCATTAGGTGGTTTTTTATGCCTTGTAGGCCTTCGAACAAGTTGAGTTGGAGGCTCTTCCTCCTCTTTTGAAGATTTAGGGCTAGATGAGCTCTTCTGAACTCCTTATCTATGTAGGGGCCTCAATTTAACTTTCTTAGGTGTAGAAGGAAGTTGAATCACATTTTCCTATTTACACATTTTTAGCTAGAATGTAACAGAAGAAGGCTTAGTTTCTCTAAAACTAACACTTCTACTATATATTACCTTTTTTGCAACAAGATCCAAAATTTTGTACCCTTTCACACCATAGCTACATCTCATGAAGATATATTTCATAGCCTTGTTCTCCAAATTTGATCACTTCTCCTTTGAAAAATGTGCATATGCCTCACAACCAAAAAATCTAAGATTTCTTAGTGAAGGTTTGTGACCCAACTATTCCTTTATAGGTGTCTTATCAACAAGAGTTGATATAGTAGACTTATCAATTAGGTAATACAGTTTCAAAAAATTCTACTTAAAACCTTTGTTCTAGACCAACACCACTCAACATACTCCTAGCCTTCTCCATCAGTGTCTTGTTCATTCTTTCTGAAACTCCATTTTTCTATCGAGAATATAAAGTTATCTTTTATCTTAGAATACTATAATTTTTACATAATCTATCAAAATAATTAGAGAAAAATTCACTACCATTATCATTCCTCAAAAATTATATTTTCATTCCAATATACAAACCAATCGTAGCTTTAAATTCTTTAAATCAATTAAAAACATAAGATTTAATCTTTAGAAAATATAACAATGTACTACAACAGTCATCAATAAATGAAACATAATATGTGGATTTTCCAAATTGAAGAAACATCTATAGTACCAAACACATTAGAATGAATAAGATCCGATCAACCACAATATTTATGAGAAATCAAGTAAAACATGTTTTTTTTTCTATAAATGTAGTGCTCACATAAGTAAAAATTAAGATTATAATTAAACAATCCTTCAACAAAGTTTTTTATTTTTCAAGCTCCTTAGGCCATTTTCCCCAATGTGGCCATTTCTTTGGTTCCATAACATAGTCTTCTTTGTAGGTAACTTTTATTTAAAAGAAAAATCACCCTTGGGTACCTAAAATCCATGATCATCCATTGAAGATGACACCCTCATCTCTTCCAACAAACTAGCCATAGTCTTTCTTTTCATAAAAGTACTATTGCACTCAATAGTGCATACATCAAGTTATATAGTTTTCATATCTCACACCTCTAGAAGTCACCATAGAGCCTCTAACCATATTGCATCCTACATCAAAATAGACTACCTACACACCCATATCTATTAGTTATCTCAGAAATAGAATTTTTTGTGCTAATCCAAGGACAGGCAACACATGATTAATCATTTTTTTTATCATTAAATAAAACCTTATTATAAGTTTACCATGACCAACAATATTTATACAAGAATCATCACCCAATTATACCTTACCTTCATCAAATTTTTCATATTCAAAAAACTAATCTCTATTAGAGGTCATATGAAAATATGAACCTTATTCAATTAACCATGCATAATTACCTACATGAGGGGCCAAAGCTTCAATGGATGCATTTCCCAAATTTAGAATAAAAATAAAATCTCCTCTTTTTCTTCTTCTTCTTTTCTCTTTTTCACTCCTTATTGAAGTGTCCAGTCTTATGTTAGTTTCAATTGTAAATATATTTGGACTTTATAGGAGATTTGGATCTTCCCTTGGATTTGGATTTATCATTCTTCTCATTGTTCTTGTCTTTTCCTTAGGTCTTCCATGAACATTTAGTCTATACTTGGCACTATTGGATACCTTCCTCCTCATATCTTCAGAGAGAAAAGAACCCACCACATCTTTAATATTCAAGACAATAGAAGTACTCCCAATAGTCATAATAAGAGAATCCTATGACTCAAACAAAGAACAAAGAAAGATCTAATATTTCTCCACCTAATCCATTTTGACACCAACTAATGCCAATTAATCCACCAATATATTGAATTATTCCACGTGGTTTGTAATTCGTCAACCCTCTTCCATACCTCTATTCTCCCTAATGTTCTTTCCATCTAAAATTTATGTAGCAATATCACAAAGTATCTTCTTCACATGCTTCCATTCAAATTTAGATTAGTTTAAAAATCCCAAAAACCCACAACATAAACACAAGGTGATCAATCTCAGATATAACTTGTAAGGAAGTTAAGGTAGCAAAACAACCTATGTACTAATTTTGAGAGGAGGGATATTAAAAAAAAATAGATCTGAATAGTTATAGTAACTTTTAAATAAATAAATAAATAACATTCGTACAAAATCATAGTGATTTATGTGGGAAAAACTCTTTTGAGAGAAAAACCCACACTTCAAAAGTCACCCAATATATTATTCAAAAATCAAGAATATTATTTATAATATACTAGTACAAAAAGATTTCTCATAGGAGTATCACCAACCAAATATCTAGAGGAAACTCAAAAACTATAAGACTCTTACTCCAAGGTCATTGTAGGATCATGGGGGTTCAAACCAGGCCCTTAAGTGGCAATGAAAATTTAGAAAAATAGACTTAGTAAGCTTGACATAAAAATATGAATAAGTTATTAACATAATTTGAAAAATATGTAAGAACAAAATTTGTAGAAAATTGAATGTAGTTTCTAAGATATTATTCCTTTTTTGGAAAAAAAGTAAATCTATTTGGTGAAAATTTTAAAAAAATAAAGATGAGGACAAATATGGGGAGGAAAAAATCGGTCCGCAAATTCAGGGCCCCACCCTTCGGTTCCAATCGGACTTTTTTGAAAAAATTAGTTCGTTCTATGCATCCAAGAGCTTCCAATAATTTTTATGGGTAGCAAAGGCATTCCTTTTCTCAACCCTTTGCTTTCTCTGCTCCTTTTTCTGAATCACACATTTTTGGTAGTTGATTTTAACAAGGAAAAAGACAATCTTTCATATATGTGGCTCAAAGTCGACATCTTTGGGAATTCTTCAACTTCTTCTCATTGTTAGTTGTGGTCTAAGGTAGTTTCTAGCTTGAGTTCTCTAGCCACTTTTCCTAATTCCATAACACTTCAAGCTAGAACTCTCTTCTATCCAAACCTTTCTACTCTACATCCAGCTTCCTGTCCCAATTCAATCCCTATTCCTCATCCGCAGTCTTTCAAATTGAGGCTTTCTAGATTCACATCCGACATCTTTTTTGAATTCTATCCCTATTAAGCATCCAAGATACACTTTTCCTATTTTCCAAAATAGGGTTTTATCAAATAAGAAGGCTTCAAGGTTTGGATCAACCCTGATCAAAGGGAAAAATGCTCCTCAGCTTAAGCATTTGAAGAATCTTGCTCATCATGATAAGGTATGGGTTCCAAATATGTGAAAGGATCCATCCAAAGTCAATGGGGGTCTAGTTCATGTTGCCTTCAATGATGAAATGTTGCAGCCTCAAGTTCATGATCTTCAGGAGCTCACTCTTGTCTGTAAGTTCTAGAAATTATCCCTTGATGCTAAGTTCTTGCAAAATTGGGTTTTTCAAACTTGCGAGGGAGCTAATTAGGTTTTTTACCTTAACAAATGGGAAGGGTTTTCTATTGTCATTTTTCCTATCAAAGATGATAGAAATGTTGTACATAGGAAGAAATCTTGGATGTGTGAGGGATATGGATTGTTCCCTTCTCCATGGACTCCAAACTTTGACCCCTCACAAAATATGATTAAGTTTATTCCTTTTGGGGTTTAGCTTCAAGGTTTGCATCTTGAATATACAAAATCTCATCTTATTGAATTGTTGGGAAATTATTTGGTCATTTTTCTTCATCAAGATTTGATTTTTTTTCAAATCCCTAGTTGCCAGTTAGGGTACTATGTATTCTACTTGATGTTGCTAGAATCCTCCCTTTAGTTTTGACTATCAAGTCTAGGTATGGATTATGGAAATAATTACTCATCTTCAAGGATCTTCTAGTATTTTTTTTCTAAATGTCACTTTCCTGTTCATCCCACTTCTACTTGTGAGACAAGAATGGATGAAGTAGATTACTCTGCATCTTAGTCTTCTTCCCTAAAAAAGTGTATCCTTTTCTCATTCTAGTGTTCCTATTAAGGATTATGTTCAAATTGTTGTTCATCCTAGCCCTGGTAATAAGTTGGATATCATTAATGGGTGTGATAGTACTTTTAGAGAGTTGAGCTCTAAACATATTTATAAAGGCTCCTCAAGTAATATTATTCATTCAAGGACTCTAGTTTTTCCATTATGTGTTAATTCTAGCCATTCGCAACGTACTTCCCTAGTTGTTAATTGGTCAATTGTGCTTGATTTGCTAGCACAAAATAGTTCAAGTAGGTTTCTAGCCATAAAGGATACTTCTAGCAAACAAGGTCAAATCATGTTTTCTTCAGAGGATTTTAAGGACTCATATATTTCCTTGATCCATCATAACTTCAGGCCTTTATCTATTTCATTGGCTCTAGGTTGTGAAAAAAAAATTGTACCTCCATTTATCATTTTTCAAAAAACTCTCAGCTTGTTTTTTCTTGAGTTCAAGTTTCTATTGTTCATCACATTAATCAATGTGCTACTTTGTTAACAATGGGTTCCTTAACTCCAATTGTTGAAAAACAAAGAGGGGATCAAGTTGATTTCATGGATTTTTAATCCATGTTAGAAGAAGGCAATGTATAGCAAATCAAATAACTTCAATGGTTGGTTCAAAGTTAATAGATAAAATTGTAGAGGAAATTTAGAAGGAATTTGAGGTGACTAAATTTTTTAATTGGTTTCCTTCCAATTCTAATTTGAAGGATTCCATTATTGACAAAAAATTATTAGTTTCATAGTTATCTTATGTTGTCATTGTAAGCTTGCAAGGGGAACAAGGTGATGAGAAATTTTATTTTTCTACTACCTTATCCATTGCTCAGTCCCCCTTCTTGTCTCCATCAACTCACAAATCACTTGAAAAAGAGGTCATAATTGAAACATTCTTAAGCTTCAAGAGGAGATAGCAACATGTAAACAATCCACTTTGGATAGTGCAATTAAAAAAAGATTGAGGAGAGCTTGTCGCTCTCTAATCACAATATGAAAGTATTATCCTAGAATGTTAGGGGCTTAAATGTTCATAGCAAGAGAGCACATATCAAGCAACACATTGAGTCTTGTGGGGTCAATATTATTATTTTATAGAAAACTAAGTTTTCTCAAGAAAATTTCACCTCAATTATTAGTAAATGGTCAAGGTGGAAATCTTGTCACTCGAAAGCACAAGGGGCCTCTGGACGTTTAATAGCATTATGGAATCCAAAATATGTTATTTTGGAGCCAATTTCAATTGAAACTAAATGACAGTTGGTAAAGGTAACAAATTTTGATCTGCAATTCTAGCTTTTTAATGTTTATGCTCTCAATTCTACTTTTCGTAAGAAGTTGGTGTGGGATGCATTATCACAAGCACTTGATAAATCTAGTGATGTTAAGGCCATTGTTACTAGTGGATTTAATACCATATTACATTTGGATAAAAAGCAAGGAGGTGTCATACCTCCACCAAAAACAATTGAATATTTTAGTACCATTGTTGAAAATAATTCTCTTATTAGCATTCTTCCTAAAAATGGCAAGTTTACATGGAAAAATCAAAGGAATTTTTTTTGTCAAATAGTCGAGCGTCTTGATAGGTTCCTCATCACACAAAATTGGTTTAAAAAATATTAAAATGTACTCTAAAATTTTACCATGAATAGGTTTTGATCATTATCCAACATCATTGGACATTCAAACCAAGCAGCTTACACCTTGCTCTAAATCATCTTTCAAATTTGAGATGATGTGGTTCCATCATCCTCATATTTTAAGCTTGCTAAAGGAATGGTAGTTGTTGTCGCCTATGGTGGATGGTACTTTAATGTATAGATTTTGTAATAAATTAAGGTTCATCAAAGGAAGAATTAAGGATGGAATGGGTATGTGTAGGATCATCATGGAAAAAAAAGGCCCTTAAGTGGCAAAAAATTTAGAAAAATTAGAGTTAGACAACTTGACATAAAAATTTGAATAAGTTATCTATATTATTTCAAAAATATGTAAGAAAAGAATTTGTAGAAAATTGAATGCAGTTTCTAAACTACTAGGTTTTTAATTTTTTTAAAATCTATTTGGTGAAAATTTGAAATTTCAATGCATGAGTACTTAAATTTGGAAAAAAAAGAAGTAGGTGTCTATCACCACCTAACCACAATAAAATGATAATATTTTTTTATAAGATTTTAGACATAAGTAGAGGACTCATGTTGGATGTGATGCATTTTTTTTGTAATTTTTTTCCTAATAAATAATTAATTATGATTTTTTATTACAACTTTTGAAAAATATAAAAACTTGTATGTCTGACCACCTTAACTTGGTCAAAACTTCATGAAATTCATTTTTCTTTTTTTTAATCCTATAGTATGCAAAGCATAGAATGTGATCGTGTTTTGGATTCCAAAAATGTGATACCGTCTGAAATCATAAGGTAGGTTTTTTCAATCACCTATCAATCAACACTTTAGTTGTAATTTAAATAGAAAATGAATAATAATTATTTATTAAATTCAAATTAAAGCATAATTTATATTGGTGGAAAGCTAAGAATCTCCTTTAAAAACCCTTTTTATTTCATCAAATTTGGGTTAAAAAAAGTCATCAACCACATACCTTACAAATACCCATCATATTGCCACTTTTTGGCCCATCATGATCCTACACATACCTGAATACTATTGTTTTTAAAAATATTTTCCAGTCTAATGCTAAAATTTACAAAAATCTTGGAGAAGTTAATGCACAAGTTATAGTTAATGGGTTTAGTCTGGTTTCATTTGACTAGCAATCACAACTACAAGTAGAATGGGAAGAATTGGCTACTCATGAGGAAATTTACTGGAGACAGAAGTCTTGAGATCTTTGGCTAAAAGAGGGAGACAAAAATACAAATTTCTTTCACATATTAGCTCAAATAAAAAGCTAAAAGTTTCATTTTCTCAATTCAAGATAGTGACACATAAAATGTTCTAATGAAAGAGGCAGATATACAAAAAAAGGTTGTCAAATTCTTCACAAATCTACTTTGTGCAACTACTCATAAACCTTTGTAGGTGGGTAGGGAGAGAGACGAATTGTTGGAAGCAATACCATCGATTGTAACATAAGTGGAAAATGATATATTACTTAAACTATTCACGCTTGATGAACTTAAGGTTGTAGTGTTTTTTATGCCTCCATATATTTAGCCCCAGGTCTAGATGGTTTTACAACATGCTTCTTCTAGAAATGTTGGAAATTCATTAGTTAGGATCTTCTAAAAGCTTTGGAAGAGTCTTGAATTTTAGGTATAATGTTAAAACAATTTAATGTCACACATATTTCTCTTATTCCTAAGGTATATCCTTTGAAATCTTTTTCTAAATTCAAGCCAATTTTATTATGTAATGTGATCTACAAGATTTTTACAAAAGCAATTTATTTGCACCTAGTGCCTATCATTCTTAACATAATATCTTAGGAGCAGGGAGTTTTTATTCCTAGGAGGGAAATGGTGGAAGGAGCTTTAGTAGATCATGAATTCTTACACTCAATCACAATGAAATCCATTCCATCATTGCTAATCAAGTTGGACATGATAAACGAATATGAGAGGGTGGATTGTTCCTTCCTTTTGTAACTTTATTGTTGGATTCCATCCAAAATTGTGTATGTGTATAATGTATTGCTTCAAAGCGAGCTAAATTCTTAGTCCTTTTCAATGGTTCCCCGATGGGGTTTTTTAGTTCTACTCAATGTGTAAGACAAGGAGATCCATTGTTGATTTTTCTTTTTATTATTTTGGCTGAGGCTTTTTGTAGGTTTGTTCACAAGGTTCATAGTCAAGGTAATTGGAAAGGAATCTTAATTTTTCCTATAGATATAATGACCATGCATTCTTTGTTCGTTGATGATTCCATATTATTTGGTAGGGCTACAATTTTGGAATAGAAACAAATAAATTATGGTCTTGATAAATATACTTCTACATTAGGTCAAAAGATCAATCCAACCAAATCAAAGTTATATGTTTTTAATGCATCAATAGTTTTAAAGGAGCACATTGTCAATATTTTTGCCTTCCAAGAAGCAAAACTATCATGTAAGTATTTAGGAATTCCATTTTTTGTTGGTGCAAATAGGGTCTCCTACTTGGACAAGATCATACAAAGAAGACAAGAAAGAATTATAGGATGGAGAGGAAGATGGTTAACAATTTTAGAAAGGATCCTAATGATTAAATCAGTTCTATGTGCAATTCTAAATTTCTACATTGTAGATTTAAAATATCTTAGAACTGTTATTATGCAAATTGAAAAGTTGATTATGAATTTTCTTTGGAAAGGCAACATGGACGATAAAAAGAAAATCCCTCTAGTCTCCCTAGATAACTTATGTAGAGAAAAATTAAAAGGAGCGAGAATTCACAACCTAATTGCAAGAAATATTTCATTAGGTTCAAAGTTAGTATGGTATTTGTATTCCAAACCTTGGGCCAAATGGTGAAAAATTATGCAAAAAAAATAAAATTAGATACTAGTGCATCTGACTACATCTTTTCCATTCTTAATCCTCCACAAGTTTCTGTTATGTGGAACTTTTTGTTAACTTATAGAAAATTTATAATCATGTATATCACTTGGCATGTTAACAATGGAGAAGAGGAAAATTTATGGTCAGACTCATGGCAAGGACATCATCTTTTGAATACAATGTTATATTTCCATCTAATACAATAGCATATAATTCCAATTAGGGGTTTCAATGTAAGAGATTACTTTCAAGAAATCTAGACTTCTTCACAAGGAGAGTGCTTTGGAAAACATTTGTAGATCCTTTACTATTAGATGTACAACAAGGGATTATAAAAAAATTGTTAAGTGGTAGAGTTTTCTATGTCCACAATGCTATTGACAAGGTTATCTGGGCTCCTTCTAAATTAGGTCACTATATAGTAAAATTGGGATACAAAGAAATGATGAATAGAGAGGGTCATTCTAAGCCACAAAGAGCTCTTACTTTTTGTTGGACTTCTGTAGTGTTACCAAAAGCAGGATGTTTCACTTGGTTGGCCTTGACAAACAATATTTTAACAAGTTCAAGATTGCATAGATTAGGTATAGCAAATCCTTTTAATTGTGTGATATGTGGGATAGCTTTAGAAGATATAAATCACCTTTTTCTACAATGCTCTTTTGTAAATTCTTGTTGGATATTCATTCAAGCAAAGCTAAGCTAGTATGCTCCTCTTTCGTCTACACTTTGAGATCTAATTACAAGTTGGCCACTTATGTATCAACCATCTTTGCTTGCAAGTATTTGTAGGTGTATTCCATCTGTGGTTTTGTGGTGTATTTGGTGGGAGAGAAATAAAAGGATATTTTGAAAGAAAATTTCAAGTATTGATTGTGTGCTACTCAAGTTGGAGAATTCAATTTGTTAAATAAAAAATTTCTATGTTCATAATGCTAAACATGTTGGTTCAATTTTCACAAATTGGGACTCAAAGCAAATAAAGATCTAGCAAAATCAAGTAATCCATTTTAGAGGCAACCTACAAGTTCCTATCATCAATAAATTTCATAGAAAGAAGGTCAACTGGAAGCTTCCATCAGTTGGCTTTGTCAAGTTAAATTTTGATGGATCCTCTAAATGCAACCCTGGGAAATTTGGTGTCGAGGTTGTGTTGAGGAGTTCAAAAGGAATATTAATTAGTGCTAAATCAATAAAGTTACCTTGAGGAAAAAATAATATTATAGAAGTGCAAGCTCTATTGTTAGGATTACAAATGTCTATTAATCTAAATTTCTTGAAGCTTCATGTTGAAGGTGATTGTTTGGTAATCATCAATGCTTGTAGGAACAAAAAGCAATATATCTAGAAAATTAGATATATTATTGTTCAAGTTTGGAGATTGCTTGATGTCTTGGAACACTTCCAAGTTGTGCATACTTATAGAGAAGGGAACCATTCAAAAAATAAACTTGTAAAAATGGGATGTGAGCAAGAGAAGGAGGAAGTAATTTATGAAGAAGGGTTAAATAAAATCAAACAATAATTGCAAGCCTATATAAATAGTGAAATTCATATGCCAAAGGTGTAATGTACAAATCTCACATAAAGCAAAGAGTCATTTCAGTATGTTGGTTGATTTTGACTAAGACATTGTTGTTTTCTCAAATGGCCAAGTAGGCTATTTTGAAGAGGGTATCATATTGTTATGCTTAGTTGTGGCCAATGTAAATTTTATATAATTAAAAGCCAATGCTTGTTTGTTTTTGTATGTTTTATTTTTTATTATTATCATGGTTTGCATGGTGCTACATTTCAAATTATGATTTCAATAACAAATTGAATTTTAGTTTCTCACGTTGAATTTTAGGAGGGAATCTGGTACTTGGCATAGTGACATATGGTTGCTACATCACCAAATATTATTTCATCAAATTCTTGGTACAAATAGGTGGCAATTGGTGGTGTAACTTGTGTGTTTTGTAAAAAAACATGGTACCTCATAGCAATGGAAATGTTTAATAATTTAAATTGGGCGAAAACTCCACCCAAATGCATTAAATATTTGCATAGCCGAGTCTTTTCAAATTTCCCTTTTCTGTGGGATTTGAACAAGTGGCACATAAATTGAATGTGTGAATAAATCACTTGCACGATAAATAAATAGTTGGAAAATGGTTTCAAAGATACTAAGTGTAATTATTACAAGTGGTATATGTAGTTTATCAAGCGTATTACTTTCACACTAGTAATAATTACAAATATCTTACAACATTGAGCTAAGATTTCATATGTGCTAATTGATAGTGGAATCTGTATTGAAATTTTAAGCTTCTTGTGTTTTGTGTAATCCTAATGATGTTCTCTAGTTTCCATCATATAAAACACCTAATTTATAAGGTGTTGAGCTCTCTAGTTGAAGTATTATGGTTTTTCAAAGGTGTGGTTCTTCAAGGTCTGTTACTATTTGGAAAATGGCATCGCAAGCTTCTACTAGTTAAAGGGTTCTCAATTAAGGATAATCTTCTCTTTTCCTACATTCCTTTGGAATTGTACTCTAGGTTCTCATATTGCTTTTTCTCTAGTTTAATTCTAGTCTTTAGATTTAAATTTTTGGTGGATACATTTGGTAATATTTGTGTTGGTTTAGTTCAGGTTGGCATAGTAATCCTTGTTTTTGTTTTAGTTTTGATCGAAGTTTCCTAAAAATACTAAAATATTGAAACATTGTGTGTCGGTATAGGATGGAATTTTTTCCCAAAAAATTACAAGATTTATGTACAAATTAGGGAGAAAGAAGTTCCTTTTTTCTGAGGAAGTTACAGAGTTTGAACTATCCAAGGTTTTTAAAATGTCATGCCCAATCTATTGGATAGTATCAAAACTATTCTAGAGCAAGAAATTTTATGCCCAAGGTGTAGCAAGTTTATAAGCTCTAGAACTATGGTTTACTATAATGACAAAGGGTCCTAACCAATTAGGTTCAAACTATTCTTTCTTGCCTCTATCTTGTTGATTCTTTTTATTTTCTTTCAGGACCAATTCTCCCATTTCAAACTTTAAGTTTTGATCTTCTTGTTATAATTTTGACAAAGTAAAATTCGATATTCTTGTGAATCATTTAATGCTTTGAGATTCCTTTCTTCTAATAGCTCAAGCTCATGCAACCTGAATACTAGATACACGTCCTCATCAATGACATGTTTTAAAGACACCATTAAGGAGGGGAGATCAACCTAAATAGGAAGAATGGCTTATGTTCCAAATACTAAGGAATATGCAGTGGCTATTGTAGGTGTGTGAATATTGGTGCAATAATCCCTTAAAGTATGATTAATTTGTAAATGCAAATCATGACCAAATTCATTGACTACTTTTTAAGGATTTTCAATATAGTTTTGTTTGAAGCCTCAACTTGACCATTACCTTGTGGGTAATAAGGTGTGGAAAAGTGATGCTAGATATGGAATCCCTCTACCTTTTCTTAATTATATCAGGTTATCCCTTGAATCCCTTTACCTTTTCTTCATTCCTCATTTACAAAATTTGGCTCTTTCTAGTGCACTTGTTGAAGGCTCCTTCTTTTACCCTTTGTAGAAGTTCAATCAGTATTAGGTTTATGCATAGAAGTGGTTGACTACTAAATTGCAACATTTTGAACCAATTGGAAATATTAGACCAATTCAATAGAAAATTCATACAAAATATTTTAGGAAGTCACCTAAAACCCACAAGTTCATAACAACAAATTCTTGCCCAAATTTCTTCAAATTTGAGCTAAAGAGACCCATTTAGTCCCTCTACAAGATAAGGAACTCAAATAACTCAGCGATTTTTTTTATATTTCTAAATTTAGGTTAATTAACTAAGGACCAAGGAACTAATGCAACAATGAGAGGAATAGAGTCATGCAATATGGCCAAGATAAAATCTCTTTGATCGATTATGACTAATGTTCCATAAGGTGGACATGAAATTTCAATGGTTCCTCTACAATAATTTCCTCTTTTTCCACCGCACTTGACCTTGATCAAGTTGATCATTACTACTACCTAGGTCAAATTAGACTATAATAAGTGTCATGAGTAGACATGTATATTTGAATCTCCTCCACAAATGGGTCTACCCCATTATTATTTTTCTCAAATTATTATTGAGTTGAAACAATAATTTCATTTCTCCTTTTCAATTCCTCAATTATTACTTAGGTATTAAACAATCAATTAGAAGCATCCATTAAGTCCTCATCACATTTATTTCTTCTAATTGACACTTTTTAGTTGGTTGTTTCTCTATTGTCCCTTTTCTACTATCTTTTTTAATTTTGTTTATATTGAAAAGGGAGGGTGTAGAAAAAAATGACACAAAATGTATAAGAGAACTAATAGGTGTAATAAAACTAGGGGTATGTGCAGGATCATCATGGAAAAAATAGGCCCTTAAGTGGCAAAAAATTTAGAAAAATCAGAGTTAGGCAACTTGATGTAAAAATTTGAATAAGTTATCTATATTATTTCAAAAATATGTAAGAATATGATCTATAGAAAATTGAATGTAGTTTCTAAACTACTAGGTTTTTCTTTTCTTTTTTTAAAATCTATTTGGTGAAAATTTGAAATTTCAATGCAATAGTACTTAAATTTTTTGGAAAAAATAAGAAGTAGAGGGACTCATGTCCCGATGTGATGCATATTATTTTTGTAATTTTTTCCATGTAAATAATTAATTATGAATTTTTATTACAAATTTTAAAAAATATAAAAGCTCGTATGTTTGACAACCTTAACTTGGTCAAAACTTCATGAAATTCAATTTTTTGTAATCCTATAGTATCGAAGAATATAATGTGACACATGTTTTAGATTCAAAAAATGTGATAATGTTTGAAAGCTATAGATTTTTTTTAGTGAGCTTATCAATCAAGACTTTAGTCGTAATTCAAATAGAAAATGAATAATAATCATTTATTAAATTCAAAAAAAGCATAATTTATATTGGTGGAAAGCTGAGAACCTCCTTTAAAAACTCTTTTCATTTCATCAATTTTGGGAAAAAATAAATTCATCAACCACATACCCTACACATACCCATGTCATATTGCCACTTTTTGGCCCGTCATGATCCTACACATACCCCTAGTTTTTATACTTTCTTTTTTATTTGGTGAGCTTGAGAAATTATATGAATTGGAAAATTATAGTTTGCAAAATGATTTAGGTAGAGGTGTAATAGGAATGGGTGATGTGTATTATGCAATTATAACCAAACCTATATTAATTTGAACTCTTGACGATTCTAATACTAGATCTTTCTTTTTGTTCCTAAGGAGAGGCACTTCTTCATGGGGTTATTCTTCAATTATTTTTATTATCTTCCTCTTGTGTTCTAACTAGGTTTCCTTTTCACTAGTAGCTTTATTTTCTTTCTTTAGATTTAGAGGCTATAAGGATTGCATTTTTAAATATGTACTTCTAGTTGCATAGTCTTCCTTCATGATTTTCTTTCATCTTATTAACTAAATTTGTATATAAGTGAGTATAACACTTTGTGATTTAAATTCATTCACCTTTTGATCTAACCAAACTCCACCGTAATCTTTAATATCTCTTTTTAAAACCTTAAAGGGAGATATTTTTGTTTTATTCCAATTTCCTTTATGAATGGGATTATCAAAACCTTTTATGTATCATATGCACTTTGAATCACCATCCCATCATTAGATCAAGAATTATTTGGGTCATAAATATTTTCATTTAGTATGTATTCAATGTATAGCTCCTTTTTCTAACTTCATGGTCTTCACTATAATTATCTTATAATTATTGCATATGTGGGATGCATTTTAAGGCTTAAGAAAATAAATTCTCTATCCACCTAAAGGTATAAAAATTTGGTCTTGGTATGTATGTATAACTATTTTCTAACTACAATAATGCATATGATGCTTTTACAAAACTAAGAGAAGAAAAGCATACACTCCAACGATAATTGGAAATTTCACTCTAGTTCTACATTTTTCTTCCAATAATTTATTTATTTTAAATAATTGTCTAGTCAATTCTAGTAAGATATTTTGGTATATGTTGGAGAATTTCAAGATAACAACTTGTACAAATTGATAACCTTCCACAAGTGAAATGATGAACACAATAGGATATCTATCATATAAAGGAAGAGAGTGTAAAATTGAATGATGAAACTTTATTATATAAGCAAGGTAAAAGAGGTAGGATTGAATGATTTACTACCCCTCCAAAGGTGCAACACTTGTGAACTCACTTGACAATTGTGTGAGAAACCTTGGCAAGTATGCATGAAATAGGTGTCTCAAGGTATGAGGACACATGTTGCAACAATATGAATTAAGACAAAAGTATAAAATAAAATAAGTAAACTTAAGATAAGAGTGAATAGGTCAATATTAGAAAGGTGATAACCTTTAACTAGATATTTAAAGACACTATTTATAGTAACACACCCCCTTAAGTGTAACGTAGGGAGTAATTTATGAATAGATTATGAGTTTAACCTACTAGGCCATGTTAGGTACTCATGTAAAAATTTCTCATAAAGTGGAGTAAAGGAGAAAAACCTAGTGGGAAATAAAAACCCCTCTCCAAAAGAGAAATGATGCATATGAAATGAAATGTACAAGTGAAGATAAGTGATAGATGGAGGAACTGGCATGACCCCCCAAGGACTACTTTCATAAAGTACAAAAAGTGTTTCCCCATAGGAGAAAAAAGAGAGGTCTATGTGACCCCCCAAAACATGAGAAGGAAAGAACTCCATGTGAAGAAATGCTCCCTCCCAAAATTGAGATTGGAAGAGAAACCATGCAATATCCTCTCAAGATGATTTTATATCACTATTAGATGTTTGAAATTGGAGTTTGAATTCGATCCATGAACATTGAACAATATTTCTCCCCTTGGGAAGAAAAAACACAAAAAATGTGTACAAGATGGTCCTTAGCATTCCTAATAGGATTATGCAAGAATTAAGATGAATGTCTTTGAATTTTGCACATGATTCAAAGACTTATATAATTACCATGATGTCTTCAAATTATGCTTAATAATATCTAAGAAAATGTTGACATGTGATGGATACTAGAATAATATCGATCAACTACTATACAAGATTAAAGAATAGGTCCCAATGACGTATGGTGACAATTGGAGTAATGTGAATTTGATACTGTTGGACACTAGGAACACTAAGAGGAGGGGTGAATCAGTTTTCCACAATATTTTGAATTTCAAACCAGATCTAAAACTAACAACATCAACAATTAAATTTTAATAGCATCCACAATTTATAAATAGAAGGAAACATGCAAACACAATAAAGAACACCATAACACATGAATTTTTATGTAGAAACCCTATTAGGGGAAAAACCACAGTGGAGATAAATCCATAGATTATAATCTATTAAAAGTATGAACAAAAGTGAATGCACTTGCATTCAGGCACACTACCTAGAGCTCACTGCTCAAAATAAGGCTCACTGTCTTACAAAATATTTGAAATTACAACAAAAATGTTGGAATGAGAAAATAGCATCTCCAAATGCCTGGATTTGGTTCCAATGAAGCTTAGTTAAAATGATCTTTAGCCCTTCTGACTGACTTTGATTTTCTTCCTTGCTTTTATCTATTTTCTACCCTTCTAAAACCCTTCTAATACTCACACACACAATTGCTCTACTTTACACACATCCGCACACTTCCACACTTCTTCACACTCTACTTTTTTTCTCACTCTCTCAAAATGAATTATAGATCTCATATATATATATATCCGCTAACAAGTTTTCATTACTACATGTCAGCTTCAAGCAAAATATAATATTCTTCCTCATGTCAGCTAAAATCACCAAACAGAATTAATGTGTACCCACACAAGTCAGCTAGACTATATTAGGGACCCAAATAAAAATTCCCAACACAAGAAATATTAAAAAAAATACTCCTTATACATCCACAAGACACTATATACACCAGGTCGACCATAATTAGTAAATAAACAATAAGTCATTCTACCAAACCTCCAAACTTGTACATCGATCAATGCAACATTACAAAACTTACCAATCAGGTGACATACATGTTTAACAAGATTTCCTTGGGATCCACACCATAAAGTAATGATATGATGAAGTATATCGACTAACTGATTGATTGGATACTTTGTTCTTCATGCTTTCTAATGGTAGCATACGGTCTTCTACTTTTTCTACTGGTATGAGCAACTTCAAAACTGCGGACCACACTTGTGACTCCAATTGCCATCAATGACAACACTAGTAGCCAAAAACAAAATCCCAAAGCCATATGCCAACAATCTCCCCCTTTGGCATTGATGGTAGCACTAAGTGAAAAATGACTAAGTGTCTCAACCAAAACTTAAAGCTTCAAAACACAATGAAACACTGCTCCCCCTTTGGATGTCAAGGAATTTTTCATTGCATTCTCTCCCCCTTTGACATCAATGACAAAGCTTCCACTACTTTCTCTCCCCTTTAATATTTTTACTACACTCTCTTTCACTACATTCTCTCCCCAATTGATGATGCAAAAATTGATCAAAATTTGAGAAATGGAAACTGTTGCTAAATTCAAAAAAATATTTTATACTTATCTTTTATTTTTGCAAGAAATTTCTTCTAAGATTCCACTACAATCCTAATAGCTATAATCAAGTTGTTATTTTATGATGTCCTATTGATGACTTGGACAAGGGATTCAGGAATGGTAATTGCATCTTCCAAATTTTCTCCTTTCTTTAGAATTTCAATCATTTGCTCCAACCTACATTCGATGTGATCCTTCACGTTCTAGAAAGCATCCATAAGAGTGTTTTTGGCAAAGTGAACCTTTGCATTCTCAACCTGCAGTTCATGAATCTTCTTCTTAACTACTCCATCCTTGTCTAGATACATAATGCAGTCCTTACCGATTCTAACAAGCTCATTATCAATTTTCTTCAACTTGTCCTTGTGTTTACCAACCACATGAGGCCACCTAAGACAACAATTGTAGATCTTACTTGTTGATTCAATGCACTATCTTAACACATTCATTTTCTTCTTTAGTTTGGAAAGAGATAGCCTAAACTGCATCTTCATATTTGAGATTATTTCCTCCTCTTTTATGTCCTGAGGCACAGAGGCCATATCTTTCCTGATACACTCAATCAATTCTTCTGGAAGTACATTTTGCAGACTCTCCAATTTAATATTGTTATCAATAAAGTATCTTCCTAGAGTGTCCTCAATGAAGTCCTATTCATATGATGGTCCATTTAACCATATGTCAGCTATCTTTTGCATTCCATCTTCTCCTTGAACAATCTACAATATCTTTGCTTTAAATAAATCACCTTCTTCATCACTTTCCTCTCCTATTATCACATCTAGTTCAATTGGTTTCAATTTTTCTCTTGGTGTATATTCTTCAAAACATCTATCCACTATATCCACAACCATCTGTCCTTTTCATTTTCTCTCAACTTTCGTTGACTTAGGTGTCAGAGGAGTGACACTGGCCAATTCACTTTCTCTTTTCTACTTTTTCTCCACCTTACCGAAGGATGATCCAAATTCAACTACTTTTACCAAGAGAGGAATATCACTTGCAAAAAACAATTCTAACTTTTTGAAGAATTTTTCATAAACTTGTTCAACATTTTCAAGCATGTTGAAATATTCAAAAAATTTCTTAAAAACTAGTATATTTTCCTTCCATATCATATTATTATTCTGAGGTAAGCATTTCAAGAAATAAATCACAATGCATACAACTAACATACCAAAATTGAAAGAGTAATCTATATCCTTTGCTAGTTGTGCATTCTCCATCAACTAATCCTTCAACAATCCACACAGATCAAAGTTTTCATCTTCCACTATCATTTTGTGTGCAATGTAGATTGTGCCTACAGATGTTGTGCCTTCCCTATTTCTGAAGAAAATTTTGTAAGAGATTCCTTATGCAACATACCCTTTCAATGGATATTCGATTATTGAAATTACTAGCACCCTCTGATCTCTTGTTACTTTAGTTAGGGCTTCAACTTCAACATTTCAAATTGATTTCTTTTTTGAAACATCTCTAGTGTTGCATAGTCTCATTAGATTTCTAATTACATTCTTTGTGATTTGATAGGGTTTATCCAAAGAAATAATATCATCATCCAATCTATTTAGGATAAACTGAACCACCTTCGCATTGACAAAATAGGGGAATTCATTCCAGATGTCCAAACTCTTTTTTTTTTGCACCTCCAATCTTCTTCAATTTGATGGTAGATAACAAATTTCTTATATCCCTAACCTTCTGACTATTATAGTCATCCAAAGTTACTGTTCTTTGGATTTGATTATTTTTCGTACATAACAGGGTTCTACCAATCATCGAATAAGTATGAAATTGACAAGCAACTGAAATACCTAGGAATTTGCTATTGAATTGACTTTTACTCCAAAATTTTGCTGAAAAAGGATCTCCAACTATTCTCCTTCAATGCACAGTGACAAATGAGGGTTCCAAATCCCCTTTTATAACTTCACACACTTAACTTCCTACTGTATTAAATGCTTTTCCCTACAAGTTTTGGTTACTTTGCATTCTCAGACAACAAGTGAAGTATCTGTCTATGGACCTTCAAAATTTCATCCAACTCAATAAACAATCATGAATACATTTGAAAATGAATAACACAACTGTTGACAACATCTTTTGATCAGGTACCCACTACACATAGGGGGAAAGATTATTTTCATGAAAAACTCCCCCTAGGCTAATGGCCTAAAATTAATTGTCGGATGAATTACCGAAGGCAGCTTCCAGTACAAATTTATTTCCTTCACTAGATCCACTCTTCTTTAACCACATTTTCTTCATTTGATCTCTTGTCTCTTCCACATATTCTTTTCCTTTTTCCTTTTGTGTCTTTCTGTGAATTCCTTCTTGGACCTCTTCTATCCATGTTTTTGTATCTGCAAAATCTTACAATGTAACCAAATTTGTTACAATGGTACGATACCATTTTTTTCTATCCATACCATCCATTCCACTAATTTCCTCCTGATATGCATTGATTATCAGTATGTCAAAATTTTCCACAGGTGTTGCATTTAAGGTTACTTATGCTCACAAACATACTTTTGTATTCTAATGACCTATGACCAAACTTCTTGTAGTTAAAGAAGTGACCAGAAAATGATGGAATACCAGATTTTATCTTACTTCTACATTGAGAAGCGATATGTCAAAATTTATTACAGAAAAAGAAATATCCATTAAATTTTTTAGCATTGGGTTTCCTTACCAAATATCTTCTTCCTTTGTTCTTCTGAGTTTTCCTTCCAGGGTTTTTTTATTCAGATCCGGAACTCCCGTCCTTCACATAGCCAAGACCATGCTTATCATTTGCATCTTTTTTTCATTTAGTCATCTCATCAAGCTTAGCAGAACTCATCCTGAACTTCTCCTTAAACTCATTTGTAGTAGCAAGCTCATCTCTAAGAATAACTATTTATCTCTCAAGCTCTTGTTCATTATTTTTGGATTGTTGCAGTTCAATTTCTAACTGAGTGAATCCACTATTAACTCTACTACATTCTTCAGTCTTTTCTTTCAATGACTAGGCTAGACTCTCCTCATTCTTCTTTCTTTCTTCAATCACTTTAGTTAACTTCATCACCACAAATTCCATCTCAAGCTTTAGGGCAGCATTGTCCTTAGCAAGATTTTCACATTCTTTTGTTATCTCTTTTAGGGTTTGATTCAAATGAACATCTTGCGGGACTTTGCTTTCTTTTTTTTTCAACTGTTCACATAGTTCATTCCTCTTTTCCCTTGACTCATTTATTTTTTCCTTCGGTGATTGAATGAATTCTTTGGTAGCCATAATATTTTCTTTTAATTCCATGACCTCTACTTTAGATTGATCAAGGTCATCAAGTGTCACCATAAGCTGTTGTTGGAGACCACTAGTGTCCATTGTAATTCAAGATCCACCTCAAGTTGTTAAACTTTAGAAGAGGAACCTGCTTTGATACCAATTGTTGGACACTAGGAACACTCAGAGGGGAGGTGAATCAGTGTTCCACAATATTTGAATTTCAAACCATATCTAAAACTAACAACAACAACAATTAAACTTTAATAGAATCCATGGTTTATAAATAGAAGGAAACATGAAAACATAATAAAGAACATCATAACACCTAGATTTTTTATGTGGAAACCTTGTTAGGAGAAAAACCACAGTGGAGATTAATCCACAAATTATACTCTATTAAAAGTATGAACAAAAGGGAATGCACTTGCATTCAGGCACACTACCTAGAGCTCACTGCTCAAAATAAGGAAGGCTCACTTCCTTACAAAATATTTGAGATTACAACAAAAGGGTTGAACTGAGAAAAGGACATCTCCAAATTCCTCGATTCAATTCCAATGAAGCTTAGTTAAAATGATTTTCAACCCTTCTGACTGACTTTGATTTTTTTCCTTGCTTTGCTCTGCTCTACTCTATTTTTTTCCCTTCTAAAACCCTTCTAATACTCACACACACAACTGATTTTCTTTACACACATACGTACACTTCCACACTTCTTCACACTCTACTTTTTTTTTCTCTCTCAAAATGAATTATTGATCTCATATATATATATATATATATATCCACTAACAAGTTTTCATTGCTATATGTTGGCTTCAAAAAAATATAATATTCCTCCTCATGTCAACTCAAATCACCAATTAGAATTAATGCATACCCACACAAGTTGGCTAGACTAAATAGGGACCCAAATCAAAATTCCCAACACAAGAAATATTAAAACAACTACTCCTTATACATTTGTGACACACTATATACACTAGGTCGGCCATAATTAGAAAATAAACAATAAGTCATTCTACCAAACCTCCAAACTCGTGTACACTGATCAATGCAACATAAAACTTACCAATTAGGTAACATACATGCATAACAAGCTTTCCTATGGATCCACACCACAAAATAATGATCTGGTGAAGTATACTGATTGATTGACTGACCAGATACTCTATTCTTCATGCTTTTTACCGGTAGTATACTATCTTCTACTTTTTCTGCCGGTATGAGCGACTTCAAAAATTTGGACCACACTCGTGACTCTAATTACCATCAATTACAACACTAGTAGCCAAAAAAAAAACTCCCAAAGCCATATTCCAATAGATACTACTATAGAGGATGTCAACATAGATTATTAGTGAGTTGGAAAGTTCAACTCGTCAATATCTGTGCAATCTATCATGATAGAAGCTAATTTACAAGCAAGGAAAGAGAAAGATCCAAATGTGACAATGATGATGAAAATTCATTAAAGATGATATCATAGAATTGATAAATATCCTCAATAGTATCTTCCAACTCTACAATTTGGACTCTACAAACAAGTATGATATGTTTAGTAGAAATGTGTTCCAATATGGTGGATTTGGAAAGATGATTGAAATGTCCTAATACAAAGAATCATTGGAACTCATGGATAAAATTGGAAAAAAAATGTAGTAATAGGTGATATAAGAGGAGATATCAATGCAAGCCATCCAACTAGATTGTTCATCTTCAAAAAATTTGTGTGTCACAAGATTTCTAAGTGAGATTGGATGATGTTTTTGTATGTGCTAGAACAAGATGACCAGGTAAGGAAATATCATGATCGAGAACAAGTTTCTTCATTCCATCAATTTGATAATGAATGTTATATTTTTTTTATGACTTTTCTTTCCACAATATTTATATTTTATTTTTTATTTTTGGGTATGTGCAGGATCATGATGGGCCAAAAAGTGGCAATATGATGGGTATTTGTAGGGTATGTCACTGATGACCTTTTATACCCAAAATTGATGAAATGAAAAGGGTTTTTAAAGGAGATTCTCATCTTTCCACCAATATAAATTATGTTGTACTTTGAATTTAATAAATAATTATTATTCATTTTCTATTTGAATTACGACTAAAGTTTTGATTGATAGGCTGATTGGAAAACATCTATAGCTTTCAAATGGTATCACATTTTGGAATCAAAACATGTATCACATTCTATTCAAGTCCCATACTATAGGATTAAAATAATAAAATTTGAATTTCATGAAGTTTTGACCAAGTTAAGGTGGTCAAACATATGAGTTTTTATATTTTTTAAAAGTTGTAATAAAAAATCATAATTAATTATTTACTTGGAAAAAATTACAAAAAAATATGCATCACATCCAGACATGAGTCCTCTACTTCTTTCTAAAATCTTATAAAAAATATTATCATTTTATTGTGGTTAGCGTGGTCAAACAGACACCTGCTTATTTTTTCCTTAAAATTTAAGTACTACTGAATTGAAATTTCAAATTTTCACCAAATAGATTTTAAAAAAAAAAAAAAAAAATCTAGTATTTTAGAAACTACATTCAATTTGATACAAATTCTATTCTTACAATTTTTGAAATAATATAGATAACTTATTCAAATTTTTACGTCAAGTTTCCTAACTCTAATTTTTTTTGAATTTTTTTCCATTTAAGGGCCTATTTTTTCAGTGATGATCCTTCGCATACCATTTTATTAGGAGGATTACAAATAATAATCAAATGGAAAGGATTTAGTGTGAGAGACACGATCACATAAACCAACAAAATCAAAAGAAAAAGCATAGGTTTTCCCCCTTGATTTAGAGATCCCCTAAAAATGATTAGTGTTGATTGTAACCCCACAAAATGATTTGAAAGAAAATTATAAGTTGTGTGAAGATTGAATACCAAATCAATTATTTATATGCACAATGATTTTTACAAATTCTAAAAATATAGGAAATCCAAAGCTTAAAATTATAACATAGTTGGTGCTTATGTAAAGCCTTTAACTCTAATATTAAAAAAACTTTACAAATTGGATAAACCAATTACCATGTTTATTTAACTCTACCAATATGTTCAATGATAACCTTTTTATTTCAATATCCTTCAATTAATCTCACTAACCACATAAAAAAGGTATCATTCACCTTTTTTAGTGGGTCATGTATTTTTTTGTGTTCCAATTGTTAGTAATGATCATACATAAGAAATTTTTCCCTATATATGAGCCCAAACATCATTTTTTTTCAATCCTAGGTAGGTGGCTCTTTTACTAAATGAGTACACAAAATAGATCATATAAAAAATTATTATTTCTCCTACCTTGTTCAACTACTCATGTAAATTATCACTAATAATCTTAGACAAATCCTTATAAATTCTACAAGCCTTTTTGAATTGGTACAAGAATTATTGTTCATATAGAATTATTGTTTGTAATGTTCTCATTCATCATCTTGCCATACATTTTTTCTTTGCAAACTTATATTTTTTGTTTTCAAAGTTATCAATCTCTAGGATTCAATTGTTATAATTTGAATTAAAAGTGGAATTGGTGTACCGTATTCCAAATGTTCTAATCAAGTAATAGAATCCTCAAATTCAAATGTTAGGGCTTCATGAAGATCTATGCCTCAAAAATAATTTAGACCATAAAATGAAAATAATTTTAAATTTTTTCTATCTAGAACTCAAGAATCACTCATGGAATCATTGTTATAAATGATTGATTATTAAAACTATGTTTTTATTGATAATTTTTTGGTAAAATATTGGTTTCACATTTTAAATCTAGGGTTTTCTTATAGTTTACCCTTAAAATTTTACCCTTTTAAATTCATCTTATATCCATCACACATGTAATTTGATGCACATATGTTACCTAAGTTTATTATTGATGTCAACACTCAATTTAGGTCGACATTCATGCTTACATTTGTATGTTGATGGTATACTATGATTATGTACTAATAGTGATGCTTTTTATGTTCATAGTTGGATTTCATGCCTTGTTTGATGTCAAGTAAAGTAGTATTGAGTATGTTTGTTGTTAGAAGAGATGATATCATGATGATATATTAAGATGATGATTATTCCAGTATTAAGATGGCAATTATTATTAATGTTGATGTTGGGGATATGTTGTTGATGGTCTTTAGTAAGTAGTATTCTCTCTCCTAATTTTTATTAGATAAGTAAAGGAAGGGCCCTAATCTTGTGGTTACAACCAAAACTTAAAAAATAAAACAAGGTGGATAAAATAGCACCATCAATCATCATTAAAGAAAAGCATGTCCAGGGTGGCGTGCAGGCCAAAAACTATATCTATAACTATAGAACCACTAAATGTAAAAAAAAACAAGAGATTACTCCTAGAGTTCACAAAATCATGAAGACCATTTATCAGGTCCATTATATACTAGCTAATCTAAAAGCATAACAGAGCTATTTGGAAATAGTAATCCAATATATAAAAGAAAAATGACAAAAAGAGCAAGGTAGTCATTAAGAAACAAAACTGAAACCATGCCAATAATTTTCATTAGCTAACAAATTCCCATAGACACCAATCTGAGAGACGAACTCCCTCCAATCACGACCAGCTTCAATGGTAACATCAACCTCTCCATGGGTGGGTAAGATAGCCCAAATCCAAACCAACATAAGATTAGAAGTTTTAGAAAGTTTGAGACCATCCACACTCTTTGGATCAGCCAAATAGCCACAAACTTATTTCTCAAAAAACCAAATTTCAGATCCATAACTTTTCCTCTTCAATATCCAATTTGACTCTCTACCTCTATAGGAGAAATTACTAAGAGTACCCAATCCACTATCACAAATTCCCACTAGCACACCCGGACTCCACCTCAATAGGAAGGGTCTCCACCTCAATTGGACCAGCAAGAGAGAAGACCAGGAGAAGAAGCATGAGCAACAAAAAAAACTCTCAGAACAAAAAAACTCTGAGCCTTCAACAAGAATTTTGAAAGTCGTCCCACCAAAGAGTGCACCATTGCTTCAATAATAGTCACAACAGCCTTGAGGGCTATATGCAATGTTATCACAAGTGGAAAGAACAAACCTTCAAAGAGGGCCTCAAAAGTAACCATGTACCACAAGCTCAACATATCCACCATAGCTTCAAAAATAACTCTAGGATATGTGTAGGATCATCATGGAAAAAATAGGCCCTTAAGTGGCAAAAAATTCAGAAAAATAAGAGTTAGGAAGCTTGATGTAAAAATTTGAATAAGTTATCTATATTATTGCAAAAATATGTAAGAATAGAATCTATATCAAATTGAATTTAGTTTCTAAACTACTAGGTTTGTTTAAGAAAAAAAATCTATTTGGTAAAATTTTGAAATTTCAATGCAGTGGTACTTAAATTTCAGGCAAAAAATAAGAAGTAGGTGTATGTCTAACCACCCTAACCACAATAAAATGATAATATTTTTTTATAATATTTTAGATATAAGTAGAGGACTTATGCCCCAATGTGATGCATATTTTTTTGTAATTTTTTTCCAAGTAAATAATTAATTATGATTTTTTTATTATAACTTTTTAAAAAATATAAAAAATCGTATGTCTAACCATCTTAACTTGGTCAAAACTTCATGAAATTCAATTTTAAATTTTTTAATCCTATAGTATACAAAACATAGAATGTGACGCATGTTTTGGATTCAAAAAATGTGATACAGTTTGAAAGCTATAGATGTTTTTCAATCAGCCTATCAATTAGGACTTCAGTTGTAATTTGAATAGAAAATGAATAATAATTACTTATTAAATTAGAAGTAAAGCATAATTTATATTGGTGGAAATATGAGAATCTCCTTTAAAAACCCTTTTCATTTCATCAATTTTGGGTTAAAAAATAGTTGTCATCCACATACCCATCATATTGCCACTTTTTGGCCCATCATGATCCTGCACATACCCTCCACTTGAGGTGAAAAAAACCACCACCATAAGCACACCCCAACCACTTGAGGTAGAACCACAAAGCATCAATCAAAAGCATAAACCCCCCACCACCACTAGAGGATCATATAGAACAACCCAATTGCCATCACACAACCAGAGAACAAAGACCGAAAGAAAACAAAAACCTTGATACCCACTAAAGCGGAAATGAGTAGCCCCAAGACACCACCACAGAACAAAATTCCTGAATTGAATAAAGAATCATAGAGCATGAAAAGACTGTAAACCCCAATGAACTCAGAGTCCAGAAATAGGACAAAAAAACCAAAATCAAGAGCAAGGATACAAAGAAGAGTGCCCAGAAAGAAGGGACAACAAATAGGAAAGAAATAAGCAACACAGGGAAGAGATCCAACAACCCAGCCCAAGAGACCACCATTAACTCCAACACAATGACCTTCAATAGATTCATAGGTGAAACATTTCTATCCAAGGAAGAGCACAAGAATAGAAAGGAGTCTAAAGAGAAAAAATCACTCACAAATAACCCATTAAACTTATCCACACCACCTCCCTCAAGGAGACACTTTAGAAGAAAAAAGCATAAGGAACTCAAAAACCCATAAGGGTACCGAAGAGAACTTTGTAAGGAACATTTACTAGCATTCCTCCCACCAGCTAATAGAAAAGTTGCAAGAAACTGAGTGAAGAAATCTAAAGACCCTGCCTAAAGGTCCACCATGGTCATCAAAACAATGACCACTAGTCAGAGAATAAAAGGGACGTTACAAGTCATTGAAGAAAGAAAATACATAACAAAGACTTTGAAGCTAGAACCAAGCACAAGAAGCCCAGTAACCACACACAAGCCATCAACTGCAAGGAAATGTTATGGAGCAATAAGGCATAATAATCTAGAATACTACATAGGAGTAACAGGAAGGCTCCCACAGAAGCTACCCGCACCAAGAGTAGGCAAGGTCACTTAATGAACTGAGTGATGAACTTACCCTAAATCTCCATAGGCATCGTTTCCCTCAAAAGAGAGGGAAAACAAACCAAGAACTAAGTAGAGGCCATTCAAAATGTTGTGGTTTAAGAGACCAAAGCACTCAATGAAGGGAAAACAACAACCAACATCAAATCCCAAAATATTAGCGATGGAGGAAACTAAGGCAAGAGCCTAAGCTAAAACCCCAAATGCATCTCCCACCTCACAATCTGAGAGACTCTAGGGACCAAAAATGCACAACACAACAACCAAAAAAATAATGCCAACAAAAGAACAAAACACCGTAAGAGGCATAAAGAATGCCACAAACACCCAAGAATAAGAATCTTTAGCCATAATAGAACCTCCAAACAGATTGCAACATCTAGATAGACAACACAACTAGGGATTGGTAGGGAGAGATGAGCCTCCCAAATAAAACACCAGAACAACACCAAACTCGTGAAAGCTAAAACATGGGCACACCCAACTTGCAGGAACAACACCCAAAAAATGGAGGCAATTGAACAACATAGGGGTAGGAAGGAATGAACCAGCCACAAACAGCTCATAAATAGCTAAAATAGTGTTGGAAAAACTCAGGAAGACCTCAGAGAACCTCCCTCAAAAACTAGTTGATAGAAACCCCATAGAAGGCAAGCAGAGAGGCTGATGAACTCATCATTATCATCTAAGTCTAATCCACCATCTCCATCCTCTTGAGAAAATTTGAAAATTCCAGAAAATTTCCATTTCCTACTCGTGCACACCATTTTTCACGAAAGGGGTAATATTCACTCTCTTGTTGTTCCTAAGGAAATATGTGTTTTTACAAGAAATTTCTAGTCTCAAGATTTTGGTGAAGGGTTCTATTGCAGGAAATTGCTTTGAAAATTAATCAAGAGAATGCTTTGCATTCCTCTTCAATTGAAGAAATGGTCTTGCGGTTTCAAATTTAGTGTTTATGTTCTCTAGATGTTTCACTCTTATCTTTTCTAGTCACCACTTTTTCCAAGGAGGTCTCTAGAAATTATAGTGTCTTGGCAGTTTGGTTGCTTGTTAGGACTAGTCCAAAAGATATTATGCATTTCTTTGTATTGATGTTTCTATTTCAATGGCTTGGTGAGCATTATTTTAGTATTTGTGCAGTATCTTATTTTACCTTTTATGTGATAAATTTTATCGCAAGTTGGTTTATGAATGTCTTATCTCATGACTATGTCTTTTGGGCTTCTAGGATGAATTCTTTTGGGTAAAAGCAAGAAGTTGGGTACACAAAGAGAAAAAGCTTCAGCCAAAATTAAAAAAATCACATAAAATGCATATGCGTTTTAAAAAAATGCATATGCATTATGGATCGGGTACCCGAGCCTAAATTTGAACGCTTATGCATTCAGCTTCGAGTACACGAACCAAAAATGTGTATGTGTTATGAAACGTATACATGTTCATAATGCGTACGTATTTTGAAACGTGTATGTGTTTCTTAAAGGTTTTCTTTTTAAATTAGAGACTGTATTTTCATTTTCACTCACAGTTTTAGCCGCACCAGAGAAGAGGATACAAGATCGCGTACACATTTCGAAGGGCCTAATTGAAGAAAATTTTCATTGCCACCTCCTCCCATCGACACAACCGACCTCAGTGACCTCCAAGTTGGTTGAATTCTATCTTTTTTTTCTTTTATCTTGCATTTTTTTTTCGTAATTGGTATTTAGTTTTTGTTTGTTTAGTTTGTTTTTGTTCAATATTTTATAGTTTTAAATTGCATTTAAAAAACCAAAAACATCAATGAAACAAAGAATGTTAAAATTTAAATCAAAAACCATAAAAACTAAACCTAAATTGGACACAGTTAACTTAGAAATGAAAACTCTAGAAACTCTAGGTTCCAAAAAACATAGGTCCCTAAAAACTAATTTACCCAAGTTAATCCTTGGACCTTGTTGGAATCAAGCAACACTAAGAGGGGGGTGAATTAGTGTTGTGAAATTTTTAACTTTATTAATGTATTCTCTCAAGTCCCTAAAACATTCAATCAAAAGAAAGATGCATTAACATAGAACAATAATCCACAACACCATAACACAAGGTTTTTTACATGGAAACCCTATTAGGGGTAAAACCACAAGAGAGGTTAATCCACAATTTGAGTACTCAAAATATAAGTGTTTTACAAAATGGGAATGCACTTGCATTCAGGCACACTACCTAGAGCTCACTGCTCAAAATTAGGAAGGCTCACTACCTTACAAAATATTTGGATTACAACAAAAGGTTGAACTAAGAAAGTAGCATCTACAAATCCCTGATTATAGTTCTGGTTAGGGTCATAGATAAAATTCTAGACCTTCTATCTAATTCTGCACTCTACTTTGTTTTGTCTCAATTTGCTTCACAAAATTCTCCACTACACAAGTGAAATCACTCAACTACTCCTCTAATATTTGCAACATACATCTAAACCTCTTGAACACACATCAAACATATATTAAAATGAATTAACCAATCTCTTATATATATCTACTGCCAAGGATTTGATTGCTTCATGTCGGCTTCAATAAAATAGAAAATATTTTCCAACTACCAACCCAAATCATGAACAACATTTAATTTGCATCCACAAAATTAGGCCATATAGCATAGTGAGGACCCAAAACAAAGTCTCCAACACAAAAATACTTCAAACAATTCTACCTTAAACATCTACAACACCCAACATTCACTTAGTCAACCTTCAAGCATTGTTGAACAAAAAATCAAACATTTGGATCTCCTAACTCATATACCACTTGATGCAAAAATACAAAACTTTAGAATAAGACATTTCAGATACCCAAAAACCTCCCCAGAGATCCTCAACCAAAACTGATAAATTGGTAATGCAAACCACTTGAAAGATTCAACTTCAGTCAAATACCTTGTTTTTTACTCTGCCTTCTGGTATGGTCAGATACTGAAGGGCAGATCGGATCAATGACTTAGGTTTCCATCAATGACAATACTAGAATCCATATGCCAACAATCTCCCCCTTTGGAATTGATGGCAACACTTAGTGAAAAATGACTAAGTGTCAGAACCTTCAAAACTTCAAAAAGCCATAGCTGACAAAAACTCATCAAAACTCAACAAAACTCCCCTTAAGTTTGGTAAGGAATTTTTTACTACTCTCTCTCCCCTTTTGACATCAATGAAAAAGAGATAATAAAATATTTTCTTTCTCCCCCTATGAAGTGTGACCAAAAAATTACTTATGCAAAATCTAATTCAAAAATTTGAAGAAATACAGCTGCAATTTGAGTTAGAAAATTATTTTGGACTTTTCCTTCATCTCCAGAAGAAATTTTTTCCATGTTTCCACTGCAATCCCAATTATTATGATCAGGCTATTATTTTCAAATGTACAGTTGATAATCTTGATGAGTTATTTTAGAATGGTGAAGGTTTCTTCCAATACTTCTCCCTTCCTCAGTATCTCAATCAATTGTTCCAACCTACATTTTGTTATGTCCTTCACTTTCCAAAAGGTGTCAACAATCTTGTTCCTAGTGTTCTAAAAATTTGTATGTTATATCTATAATTCCTAAATCCTTTTCCTAATTGCACCACCTTGATCCTAAAATATGTTAAAATCCTTACGTGAATATTGTTCATCTTTGTTTTAATTTGTTCTAGCTTTTTTTTGTAGTTGTTGATTGCATGAGGCCATAAAAAACAATAGCTAAATGTTGTTTGATGTGCTTATGGATTTCCTTAGTTGATTCATGTTCTATTTTAGCTTAGTAAGTGATAATTCATAATACTTCATTAGGTGTAGGATCACTTCTTCTTCCTTATTCTAAGACTCAGAGTCCACGATTTCCTTGATGCATTCAATCATCTCTTCTAGCAACGTGTTCTGAAAACTCTCCAATTCGATATGATTGTGCACAAAATGAGCACTTAGTACACTTAAGATCATGTCTTGCTCATATGAAGGTCTAATAGACCACATGTTCATAATATTTTGCATTCCATCTTCCTCATGAATAAGGTACAATAGCTCTTCTTGGGTTAGATCACCTTCTTCTTTAGTTCCTTCTATCATTGCCTTCTCTTGTTCTGGTTCATCTGTTTCCAGTTCTTTTCCAAGGGTGTAATAAAATTCCTCAACTAGTATGTCCACAATCACTTGTTCTTTTCCTTTTTCTTCAACTATTGGAGTCTTGCATGTCGAAGTACATACAACAATTTATTTTTCTCTTTTCTTCTTTCTCTCCATCTCACTAGAGGAGGAACCAACTTCAGGTGCCCTTACCAGAATGGGAATACCAATTGATCCAAAATTCCTTAGCAAACCCTTAAATACAATTTCATGCACTTGATAACAATTTGCCAAATTGTTAGAGTATATATAAATTTTCTTGGAAAATGGTTCACTATCTTCCCATATTACATTGTTATTCAAGGGTAAGCAATTGAAAAACTAGATCACAAAGCATATAACCAAAGTACCAAACCTAAAAGGGTAATATATCTCCTTTTTCAATCAAACATTCTCCATCAATTGATCTTTTATTAATCCATAAAGATCAAAATCTTGATCTTCCATTATCATCTTGTGTGAAATATAAACAACACATGCCGAAGTTGCACCTTCTCTATTTTTGAAAAAGATTTTGTAGGACATTCCATGCACAATGTACCTTGTCACTAAGTCTTTAATTGTGAAGATTATCAAATCCCTTTGGTCTCCAATTACTCCTATTAGGGTTTTGACTTCTTTATTTTGAATTGACTTCTTTCTCGGCACATCCCCAACTTTGCATAACCGGTTACAGTGTCAATTACTTCTTTCAAGATATGGTAGGGTTTATCCAGAGTCAGAATATCATCATTCAATTTTTCTAGAATAAACTCAACAATTTTTCCATTTACGAAAGAGGGTAATTCAATCCAAATATCCAAGCTTTTGTGTTTTGCTTCTTTCAACCATTTCAATTCATCATGCAACAACATGTTTCTTTCAAATCTAATCTTCTCACTGCTATACTCATATAGTTTTATCATTCCTCTGATTTCTTCCATTTTACCTTCCATACACATGTCTTGAAAATACCAAAGAAGTTCTTCAATTGCACACCAAATTAAACTAAAATTTCTCAATATTACTGAAGTACTTGATGGATTAGGGTTCCGCTACCGAATATGCTTTTAAAATTCTAATGCAGAGTGCTTTCCTTCTTTTCTTTGATACAAAGTGGAAAATGATGGTTTCAAGTTTCTTTTTATAATTCACACACCTAACTTTCATTGAAATAAATTCTTTGTCCCTAACACATCTAGATACCCTATTTTCTTAGTCTGTGAGAGATAACTCTTCTATGGATCTTCGAC
Organism: Sequoia sempervirens; assembly: GCA_007258455.2. Classification (NCBI taxonomy): domain Eukaryota; kingdom Viridiplantae; phylum Streptophyta; class Pinopsida; order Cupressales; family Cupressaceae; genus Sequoia; species Sequoia sempervirens. Next base: position 168,954,764 of record VDFB02252616.1, read on the forward strand.
TCAGCATAATATTCTTTCAAACTCTTTCAATAGAATCTATAAATCATTAGTGTAACCACTACACTCATCCAAATCACAGTGTTAATTACTGAAATGGGGTTTGAAGGATTTTCTTGACAGCTCCCCCTAAGCTAGAGGCCTAAAACTAATTCCTAGAGGAATTACCAAAAGTAGGTTCTAGTGCTGGCTCATTTCCTACAATAAAGGGACACTTCTTCACCCATTTCTTCTTCATCTGATCTCTTATTTCATCCATAGTCACTTTTCCCTTTTCCTTTAACATCTTTTTGCATATTTTTCCTTGATATAATAGACCTCTTCTATCTATATTCTTGTTTCTAAAAAATCTTGCAATGCGACTGTATTTGTTGCAATTGAAACATACAACACTTCCTTGTCCAAAACAGTTGATGGAACTTCAAATTTGTGTTCCTTATGTTTCACTCATGCCTTGCCTTCTATCATTGGTCTTTCATGATGTTAAAAAATTCCTAAGGGTTGAGGTTTTAGCGTTGTCTTCATGTAAAACCCTTGTATTTACTTTATGCTTTGGTTGGGATCTATTTCTCTATTAGTTTTTGAGGGGTTTTAAAATGACTTATGTCCTATCAGTTCGTCTAGGCCGAGTCCCTTTGTTTTAAATTTTATTTTTTCTACAGGATTCTTTTTATTTTCCTAAGTCTTGGTTGGCCATATGTTTCACCATTTAAAAAAAATTGTCATTCTTTAGCATCTACCTAGTGATGCCCCCCTCATCCATTTAAGAAATGTTTTATTTTGTAGAAGGATGATGTTCACACTACCATTGATCAACTACCCTCAATTTATCAATGGTTTCCTACCATCGCATGATCGAGACTTGTAGGATCTTAATTGATCATGATATCACGGGCGAATTCCATGTGTCCCATCTGGGGATCAAATTTGTGCAACCATTGATCAGCTGTCCTTTGATCTGAGTCGTTCCCTATCATCCCACAATGGACCCACTACAGTGCTTTGGTTGATTGGGATATCATGGGCGGCCACCACATGTCCTTTTGGCATGGTCGAAGGAGACTAGTTTGTGTGCCATCAATCAATTATTGTCAGGCATCAACAGTTTCACGCTATCATGTGATCCAAAATTGCAAGGTTTTTATCGATCACGATATCGTAGGTGACTACCGTATGTCTCATCTAATGGAGATGAAGGAACAATGAAATACATTAATCTGGCCTTAAATATATTAAAAGGAGGGTTACTAAAGTGCTTGTGACATGCACATGCTTCAAATCGATGGAGATGTTATGATCTTAGCGGAAAAGTTTTTCGATTGTTAATGATAAGGCTAGCAACTGTGTTGAAGGAACAGGGTCACTGAGGATCAGAAGTTGTAGGATTGTGATATTGTGTGAAACCGCCACATGGATTTCCTTTGCGACGTATGGTGTGATGGACCCCTTGTTGCCACGTTTTCGATTGTGTCATTTTGTTTGAAGACGGATGTTCAATGATTTCATCTAACTAAAAGATCGATGACTAGAATTTAAATCTACATCAAATATTTCCATTGACTAATGATGATTAGTGGTGGTCATGGTGTCAAATTATTGAGACTTTTAATGCTATTGTAACAATTTTTTTTGGATTATCACCAGGTGCATCATTTGGTTGGTAACATGTCTACTTTCTGGCCTGATGCTTGTTTGCTCCTTCATTCTCTATAAGAAGGATTTCAAGGCTAGAAGTACGAGTTAGCAAGTGAGGCAAGTTTTGGTCGAGTCTAGGTGAAGTTGCAAAGAAAATTATAAAGATAGATGGTTTTTGAGAAAATATAATTTAGGTTTTGAGTCATTCTGTAATAGGTTTTGATTTAATGGGGATTTAATGTTGTATAATAGTACTAGCATTTGAGTTGAAATGAAAAATTCAAGCTCATGTCTCTCCATTGTACATGGATATCTGAACTTTGAATAAAATAACTAAGGGTTGTTTCATTCATCTCATTGTTGTGGTGTGTATGATTCTATTTTAGCTTTAATTCAAGAAATTAATTAAATGCTTGAATGGGATTATAGGTGGGTATGTTATGTATAAGGATTTGGTAAGTATTATTGGGTTAGAATGCATTATTGATGAGATTGGAATGTAATGTTATCATGGATCTTAAATATGTTATGTATTAAATCTATCATAAACCCTTAAATACTTGTGAATTTGACTCCCCAATGGATATATGGCACTGATCTAAGTTGCACTTACCCGTATAATTCAGTATTTGTTTATCTTTTCCTAGAGCTTGCTACAAATTCTAAATCAAATGACTATCTCATGTTTTGTATTGTGTTGTAATTATCTCATGCTCCAAATAGTTGATATTACTGATAAACAACCAATTTATTTCAGTATTATCCTATTATGTTGAACCATTAAGTGAGATCATCTGTTATTGTTAATGTTGTTTATGATATTGGTGCAGAGGTTGTAAAAACATTAAGGGATCACCCTCCCAAGTCTTGCAGAGCCCAAAGTGTGGGAGGCCTTTTAAAGTCCTCGTCAGTTGGTCTAGGTCCTTCAAGCTTCCCTTGATTGGAATTGGAAATTCCATAGGTAGATTAGAAGGAAAAATTGGTTAGTAGTAAAAAAAACCAACAAAATGGTGATTCTATTGGGGAGCTAATTTTAATATTCCTTGTTAGTGTGTCAGTTGTCCATTTTGCATAGATTTTTCATTGTGTTTCTGTGATTTGAAGGTTGAGCCTATAATTTTGTGTTAGGTTTATCCACTTCTTCTATTTTCATAAGCGTTTAGAGTTATGTTGTAAGGAACTTCTATGTGTTTCCAGTATGAGGTTTCAAAGGTTTTCATATTCTACCACGTGGCTTGAGGTATTTGGTATTCCCAAGCTAATTGGGTGGCAACTTTGAAGTCTTTGTACCAGTGTACATTTTATTTTGAAAGGTTTATTATAAGTGGAAAGAACTTTTGGACTAGAGTATGAGGAATGAAGAACTGTAGGTCACTCATGAAGAATCATCCAAAACAAAAATTGGAAGGTGAACTTCACAAAATGAAGAAGGACTGAATAAAGAAAAGACCAGAATCTAGTAATGTTGCTCCCGTGTCAGAGAGCCCTGTACACCAAGGTACAACTCAGACTTTACACCCTATTCCTAAAAATCTTGAAGAGGTGTCTAGAAGTTTAGATTTAGATAGTTGTGGGATTTTTGATGCATTGTTTAGTACACTGGTTCAAGAAGATGTGACATATCAAAATAAAGGGCTTGTTAGTGTCAAATATGTTGAAAAGAGAAGCAGGAGTAGAAGTTGAAGCCATCACATCGAATGCACTAGTGATGTTCTTCCTCCTACTTAAAATGATGTAAACCCTTTATTCTTTGAACATGTACTGGAAGAGGTTAATTTAATAGATCTAGATGATACATCAAGTTTTGATGTGAATTTTCCTGACCCTGATGATATTTTTGGAGATATTAGTTCTTTGAGGCGGGAAATCCAAAAGCAAGCTAAGCTTAGGGTGAAAAGAGAAAAGGAGAGGGAAACAAAGTTGAGGGATGTTATGATTGAAAGGGATAGGTTGATGAGATAGTTGGAAACAATGAGGCTTCTAAACAAAGAAAATCCTAAACCAAGTGTTGAGGACCCCATTGTACGGAAGGTTGCTAATAAGGAAACAAAGCATGTTTCTAAAGAAACCCCAGTGGGCCACATTGATGCCCAATCCAAACCTATTGACCCAAAGCCCTCAAATCATGTTAAGTCTCAACCATGTAATACAAACCCTAATCCTACCTTGGGCAAAGGAAAACAAAAGGTTGAGGGGATTAAAATAAATGAGAAGGTGACTCCCCATTCCACTCAACAAGATCCCTAGCCACATGTGTCATTTCAAACAAAGTCTGCCTTACAAAAGGCTAAAAGGGAGAGTGATGCTCTGGAAGAAGAGTTGGAGAGAACAAAAAATGAGGCTACAAATGTAGAAATGAAGAGGAAAATAAGTTTCCTAAAAATCACAAGTACAGATGATGTTTCACAAGCTACAACCTCATCAAACCACCAGGATACCTTGAATAATAATCCTAAAATTACTCCAAATCCCTCCACAAAAAATTATGACTCAAAGGTTCATGCAACTAGGTTTGTAAATCCAAATCAGGATGGTCATAGAGTACAAGATGTAGGGTTTGGTGTTGATTCTAAGAGGAATGAAGGATTACTTCAGCAACGACCTATACATTTGGAAAGATATAGGCCCTTATTCTTTGATGGTATCCCTAGTTATCCAAATCCTATCCCTTCTAACTTAAGAGAAAAGATGAGTAAGTTTGTCGATAATAATGTTGTGACAATAGAGGAACACGTAAAAGCTTTCATGGATATATTAAATGATTATGAAGTAGAACATAAAGATGTTGTAATGAAATTGTTTGTACAATCTCTAGTAGAATATGCAAGGGATTGGTATAGAGGTCTACCTAATGCTAGTATTGGTTCATGGGATGAGTTTGAAAAGTGTTTCAAGGAGTAGTATGGTGATAAAACTAATGCTAGTTTTATGCTAAATGAGTTTAATAACATCAAGAAGTCATTGAATGAGCCTGTGACAGAGTTGAACTTAAGATTTCAAAAAGAAATGTATAAGTTGTTTTAGGTTTTGAGGCTTGATGAAAATGTTTGTTTAACTGCATATTTCAATGCTTTTGATGCTAAAATGGCATATCTCCTCAGAGATAAGGACCCTCGCACTATGGGGGATGCATTTAGGGTGGCAATAAATATTGAATGTAACAAAAGAGCTTATGGGAAATATGGTAGGAGAGAAGAACCTACACTTTTAAAAGATCCTAAAAATAAGACTGAAAAGGTTCCGACTACTAAGCCTAAAGATGATGAAAAGTGGGAAAAGGTTTACAGTACCTTGAAAGACATAAAGCAAACTGTTGCTAAGCAAGAGAAGGGTACAGGAAATGAGAGACAATCCTATAATAAAAATGATAGGCTGTCTAGATTGCAAAATTATCCTTACAATACGAATTGGAAAGATGGAAAACCAATTTTTCCTAGTTAGAAACCTACAAATGATCAACATATGCCATACCTCTTGCAGAAATATTCAGTGAATCTAGTAGTAGATAGACAATGGTGTGAAGTGTGTGAACATCCACATGATCAAAATTAATACGGTGTTGCTCAGTTGCTTGTTGTTGAGGATGTAGAAGAGGATGTTCATGATCAAACATCGGAATATGAGCAAGATGATGTAAATGTTTGTATGGCTAGATCATACATTGATGAGGCAGAATGTTCCTCTGATGATGAAATAAAGGAAACTAATGTGCTTAATCAAAGGTAAAGTAGTGAGATGTACGATCAACAAGTCTGTTTTGATGAGGAAGTTGATTTTTATCATAATGCTTGCAATATGAAATAGGCTGAAGATTCAGTGTCTTTAAGGAGACCGTCATAAGAAGAGATTGCAAGATTGAATGAGGAAATGGATGCTCAAATGAGAAGTTCACTTCAATTGAGAAATAGAATTGTGGGTGGTGAGCAAGATAAACCTATTGGTTTGTTTATTAAAGAGAAAAAGGATAAAAAAAAAGGTGTTAAGGTTGACAACAAAAAGGATGCTATGAAATTCAAAGAAGCTAAGAATGATAAGGTTTGCACAAAAAAGAACAAGACCCCAAAGCCTCAGGAAGATGTGACTGCATCATCTGTGAAGACCAAGGTGATTACAAAGGTAGCCAAACCTGTTGCAGAGGATAAGAAGCAAAAGAGGCTGGGAGAAAGTAATCAACCAGAGAAAAGGGAAAATGATGAAGGTATAATGTGTAATTTTCCTAAGTATAGACCTGCAGATATGTTTCATCTGCTTTCTTAGGTTAAGGTAATTATACCTTTGCTAGAAATGATGAGAATAAATGAACACAAAGAAAATACAATAGCCTTGATTATAGATGTTTTTGCTAATAATACTAAACATGAAAGTGGTAAAAAAGAAAAGGATAAAGAGAAAGAAAGGGAAGTGGAGGGAATTGTGTTCCAAATTCCTCCTGTGTATTTAGGAAATTCTATTAACATGTTCCTTGAAAACATAACCCCTTTTTTCTTAAGTATGGATATAAATGGGAAAACTTTAAGGAACTATATGATAGATTCAGGAGCATTAAATAATGTTATGCCAGTGAAAATAATGGAGGCAATGGGCTTGACAACAGATACTGCTCAAGGTAAATATTATGCTATGGATTCAAGAGAAGTGCCAGTTATTGGAACTATTAGAGTGTTGCCTTATAAATTGACTCAGTACCCTGACAAGGACCTAGTCATGACTATATTAGTTGCAGACATCCCACCTCATTTTGGAATGCTTTTGTCAAGAAAATGGAGTGCATCAATGGGGGGTAATATGCAATGTGATTTGTGATTTGCTACTTTCTCCATTGATGGTATGGATGTCAAAATTGAAAGAGAATCAAAAGTACCTCATAAGATTGAGCATGGTCTGATTGAGAATATGACATGTTTTATTAATAGTGGTATAGATGAATTCGGAGTTGAGTAACTTCCAAGAAATTGTGATAAACCTACTACATTTATTGATATAGAAATAAAACAATTGTTAGAATTTGATGACTTGTGGACCATGTATTTTGATGGTGCAAGTTCAAAGGAAGGCTCTGGTGTAGGTTTCCTATTATGGTCACCAAGTGGAAAGACATTCAGGTTCTCTTTCACTCTATTATTTGAATGCACAAATAATGTGGCAGAGTATGAAGCCTTGTTATTGGGGTTGAGATTGGCTAAAAAACATGGGATCAAGAAGCTCAAAGTAATTAGGGATTTCGAGTTTGTGGTCTCCCAAGTTAAATCCAAGTATGTATCAAAGAACAAGAGGTTGAAGTAGTATAGGAATGTTGTTTGGGATGAATTGGAGAGATTTGATGCATTTGGCATAGGATGGATGGAGAGAGGTCAAAACAAAGTGGCAAGCCTATTAGCCATCATTACAATAAAACCAGATGATATGACTTATGTTGGAATTTCAAAGGTTGAGGTGCAAACTAGGCCATCTGTCCTTGATAATATAAAAAATTGGCAAATATTTGACAATGATGATGATATATTAAGGTTTTTGAATTCTGTGGATGAGTATGAAAATCGAGAAATTGACTTTGGAGCTTTTGTTGAAAATATTGATGGTAAGGATACTATATTTGGAAATGAGGTTATTCAATTAAAAACAAACACAATTCCCAAGGGTATATTTGTATTAGAAAGAGTGTTTGATAATCAAGATAAGATAAAGGCTAATCATACTATTTCTCATCCTGATGACTTGGAAGAGCTAAATCTTGGAACAAAACCATCCCTAAAGAAAGTGTATATTGGAAAGAAAATGTCACCAAAAGTGAGAAAGATGCTAATTAACTTATTAAGGAAGTTTAGGCATGTGTTTGCATGGTCCTATGATGACCCTAAGGCATACAGGGAGGATCTTTTCCAATATGAGATTCCTTTGAGTGATGATGCCAAGCCATTTAGACAAAAGAAAAGGCCTATTAATCCCACCTTGGCCTCCAAAATGCAAGAAGAATTAATGAAACTAAGGGATGCAAGAATCATCAAGCCAATTAGACATTCATCCTGGGTATCAAACTTGGTACCAATAAGGAAGAAAAATGGAGACATCAGGTTACGTGTAGATTTCAGAAATTTGAATGTCTTCATTGAAGGACAATTATCCATTACCGAATATGGAAGCCATGTTGTAAAGAGTGACAGGCTATGAATTAATGTCTATGATGAATGGTTTCTCTGGTTATAATCAGTTCATGGTCAAAGATTCTGAGAAGTTTAAGACGACTTTCACTACACCATGGGGAACATATGTTTATGTAAGAATGTCATTTGGTCTAACAAATGCAGGGGCTATTTTTCAGAGAGCCATGGATGTGGCCATTTTCAGATTTCATTAACTTGTTTTTGGTGATCTACCAAGATGATTTGACACCATATTCTAAAAAGGAAGAGGATCATTGTGAGCATTTGGAGAAGATATTCATTAGAACCTTGGAGTATGGAATTTCTTTCAATCCAAAGAAATGTGTGTTTGGAGTAGTAGAAGGAAAACTATTAGGACATATAGTTTCCAGGGATGGAGTAAAAATTGATCCAGAGAGGGTAATTGCAATTGATAAAGCTCCACAACCTTGAAATGTCAAAGGAATACAATCTTTCTTTGGACAAATAAACTTCTTAAGGAGGTTTGTGACAAATTTTGCTGAGATAGTTCGCTCTATTTCCAAAATGCTCAACAAAGGAGCCAAGGTTGAATGGGATGAGGAGCCTATGCAGGCCTTCCAATCCATTAAGCAAGCAATAAAGGAGGCTCCTATGTTAAAGACCCCTGATTTTTCCAAACCTTTACAAATTTTCTCATTTGCTTATTTCCACACAATTGCAGTTGTATTATTGCAAAAGAATGCAAAAGGTTTCGTATAGCCTATAGCCTTTTTCAGTAAATCCTTACAAGTTGCAGAACTTAAGTATGATATAAATGAAAAATAGGCATATGCATTGGTAAAAGCAATAAAGGATTTTAGGCCTTATTTAATGGGAGCTACTATAATTGCATATGTGCCTAGTGTTGTTGTTAAGGACATTTTCACACAACAAGAAGTGTCAGGAAGAAGGTGTAGGTGGATAAATAGGATCCAAGAATTCAATATTGAGGTCCAGATTACTAAACTAGTGAGAGGACAAAGATTGGCCAAGCTCATGGCCCAAAGTAATCTGGAAGCGAATCAGATAATTTTTCTAGAAGAGGAGAATAGATCACATATATGTGATATGAAACATTTAGAATGGTATAGAGATGTGATATATTATTTGCAAAAAATGAAATGTCCTGACAACTTGAGTGAAAATGAGAAAAGGACATTGAGGTTACATGTTATCAAGTATGTTATTATAGATGGAAAGCTCTAGTGGAGAAATGGAGAAGGTGTCATGCTGAAATGTGTTGACCAAGATCAAGCAAAAGAACCTTTGAGTGAGATGCATGGTGGATTTTGTGGAGGACATTATATGGCTAAAACAACTGCACATAAGATAATGAGGGTTGGATTTTGGTGGCCTATAGTTTTTAAGGGTGCACACCAACTAGTGAAGACATGTGATGCTTGTTAATGTTTCTCTGGTAAGTTAAAGTTTTTTGGTAACTTTCCTCTAAAACCAATTATATTACAAGCTCCATTTCAATAGTGGGGTATTGATTTTGTAGGAGAGATAGCATGTAAATCTAGTGGGGTTCACTCATGGATATTGGTGGCCACTGATTATTTCACCAAGTGGGTGGAAGCAATTCCAATAAAGAAAGCCACTAGTAAAGTGGTAATTGACTTCCTAATGAGCAACATATTGACTAGATTTGGATATCCAAAAAGGATTGTATCAGATAATGCAATGTGTTTTAGATTTGAGGAATACAAAGAATTTTGTGAGAAGCATGGCACCCAAATTTCTTATTCATCACCATATCACCCATAGGGAAATGGATAGGCAGAATCAAGCAATAAAAGCTTGATAAAGATCATTAAAAGAATCCTGGATCAAAATAAAAGGCTTGGGATTCTAAGTTGAGATTAGTAGTTTGGGAAGATAGGGTAACTGTGAAGAAAGCAATAGGTTGTGCCCCATTTGACTTGGTTTATGGGACAAGTGCCAGGTTGACCCAGAATAATTTAATGGAAATGTATAAGTTTTTCCAAATGTATGATAATAAAATTGATGATGATATGCAATTGAGAGTGGAAGCTCTTATAGAATTAGATGAAACCAGGAGGGAAGCCCATAAATGAAATGCAAAGTTGCAGTTGCAAGTAAAAAAATTGTATGACACGGACAACTGCAAGGAGTTTCAAAGATGAAGATTTGGTTTTAATGTGGAATGCCAGACTAGAAGATAAAGGAAAGCATGGGAAATTTGATGCAATATAGTTGGGTCCATTTTTTATTAATGGTAAGTGGGGTGAAGATTCATACTTACTCCAAGATATGACAGGGGATATTCTCAAACTTCCAATTCATGGACAACTCTTGAAGTTATACCTCAATTGAAGTATTCTTTTCCATGAACAATAGTTTAGGTTTGTATATTTTGTATATATCATGTACACATAGTCTGGGTTGTTTTGTCTAAACAATCCCATTTGGTTGTCTTTGCATCTTGGTCTACTCTACCTGATATTTTGAATTCTCGCTTCATTCCAGTGGAATGAACATCCCCAACTGGAGCCACTAATGGAACTTCAAATTTTTGTTCCTTATGTTTCACTCATGCCCTGCCTTTTGTCACCAGTCTTTCATAGTGTTAGAAAATTCCTAACGGTTGAAGTTTTAGCTTTGTCTTCGTGTAAAACCCTTGTGTTTACCTTATGCTTTGGTCTTATGCTTTGGTCAGGATCTATTTCACTGTTACTTTTTGAGGCATTTTAAAATGACTTATCTACTATAGGTTCATCTAGGCCAAGTCCCTTTGTTTTAAATTTTACTTCCTCTGTGGGATTCTTTTTATTTTCCTAAGTCTTGGTTGGCCTTAAGTTTCATCATTTAAAAACAACTTGTCATTATTATGATATTGCTATCAGGATTCAACTGTGTAGTTTCGGGTCAAACTCATTGACCCATGTTTCATGAGTAGTGGTTCGCAAGAACCCATCTCTCATGATAACGAATGGTCCACTTAGCACTCATTGCATCTAGGTGATGCTCGTAGAGGTCAAGCACCGGTCCGTCCCGGGAGGTCACCCACCCCGGTACTGCTTCAGCTCAAGCGCGCTTAACCAGGTAGTTTTCTCCAAGGTTAAACCCGCTTGGGTTGTTACCCCATTTGTAAAACCTTCAGCAGGTGTTGTGCCTTATGAACCATTCATAATA